>OZ020189.1:65236542-65681769 GCA_963971165.1 Philopedon plagiatum | reverse complement strand
AAGTCAAATAATTACTTGTCATTTTCCAGTCCACACCAGTTTCAATCAGGTTGTGAGGCTCTGGGTCCTCTACAATCTCTGAAAATTTAAATCGATTTAATTCACTTTTGCAACCCGTACTCCGTTTTCAACGGAACTTGCATAAATTGCGACTTTGATGTTCAATAACTCCAAAACGATACATCCTGTATTTTACCAATATTAACGATTGTATAGAAGGAGAAGAGACACGTCGATATAATAATAATTATTAAGCAATTAATAAAACATTTAAAATATAATTCGAAAATTGGAAACATTATATTTCTGGAGATTTCAAGTTTGGGTCAAATAATTGTAGCTATTATTAGAAGTAACTAAAAACAAAAACGAAACGATTTTCCATGTCTATTGATCAAATGTTATTTTGGCCTCTGGTGCAACTTTAACAGATGGCGATGATGTGGATTTTAATAAAATTATACATACAAGGTGTCGGCAAAAAGTCTTCGTATGGGTAAATTGCTATTAGTAAAGATGGATACATCAAATTGTAGTTTTATCTTATTGGTTATTAAATGTACTTTTTTATGTAATTTATTATGTTTCAGTCCCCTGAGGGTTAACGTTTGGGGGATTAAGGTCGAAAATTTTCAATGCAACCCTATGCTGTGTGATTCATCATTTTAAAGGTCTTCAAAAGAGAAACATTTTACCATAAACCTGAGGTCCGTATCTTAATGCGTTTTTAGATAGCAGTCTATAAAAATCGTGAAAAAACGTGAAAAAAATAGTTTATTGTTAAAGTGCGCTTAGTTGCGAGAGAAAAAATAAGCGTATTTGTTTCTATTTATACACACTTTAAATATGCCACATAATAATAAAAATATTTAATAAAAAGTTTAAAAATTAATAGACATTATTTGATATGCACCTTGTAACAGCAATATTTTATTGAAGCCTAGAATTTGATATGCACCTTGTAACAGCAATATTTTATTGAAGCCTAGAATGATCGTGCAATTATGTAATTTCAACACAAATTTGTACTTTAACTTTGACGTTGCAACATGATGAAAAGAATCAGATGGGGGAAAATACTGAGTGATTTGAAAAGGTACCGATGTCGAGTGCAAAAAAAACCGATAAAAATCGAAATTTAATCGGTGATTGCTTTCCTCCAATAAAAAATGAAGAAACTAAAAAATATAGATATTATGTATTTTGATGAGCTCTTCCCAACGAGATATGTGGGATTTCGATTTGGATCTATTTTGACCCTGAAAAAATTAAAAATCGTGAGAAATTTGAGACACAAATCCAAATTTCCACGTTTTTTCCAAATATATCCATTTGCCAGTCGTTTTAGGTATAGGTTCCCGTTATTATAAATAAGGTAAAACATCTATGCAAGTATAGTAACAGTTGTTGTTGTTCTTGTTATCAGATGGAATACATTGCAAAAAGAAATTATTTGAGAGTTTAAAGTTTCACATATGAACCCGTTTTTCAATCTGACGTTTTATTTTCGAGTTATTAGGTATCAAAGAGGGGTCTGCAAATGCCATTTTTCAACCTTTAAGTCAAAAAATTACTTGTTATTTTCCAGTCCACGCCAGAGGAAGGGAGCAATCACCGATTAAATTTCGATTTTTTTAAACTTTTTTGGGTCATCCAGGAGCGTATTTAAGAGGCAAAATTAGGATTTTTTGATTTTTTTTCCGACAAATCCTATTTTTAACCGACATTATTCCACACTATTTACCCTACTTAGTGATTCTTTTTGGGTTTGTTTTATCCGTTAATTATAATTATCTAGGAATACCTCCCACTAATTTAAAAATTAATGTCGGAATTAATTGCGCCACTCTGTATAGTATTGGACCATATTACATTATCATTTAGAATTTATTATTATAAATAAGGTAAAACATCTATGCAAGTATAGTAACAGTTGTTGTTGTTCTTGTTATCAGATGGAATACATTGGATTGTGCTAATTAACATAACCACTTTCAATTGTAAATGACTAATCGAACTATCCTAATAAATAAAACAAAAAATATGTTATATACTTTATTCCATGTCATTTAAAAAACAATGTCGGAAATTATACAATAACTTAACGTTATTACATGCACAATGCCAAACATTAAAGTCCTTATGATGAAAACATTCTACAACTTTTTTATATTTACTTAATTTAGGTTCCGTCTTTAAAGGAACACTAAATATAAGACATGAATCAAAAATCTGTTTTAAACAAGTTGCCTTTAAATCTCCCTTAACCAGAAATTTAGGAGAGTCATTCTGAAGACAGATGTCACGTAAAACACTTTCAAATTGGTTCAAGTCCAAATAACCAGACCCCCACACTAGTCCATGGTATTTTTCCTCCAAATGTTCGACTATTTTGAGATCTTCAGGCTTTAAAAATTTCCTACCATACGGAGGTCTAAAGAGAAAGCTGCAAAATCGCACACCACCATACACAGCCAACTCCTTCGGTATAAACCCACTGGCTAAAGGGTAACCTTGAAGATCGATGCAAACTTCCTGACGTTCTTTAGACATCTTGTACACTGGTTAGACTCAAAGGTAACGACGCCGGTGTCGAACTAACTTCTAAACAGAGAGCGAGAGAGCGAGAGAGCGAGAGAGCGAGAGAGCGAGAGAGCGAGAGAGCGAGAGAGCGAGAGAGCGAGAGAGCGAGAGAGCGAGAGAGCGAGAGAGCGAGAGAGCGAGAGAGCGAGAGAGCGAGAGAGCGAGAGAGCGAGAGATCGAGAGAGCGAGAGAGCGAGAGAGCGAGTGAGCGAGAGAGCGAGAGAGCGAGAGAGCGAGAAAGCGAGAGAGCGAGAGAGCGAGAGAGCGAGAGAGCGAGAGAGCGAGAGAGCGAGAGAGCGAGAGAGCGAGAGAGCGAGAGAGCGAGAGAGCGAGAGAGCGAGAGAGCGAGAGAGCGAGAGAGCGAGAGAGCGAGAGAGCGAGAGAGCGAGAGAGCGAGAGAGCGAGAGAGCGAGAGAGAGAGAGAGCGAGAGAGAGAGAGAGAGAGAGAGAGAGAGAGAGAGAGAGAGAGAGAGAGAGAGAGAGAGAGAGAGAGAGAGAGAGAGAGAGAGAGAGAGAGAGAGAGAGAGAGAGAGAGAGAGAGAGAGAGAGAGAGAGAGAGAAATATCTCATTCTACCCTATCTTGTATTCTCTGTAGACCTTGTCATTTCAGATGTGCTAAATGAAACAGCATGTAGCTCGTATAAGGAAAATTATGAATATTTACAAAGCAACTATGACACTTTATATGAAACAAGCTTGAGCTTGTATAGTGAATGTACTCAAAAACTTGATAACTATGTTGAACTATACAGCAATGAACAACAGGTACACGATTTATGTATGGACAAGATTAAGGAGTGTGAAACCATGAAAACTGACTTAACCCGCACATTAACATACACACAACACATTCAATTAAAAAAAGAGAATATCGAATTAGAGTCGCAAGTGCAGATACTTAAAAAACGTCTAGATATTTGCGAAGAAAAACATTCGGTAGGACTGTCATTAATAAACGACTGTAAAGATGATATTTCAAAATCAAGAGATCATAAAAAAATGGATGGTAATTTAACACAATGCAATAATGACCTTACAGCACAAAAGAAAGAGTATAAAAAATTTCTCAAACCTTAACGATTGTTTGGAAAGAGAAGAACTTAATCAAGAACAAAAAGATAAATATGTTGTTAGGTTAAGTACTTGTAGAAAAAATAACCGAAAATTAAAAGAAAAGTGTTCCGAGCCTCAAATTAATAACTAATAAATTGGAAGTTTTTGTTAATATTAATATTTATTACTAGTTCTATCAGGCCAGTACAACAAAATTTGATCAGCAGCAGCAGCAGCAGCAGTTCTCGTCAAAAGTGCCTGGGGGGATTTAAATTCCAATGTCGAAGAAGAATCGGAAAAAAATAACCGGTCTTTAGATCTTAGCTTAAGATAATTTTTTATAATAATAATAATAATAATAATAATAATGATAATAATGATAATAATAATAATAATAATAATAATAATAATAATAATAATAATAATAATAATAATAATAATAATAATAATAATAATAATAATAATAATAATAATAATTGTAACAAAAGGAAAAAGGAAATAATTATCTGTTTACAACAATTTTTATTTACCTATTTCATCCACAATCCCTTAAACCTAAGCGGGGCCTCAGCTTGTCAACAACAACAATACTAAAAATTATTCTTATTTAATGTACATATCTATTGCAACTTTAATATCATTATATTTTTTATTTAGGTACCTATTTTATCCACATTCCCTTAAACCTAAGCGGGGCCTCTGCTTGGCAACAACAATACTAAAAAATTTTTCTTATTTAATATACATATGTATTGCAACTTTAATAGCATTAGATCACTGGTTCGCGGGGAACTTTTTTGCAAAACTATTTGCGTGTGTGTTCAAGGAAACCACACCTAATCAAGCATACTAATCAGCAATTACGTCGCGAATTTTTAGAAAAAAACAATAAAATTAAAGTCACACCATAAGCAAAGCTAACCACACCTAGGCCATGACGCACCAAAGCCAAGCCTATTAAGCATAAAATTAAAGGCACACCCTTAATTGGGTTTGGTACGAGTTAAGACTGATGCAACATTCCTCACATTCCAATCTGAGTTCGGACCCCGCTTGGTATACTACTCATGAGAAGAATATTTTGATTTAGAATGTCACACATTAAACTCAACGAACTGGAGATTATAATGTTAAAAAATCGATAATCGATATGTTTTTAACACCATTGTATTTTCTACACAATCAGTTTAGTTTGCAAACCAATTCTCGAGAGTAAACAAAAGACGCGTACTCTCACCCTAAGCTGTTTCTGGTAGAGATGATACAAAATATTAGGAATAGGTACCTTGTAACAGGTATGAGCGCATAACAGGTAGTTACAGGTAACAGGTATCGATTCGAGACAAGATACATATATATATATATATATATATATATATATATATATATATATATATATATATATATATATATATATATATATATATATATATACACATTTATTTATTTATTTATATACTGGGAAGGGTAGTCTTGACCGACAGTTGAATAGAAGGACTGTTGATTTTCTTGGTGTAGCGGTCTCGGGCCGAAGTAAAACTCTCTTTTCACAAACGCCAAGCTTTCGGAAATTTATGTTTTCCTTTTTCAAGGCTACAATGATGGAAATTATTACATGATGGCTTATATGTATGGCTTTCTTTTTATTAAAAAAACATAAAAAGAACAACGGAAAATAGTTACATATAAAAAGGATCAGGAAGTTATGGTCAATTTCAATTTACTTACGTGCAAATTGAGTAATACACTGGTAATATGTTTGTTTAATAAGTAAGGCATCATTAGTTACATTTTCAGTTAAAATTTTATCTTAATTTCTTAAAATTATTAAAAATTACAAGAGCAAGGGAAAACATTTGTCAACCTGACAACATATTTGCATATACTGCTGGTTCTTATTAGTAGGTGAATTCTTTCTGACATTTTTTGCTGGTTAGTGTAATAAACTGCCAACATTACCGTATAACTAAAAATTTCAAATAAGTATAGTGATGGAAAATGAATCGGAATTCATAGAAAGTTTTAAAGTAAAGATAGCTAGATGATGAAAATTGACCCAAATTGTTAGCAGTTTATTACACCAACCAGCAAAAAATGTCAGAAAGAATTCACCTACTAATAAGAACCAGCAGTATATGCAAATATGTTGTCAGGTTGACCAATGATTTCCCTTGCTCTTGTAATTTTTAATAATTTTAAGAAATTAAGATAAAATTTTAACTCAAAATGTAACTAATGATGCCTTACTTATTAAACAAACATATTACCAGTGTATTACTCAATTTGCACGTAAGTAAATTGAAATTGACGATAACTTCCTGATCCTTTTTATATGTAACTATTTTCCGTTGTTCTTTTTATGATTTTTTAATAAAAAGAAAGCCATACATATAAGCCATCATGTAATAATTTCCATTATTGTAGCCTTGAAAAAGGAAAAAATAAATTTCCCAAAGCTTGGCGTTTGTGAAAAAAGAGTTTTACTTCGGCCCGAGACCGCTACCCCAAGAAAATCAACAGTCGTTATATATATACAGGGTGTGCGTGGATTTTCTTGCCAAATGGCAAACTTTTTTGTTATGAATTTTAGAGGAAAAAGTTACTCTTCATAAAAAGTTTTGCTTTAAAAAAATATTAAGTTTGACATAGCAAACTTTTACTTTAGACATACAGGGTATCCGAAAAATGATAAACGTAATTTACTAAAACTAAATACATTTAAAGTTTTGGCTTTTTGACATACGCAAATTAAAGTACTTTATGAAATATTGCCTCTTAATGGTACAAATTTAAATTATAGCATACAGGGTAAGAAAAAATATTATTTAGTACAAGAAACAGAACACCTTAATTTTCACCATGATCAACATAAATTATGCAAACGGAAAACATTCAATTTCAAACTTCAATATTACAGAGAAATAGCTACTAGATACTCCAATAACTTAATAAGAAATTTTTAATTTAGGAATTGTAATTATTTACTTTCCCTGTATATGATATATCAGAATTATTTGATGTTATAAGACAAGCAAAATATTTTTGTAACGATAGATTTTTAACGAAAAGCAAAATAAGTTTCCTATTTGTCAAGAAAAATTTTCGTTGTTTGTCGAATTTCCCCAATATATCTTGGTCTCTGTATATTTTGGAAAAAAACTTTATTTAACGTTTTGTTTTAGCTATTAGAGAACTTTAATTTGCCTATATGAAAAAATTCAAATTTATAAATAATTCGTTTTAGTAAATTACGTTTTACCACTTTTTGGACATCCCGTATACACAAAGTAAAAACTTTCTATGTCAAACTTAATATCTTTTTAAGCAAAACTGTTTATGAAGAGTAACTTTTTTCTCTAAAGTTCATAATAAAAAAGTTTGCCATTTGGCAAGAAAATCCACGCACACACTGTATATATATATATATATATATATATATATATATATATATATATGTATATATATATATATATATATATATATATATATATATATATATATATATATATATATATAAAGCTAGTACCACCGTAGTCCTGAAAAGATGTTATGACGTCAAAATATCGTGAAAAATCAATATAATGGAGTTTGCGTATCTCTTCTTTGGCAGAAATTTGGTCGTTTAGGTAAATATGCATATACAATGCTATTCTTTTTTAACTTGGACTAAATCAGCATCAAGGTACCATTTCAGAGTGCTCTGAACTGAATCTTCAAAAAGACTTTTTTCCTGTTGCTAGGTGAGACACTTCCTGCACGTCCGGGGTGTCGAGTGTGGTGTTTTACACATGAGAACCATTTCCTGACCCAGATAGGACTTTTGTATCTTAAGTTTTCTATTATAGAATGGTTCTTTGATGGCTTAAGAGTTTCTATTACCTAATTAACAGTATATTTGGACACTGTGCTGATGCTGAATGATGAAGATTAGTTGTATTCCTCCATGCCTTCATTCTTCATTCAGTTTCCTTCATTAGAATATGCCTTTATCTACCTTCAAGTTCCTGTATTTTCGTCAAGAAATGCCTATTTTGATTCAAAAACTCTCAAAATATCTTTGAGAGCTTTTTTCCTTGGGGTACACACCGGCGTACAATATTCGAGTACGTCTTTCCTCCTACCTACTTACGTTTCCTGCCTGAATAATACGTATTTCATGGCTAGTTTCTGAGAAATTCCGGACAACCATTTATGGATCATTTCCTGCCAAAGAAATATGCTGATAGCAAAGGCCAGTATATTCCATGTTTTTGTATAAATTAATACCGATCAAATATGATCTGCCATGTTTTAAATATTTATTTTCATAATTTTTATGCGTATTATTACCTAATTTAAAGTGATATCAATCTCACAAATTATTCCCTTATGTAAAACTTTTCTGATTTATTAGTGCTAGATATATTTTTTTGTGCGTGTCAACCCAATCAAGCAACCATTCGAATGCGTAATTAAGTTGGTTTAGGAATTTATTTTCTGCAATCAGAAATAATATTTTTTTAATTATCGATCAATAATTGATTTTTTTAATCAGAAATGTAATTTTTTTAATTATCGACCAATAACTTATTTTTTTTTCAATTAAATAAGTATTAATATACTTATTAAATTTAGTCAATGGTAACCTGTTTTTTATTTTTAACATCTTCTTTTCTAAGAGTTCATCTCCCAGTCTGGGGATTTTTCTTCAATTAAAGCAAGTTATACAGACTGGGTGGCGCCTTGTTAGAAAAGTTAACCGCACTACTAACTCATAACCTAGTGCTCACCGATGAACAGCTGCCGTCGCTGGAACGTTCAAAAGTATTATGTATTATATATTATTATATATTTTATTTTTTTGTGAAAATAACGTGACAAAAAGATTTGGCGCCCGATGTGGGGCTTGAGTGTGTTTCACTATTTCTAATTTTCTATTTTTTATTATTATTTTTCATAAATTTGATTATATGATGCAGACTATAAATTTATTATTACTAACCCCTACTAACTTATATATTTTTTCATTGTCTACGCAATATTAATAAGTAGTTGCCTTTCAGATTGATTTTTCTGGTTAAATATTATTATATAGATTCTGTCTTTCTCTGTCAAAAGTTAAATGGAGTATTCTGGTTTTCAACAGTTTTTAACTTTGGTCTAAATAATCGGTACAATTTGAATATTAATATCGTGATATCTCTTTATTTGTTTTACTGGCCTCCTCAAATCAGTAGTAGCGTTTTGTAAACAACCAAATAAAAAAATTTATTTTAATAACTAGTTCGTACATTTTGTTTACTACGTTTTTTTAACAGAAATTGAAAGTGATAAATAAATACTTTTGGTATTTGTCTGACAATAACACGATGAGATTTTTAAATTGGTAAAATTTAATTTCTTTCCTGTAAAACCATTTTTTTATATTTGCAATTTTTTTGTCATAGTTCGTATACTGCGGTATAAATAATTGCTATCTTGTTTATTTGTTTATACCTAATATTTCTGAAGAATTTTTATATAAAAATAGTTACGTACACTTTAATTAATTTTTTTTTGGATTTGAGTTAATTCAAAATGGATCTTTCTTTTCATTGCAATCACCTTTTGGATTACGAACTTGACTATGAACTTGCAATACGTTCGGTAATTTCTACACGTAATGATAGCGATAAGCGATTCTAGGAAAACTTTTAAAAAAAGAGGCAACTTCTGGTAAACCAGGAAGCCAAATTTGCATGGAAGCTTATGCTAGCGATTGTAAAAATGAAGAGAATGAAATTAATAAAAGTATTCTTTCTGATGCTATAGCAGATTTTGAGGGATCTGTAACTGATTCCGCTTTCTTACGCATTAAATCCAGAATTAACCATCTTATTGGTCGCGTAAAACGAATTCCAATACCAAACGCCGATCCGGACGAAGTGGTTCAATTTAAAAACGAAACTTATGCGTCATATCTAGAGGTAGAAGCTGACCTAGATGATAAAGTCACGGCTGATCCTGTAGCACAATCTAATACCTCCTTCTTTCCTCAGTCTTCTTCGCCCGAGGTTAATTTAAATCCGGTAATAACTTGTTCGGCTAATAAGCAACCTATATCTTCGTGGGGTGTGAAATTTAATGGTGATCCGAAAAGAGTATTTTATTTTATAGAACGCGTAACTGATTTGGCGCAGGCGCGAGAGGTTACTGATGTTCAATTATTCAACTCGGCCGTGGAATTTTTATTGGGGACGCTTTTATTTGGTATAGAAATATTAAATCGTCGGTTACAAACTGGGATTCGTTAATTCAGCAATTAAAAAAAGATTTTTTACCTCCATTTGCTGATGATGAAATATGGGAAAGTATATGACAAAGAAGACAGACAAAACAAGAATCTGTTACTATTTTTATAGCACAATTAGAGAATCTTTTTAGTCGTTTATCTACGCGTCCTGCAGAAGTTACCAGACTTAAATATATTAACAAAAATCTGTTACCTGACTATGTTCATCAACTTGCCTTACATACTACTGACTCAGTTACGGAGTTAACTGCTTTGTGTAGGAAACTTGAAGAAGCTACCTATATTACCTCGCGTAAATCTACCCCTCAACTTCCTTACCTTACTAATTCCCATCCTTCTAAATTTATTCAGAGAAAAGAAAAATGTAATAAACCTTCTTTTAGATCAGCCCAGTCACGATCGGTAGACGAGGCTAATCAAATTAATGTAATGAATGAAAATAAAAACGATTTATCTGATACAAGCAAAAGTAAAGTAATTTGTTTCAACTGTCATCTACCTAATCATACATATAATGTTTGTAAGAAAAAAAGAAGCATTTTTTGTTATAAATGTGCATGGGGAGCCTAATGTAAAAATTTCTTCCTGTCCAAAGTGTACAAAAAACTAACCCAGTAAACACGAATCATTTGAAACATTATTTTGAAGGTTTCATACATGTTTCAGAAATGTTCCATTAAACACGAATCGTTTGTGGGATGTTTCAATTTGGTAATATTTATAAACATTTGAAACATTCTTTTAAAGGTTTCATACATGTTTCAGAAATGTTCCAGAAAACATGAATCATTAGAAATGCTTATCAGTTTGGCAATACTTATAAACATTTGAAACATTCTTTTGAAGGTTTCATATATGTTTCAGAAATGTTCCAGTAAACACTAACAATTTGTGAGATGTTTCAATTTGGTAATACTTATAAACATTTGAAACATTCTTTTGAAGGTTTCATACATGTTTCCGAAATGTTCCAGTAAACATTAATCATTTGTGAAATGCTTATCAGTTGGGCAATACTTATAAACATTTGAAACATTATTTTGAAGGTTTTATACATGTTTCAAAAATGTTCCAGTAAAAACGAATCATTAAATTTCAAATTGACAGTACTTATAAACATTTAAAACATTCTCTCAAGCGCGGATTCAGGGGGGTGGGGCGAAAGGGGTCTCGCCCCCCTAAGCCCTAATCACGGCATTAATTTATCTGAAGTATTTCTTCAACCCGTTATAAAATTTGCCCCCCCCCCCTCAGCAAAAACCTGGATCCGCCACTGCATTCTCCGTTGAACGTTGCGTACCTATGCATGTTTCAAAAATATTTCCTAAAAACTACTCCTCCGAGTGCTTGAAACTGCTAATAGATGGCGCTGCCTGTGTCATACTGCTTATGCAGTTCGACATGGTTAGCTTTTAGGATTGCTGTTTCGGAAGGTAGGTGTGTTCGTTTATCCTGTACTGACGAGAACTAAAGAGTTCGAAACCGGTGTGGGTAACGACATCCTAACTAACGAAAAGGCCTCCTTCTTCCTGGTAGTTTCTTGCAGTCAAACAAAGTATTTTGTTGTCTAACAGTGTTAGTCAAAATACGGCAAATTTTTCCCAGACGGCACAAACATATTACTTGAATATGCTGAGCGTATATAACTGGCATATTAGAATATTGCAGGGATATGCCATATTCTCCAAGATACGTTACACGCATATTCCAGGAATGTTCTAAGGTCACCATAAAGCATATGCCAGGAATACATTATATCATTCCAAAATATATTTATGGCATATATAATTCATATGCATTCGAAATATGATATGCCAAAAATATATTGCAGGAATAATTTATTAATTTCAAAATGTGAATTTCAACCTGAATACGATGACCTATAACCACAAATGGACCGGAACAGAAAGTCATTCCTTATTAAAAATTTTGCTTGTTTGTAATAAAAATATGATTTGTAAAAGAAAAAAGTTTTGTATTAAAAACCAAAAAATCATGAATTTTATCTAAGGGTATAATAACTACCCATATTTTCCATCTTCGAGGAAAATGCCACTAGGAAAAGCAATTTTACTGTTGAAAGTATATATAAAGTACAGGCAAAAGGTAATGTGCATGTGTGATTATATGTGTAATAATTATTTTTCAACTAAATAAACGACTTAAAAATCAAAATAAACAGAAAAACACTTATTAGTGTAAAGATGTATAATCCTAAAATGTAACAAACTGAACTAATCTGTCTAAGACATGTAATTTAACATAATCCAAATTCTAATATATAATTTTTAAAGTAGAAAAAAATAATCTGTCTAAGACATGTAATTTAACATAATCCAAAATCTAATATATAATTTTTAAAGTAGAGAAAACTAATCTACCTAAGACATGTAATTTAACATAATCTAAAATCTAATATATAGTTTTTAAAGTAGAGAAAAAAATAAGACTAAAATAACTCAAAACTCTTGAATTTCCTATGTGAAAATAGTAATTACTGACTTTCGGCTTCGATATCGTTGACTTCTGTGTTTTTTTTTTATTTTCCTTAACCCTGAAAAAAATAAAACGTTATGAAAAAATAAGCATACTCTAATTCTGTAAACAAAAATTAGATGAAAAAGTAATTTAAATATACTTTCAGCATTCTAGGTTTGAGAAAGTTTCAAAATTGGAGTGTCACTTTTAGGTGAATTACTTATTGTGGTATAGCTGTGTAGCACACCAATAAAGGTACAAATATACTTTATACACTTGAAGTCACTAAAATAGTATTAAAAATGTATTATTTGGAAAAAAATATTTTTCATATTTATTTCAGTGGTTAAGTTTTCTTCAAGAGAAGCATTCACTTCGTAGCTCACACTTTGTAAAGTATCATGGGTGAGCTTCCTCACCTTTCTTAAGAAAGATTTTTTCATTACGCTCATTAGTTCTAAAACAATCAAAAAAATTGGTACAGTGTGGCTCAAGAAAGTGTAGTAAACTAAAAATGTGTATTTTCAAATGGCACACCCTGTTTTTCTATACATTTAAATTCTACGAAAAACTTTAGATATTTGTTTGGATAATTTTGTGTTATAGCTACACCACATCAAAACTGATGATTTTTTCAGAAATGATATATTTTGGAGTGTATCAGAACACGTTTTTTGTCGGAAAATCTCTTTTTAAAATACCTATATCTTCTTGAAGTGCCCTTCTGTAGAGGTTAGGTTTCCATTTCCCATGCGTAATAATAAAGCATTTATTTTGATCTTCGTTACTGACAAATTTTGTTTCATTCGGTCATAGTACCTATAGTTTTAGTTAAAAAAATAACCCTGAAGAAAAAATGGTTAAAAAGGTGCCAAACTGTATGGAATACTATTTCCTTTACACTTTACTCGCTTTTTCCTCATGATTATATCAGAAAAGGAAATACGAAACTGTGCGTCCGAAACATAACATCTACAAAAGAACACTTTAAGGAGGAATTTCTTAAAAACTAAGCTTTTGAGATGAAAAAGATGAAAATATTTGTAATGTACGCCAAAGAATACATCGTCCCTGAAAAAATCATCAATTTTGGCGTGGTGTAGCTCTGATGGAAAATTACCTTTTTTTAATAAAACATTCTAAATAAATACAATATAAAACTATTTTTAGTCTGTAAGGAAACTTACCTTGTTACCAGAATTATAAAGTAGGTAATACTTCTTATTATACTGCGGTATTTGTAAATCTGAATACACTGAAAAGCAACGAATAGACGAAAAAACATCCCAAACAAGAGCAAACGAAAAAGGGCATACAACGAATACTATAATACAGAGTGCATACACGAAATGTCAAAGTCGCATATTTTAGGGAGTGACTGGTGGATCGTCCAACCGTGTCGGTAAATTAAGGCAGTTTCACAGTCCGACCGGAGTTTTAACATTTTCCTGTAAACAGTCGTAATACACACATATGTAACTGAGTGCTAGGCGAGATAAATTGGATTAATTACGATAATCATTTGGTTTCTAATATTTCATCCTTAACCATTATTGGACAGTATTTACTAATAATAAAATACGATAATAAACCTCATACTTATACGGTTTTTATTCTTGGGCCTATATTACACCTCATCTCTTTCACGGAAAATCTACTAACTTTAAATCCCAAGTTAAAATACATCTGTAGTTCAATCCAGTTTGCCGGCCCAATATAAAAAATAAATATATATGTTCGTATAGGTTCAAAAATAAATATGTTATGTATCTGCTTTTTGAATATCTGCAGAATATTCAAACATAAATATTCAGCGAATATATACAAAATATAAGTATGGAATATATTTTTTGGATATGAGATATTGGACATATTGATGGTACATTCTATGAATATTGCCATATACAGGGTCCTGCAATAGTGCGTCAGGCTTCCATAGCTCCTACACGAATTAAGTTAGGAATTTCATTCATATGGTGACTTATACTGTATTACAGGCTGCATTTTAGGAAAATATTTTCACATATACAGGGCGGACCAAGAAAGTGTGATAACATAAAGTTGTATTTTTTTTTAATGGGACACCCCGTGTTTTTTTGCATATTTAGGTTTGTATTAGTGTCCTTCATAATTGCCTAAAATTTTATTTAATTTGCTTCGGTACTTTAAGAGCAATAAATTTAAAACTAAAAAAAAAAGTTTTGCAGCCCTGGAAAAAAAGATAAAAAAAATCAATCTAAAAGCATTTTTTTACCACGGCATTGTGTGAGATTTATAACAAGGGTGCTAGAAACACCATGAATTAAATATTTTTTACCTATTTCATACAGGGTGTTCACAATAAGATTTTAAAAATGACACATTTTAAACTAATTTTTCTCAAGTTTTTTAAATGGAACACCCTGTATATTATTTTACCATTTGATGAAGAATTTCAAAACAAATATTTTTTGTAATTGCAATTTATTTCAAATTCCAAACCGTTTTCAAAATATTTATCAAAAATCATAAATGTCGCTATTCGTAATAAAGTTTTATGAACAAAATAGCTAGGCGGCCATGGAAAAACAAGCATGTTTAGCAATTAAATACTTTTTGACATTATTTGTCAGAAATGAGTAGGTGTACTTAAACGAATAATATTTTGTTCAAAAAATGAATTTTTCAAGGGAAGAGCTCATTGATATGGTTTTTGTATTGGGTGAGAGTGAGAAAAACTGTTTCCTCGCTAGTAGAAATTATGCAGCTCGGTTTCCGGAAAGGCGACACCCAGAAGCGTTAAGTTTTAGCAGACTTCTTGAGCGCTTTATTGAAACGGGAACCGTAGACTACAAAACGGTGGAAAGAATAAAGACGGCACTAAATGAGGAAAATCAGTTAGCAGTTTTATTGACAGTTATTGAAAAGCCAAATATTCATCAAGAATGTGTGGGACAAGAAGTTGGAATAAGTGAGAGGTCAGTCCAAAGAATTTTGAAAAATCATCATTTTCATGCATACCACATTCAATTGCATCAGGCTCTGGGTGAAAATGATTTTCAGCGAAGGGCAGAGTTTTGTGCCTGGGCACAATTGCGCCTCCAAGAAAATCTTTTTTTCTTTATGAACGTCCTTTTTTCCGACGAAGCAACTTTCCACAACACTGGATGTGTCAACAGACATAATTTTCATTATTATTCTGTCGAAAATCCAAGAATATTTCGGCAAATAGATCGCCAACAACGTTCGTCAATAAACGTTTGGGGAGGTATTGTTGGAGAACATGTGGTGGGCCCACATTTTTTTAATCGTCACCTTAACGGTCAAATGTATTTGGAATTTTTAGAAAACGACTTACCAGGATTGCTTCAGAATTTACCTCCAAACATCCAGGCACAAAATATGTGGTTACAACAGGATGGAGCCCCAGCCCATTTTTCGCAACAAGTCAGAGCCCTGTTAAATAATGAGTACGAAAATCGCTGGATTGGAAGAGGAGGACCAGTTGGATGGCCTGCGAGGTCGCCCGAGCTAACAAAACTTGATTTTTTTCTATGGGGGCATGTAAAAGACCTCGTTTATAGGGAACCTCCAACAACCAAACAAAACATGCGACATAGAATTATTGACGCGTTTGCCACAATTACACCTGCAATGCTCAGAAATGTGGAAAGGGCCTTTCAAGCGAGAATTGGTAAATGCCTTGAACAAGATGGAAGACATTTCGAACAACTTTTAAAATAAAGTGCTTGTTTTTCCATGGCCGCCTAGCTATTTTGTGCATAAAACTTTATTACGAATAGCGACATTTATGATTTTTGATAAATATTTTGAAAACAGTTTGGAATTTGAAATAAATTGCAATTACAAAAAATATTTGTTTTGAAATTCTTCATCAAATGGTAAAATAATATACAGGGTGTTCCATTTAAAAAACTTGAAAAAAATTAGTTTAAAATGTGTCATTTTTAAAATCTTATTGTGAACACCCTGTATGAAATAGGTAAAAACTATTTAATTCATGGTGTTTCTAGCACCCTTGTTATAAATCTCACACAATGCCGTGGTAAAAAAATGCTTTTAGATTGATTTTTTTATCTTTTTTTCCAGGGCTGCAAAACTTTTTTTTTTAGTTTTTAATTTATTGCTCTTAAAGTACCGAAGCAAATTAAATAAAATTTTAGGCACTTATGAAGGACACTAATACAAACCTAAATATGCAAAAAAACACCCCCATTAAAAAAAATACAACTGTATGTTATCACACATTCTTGGTCCGCCCTGTATATGCGAAAATATTTTCCTAAAATGCAGCCTGTAATACAGTATAAGTCACCATATGAATGAAATTCCTAACTTAATTCGTGTAGGAGCTATGGAAGCCTGACGCACTATTGCAGGACCCTGTATATATATATATATATATATATATATATATATATATATATATATATATATATATATATATATATATATATATATACATATATATATATATATATATATATATATATATATATATATATATATATATATATATATATATATATATATATATATATATATATATATATATATATATATATATATATATATATATATATATATATATATATATATACAGGGTGTCCCAGGATAGGTGTTACGATAGGACATATGGGTCAAAAAAATTTGAATTTGAAAATAGCATTTTGGGAACATGCCCCGCTTGGTCCAAAACTGAGGAATACAAAATTTCACTCGGATTGGTATTATACAGGGCGAGTTATAACTAAACATATGAAAAATGGCCAAGAGTAAAGTACTCTTATTTTTTCAAATGGAACAAAAGCTTAGTAGAAAAAGTTGTTCAGAAATGAAACTAATATTATAATTTGAAATTAGAGCTTTCTAGTCAATATTTTTATTTTCGTCAAATTTTTTGAAATGTAATAGTACATTTTCCACCAATATCGTATTACAATACATTATTAGGCTATACCTGGTAAATGTACATATTACATGTTAGAAAACGTAGTTTCCAAGTATAATAAAAAACCGAATACGATAGTGGTGGAAAATGTACTATTACATTTCAAAAAATCTGACAAAAATAAAAATATTGACTAGAAAGCTGTAATTTCAAATTATGATATTAGTTACATTTCTGAACAACTTTTTCTACTAAGCTTTTGTTCCATTTGGACAAATAAGAGTACTTTACTCTTGGCCATTTTTCATATTTTTAGTTATAACTCGCCCTGTATAATACCAATCCGAGTGAAATTTTGTGTTCCTCAGTTTTGGACCAAGCGGGGCATGTTCCCAAAATGCCATTTTCAAATTCAAAATTTTTTGACCCATTTGTCCTATCGTAACACCTATCCTGGGACACCCTGTATATATATTGGAAAATAAGATATAACTGGCATATTCCAGGAACATAGTGTGCCGCCTGGGTTTGGTATGTAATCCAGCGCTCGGAGGGGCACATAGCCCGGAGAATAGCTGTTTTAACATTATTTGTTTCATATCCTTATAATATAAGGTATCGTCAGGTTGTTAGAGAGCTGATTCTCATTTACAAATATATAAAAAATTGGTTATGTTTCATAAATCGATCTCTGAAATGTTTCAGTCAAATATATAGAGACAGATCACTTATGGTTTCAAGAATGTTTCAGAAACTAAAATTGGTTATGTTTCCTAAATCGATCTTTGAAATGTTTCAGTGAAACGTGTTTGAGATAGATCACTTATGGTTTCAAGAATGTTTCAGAAACTAAAATTGGTTATGTTTCATAAATCAATCTTTGAAATGTTTCAGGGAAACATATTTTAGGTAGGTCATTTATGGTTTCAGGGATGTTTTACAAATATCTCTGAAGCCAAATACGAAACGTTTCAAATCTCGGAGTTATTGTTTCAGATATGTTTCTGAGACTGTAGTTGGTTTACTGGGAAGTTCTTCAATGCCTGTTAGTGGTCGAGGCATTGATAGGTCTAAACAACGGACCACACTAAAACATTCGTTTTTTTGCAAATCAGATTGGACTTCTGGGCTAAAATTTGTTTCTGACTTTTATAAATAAAACATCAAAATCACGATAAAATTTCTGAAACTTTACCTTTATTTTTAAATAAAGAATCTGATAACAGACCTTATCTTTTAGTAAGATTGTATGATCGTAACATTAGTGCTTTATTTGATTCAGTGGCTAATTTTTCTATAGTGGGAGCTGAAGGATTAGAAGTTTGAAAGTGCTTTAACCTTAGAATATATCCAGCAACAATTAAGACTATTTTAACAGCTGCTGATGGCACTTCTCAGAAAATAAGTAGTGTTGTCGACTTGTCAATTTTTATCGATGATTCCTGCCAAATTATTAAAGTTTTAGGTGTACCTTCCGTTACTCATTCTTTTATATTCGGAAGCGACTTTGTTAGACAGTTTAAATTGCTTATAGATTTTAAAGAAAATAGTTGGTTTATACGTAAAGATGATACAGTTATTTCAACAGTTCCTGGCAATAATTTTAATTTCTCTTTTTCAAAACTTTTCTCTCTAGATGAAGTGTCATCAAAACAGAAAGCTGAAGCTTTTAAAGTTACAGAGGCTTTTAAAGCCATAGATAGTAAAGATAGATTGGATAAAACAGATAAAATTAAATTAACAATAGATACTGGAGATAATAAACCTTTCAAAGTAAAACCATATCTTCTCTCACCTTATTTACAAGACATTTTAAACAAAGAATTAGATTCCATGTTAAAGTTAGGCGTTGTGGAAGAGTCACAAAGTCCTTGGAGTAGTCCAACTTTATTAGTTAAAAAATCGAATGGAGAATATCGATATTGCTTTGATGGACGTCTCCTGAATAAATTTACGAAACACGATTCCTATCCCTTACCTCATATTGATCGTATTTTAAGAAAGGCCTTCTGGCAAATTCCTCTTGACTCTGCTTCTAAGGAAAATACAGCTTTTTCTGTTACTGGTAGAGGTCAATTTCAATTCACTGTTATGCCTTTTGGGTTATGTAATTGGACTCAAACACAACAAAGATTGGTTGACGCCATCTTTGGACCAAAATATGAACCTCATATTTTCTCTTATCTCGACGACATTTTAATCATCGCGTTGAACTTACAGTAAAAAATATTTTGAAAGATGCAGGGCTAACTATTAATTTAGAAAAATGCAACTTCTTCAAGATTTCACTTAAGTACCTTGGTTTCATAGTGGGTAATAATTCACGAACTACGGATCCTTCGAAAGTTGATTCTATGGTTAATTATCCTCGTCCTCGTAATACTACTGAGATTAAACGTTTTTTGGGAATGTGTTCTTGGTACAGACGTTTTATCTAAAATTTCTCGTCTCTTATCGTACCCCTTAATGCTTTGCTTAAAGGCAAAAAGAAGAAACAGCCTGTCTCATGGAATGACGAAGCCGAAGTCGCGTTCGTTAATATTAAGCAAAAGTTAGTTTCTGCGCCGATTTTATCCCAACCTAATTTCTCTCAGCCATTTACAGTACAGTCTGATGCTTCGGACGTAGGTTTAGGAGGTGATATCATATGCAAGCCGAGCATTATCGAGAGCAGAAAGAAATTATTCTGTGACAGAAAGGGAGTGTTTAGCAGTTATTTTTAGTATTGAAAAGTTTAGACCTTGGATTGAAGGTATGTACTTGTTTCACTGTCATCACAGATCACTACAGTTTGCTTTGGTTAAATAACCTTAAAAACCCTTCAGGTCGACTTTCCCGTAGGATTCTTAAACTTAGACAATATTCCTTTGATTTGCAGCATCGCAAAGGTTCGTTGAACGTTGTTCCTGATGCATTAAGTAGAATTCCTTATTCTGATATACCTGACGATACTGTCGACTGTTCTTCATGTCTTATGCCAATACCTAAAGATGAAGTGTCTTTGTTATCTGTAGATTTAAATTCTCTTGATCCTTGGTATTCTTCTTTGCGTGAAAAAATACTTTCTTTTCCTGATAAATATCCGCAATGGAAGGTCGAGAATGATACTGTTTACAAGCTTATTCCTCGCCAATCATCATATGTGTTTAATTCGACGGAATGGAAATTGCTAGTTCCAAAGTCACAAAGAACTAAAATTCTTGAATCTTGTGATAATCCCCCTACATGTGCAAATATTTTACCTGTCGTGCATAAAAAACTTTCATCTTTGGTTTACGAATTAAAAAATATTGACGGATCCAAAGCAGGAAGATGGCATGTAAAGGATTTAAAACCTTACCTTGGTTCTGTGGAATCCCTAAGAAGGGGAAGTATTTCCACATCTTCCTAAATATCGTATACATTACATTATATCTTACCTTATACATTACCTTATAACTTACTGCATACTTTACCTTATATCTTACCTTATGCATTACCATATATCTTACCTTATATGTTACCTTATATATTACCTTATATCTTACCTTGGTTACATTACCTTCTCTTATACCTTACCTTTGTTTGTACATAAACAAATTGAAGGAAATTACCTTTAGCATAAAGTAAAGCTTTATATAATAATTGGCTAAACATTTGTTTACCTTGGCCTTAATTTTCTCGCACTCTTGCGCTTTTTCCTTTTTTTTTAACTAAGTTACCTTGCCAAAATATATTGTTGGTACCTTAAAATTTTATTTTGATATAGACAAGGTCCATTGTCTAATACCTCGTGTAAATGCTTACCTTATTAATGTAGTATATAGATTAGTTTTCTTCTTAAGATAAGAGGATTTATCTTACCCCTTTTGTATTATATACTAATAAATATTTCCTGATTTAGACGTAATTTACTTTCGTCTTTACCTTCTCTTATGCTTTTCGTTTTCTTGGTAATATAAGTGTCATTGAGCGCTGAAATTTGGGCCTAATATAATAGAGTGGTTTTTAAACCCATAAAAAACTTTAATACAAAAGAATTATTTTAAACAAATAAAAGGAATCAAAACAAACTTAAATTTAAAATATTTATGTAAAAAGATATAACATAAAATAAAACTTTTTCAAGAAATAAAACTAAAACTAATTATTGGTATTTAGTTTGACAAGAAAAAATGTCAACTATTAAAATAAAATATAGCTAATAATGTATAACACAGCACAAAGGAACTTGTTAAAGTCGTTAAATTATAGTTTAAGATCATTTTTAAAAAATGTACTGACTAAATCCGTAGTTTTATAAATTTCAAGTGTCGGTTCCCCAAAACGTCTTTCCTTTTTCTTTAAAAATCCCGCGACTGCTGGTCTAGGGTCGAAATTTGCCGTTCCAACTTTATTGAGTGACACTAATAGGCGATCAATCATTGTGTCTTTATTCAGTGAGATTCTTCCTGGAGTTTTTATCTTCTTAAAATGTGAAATAATCCTCTCAGTGGTCATTGAATGAGGACTTATTAGCAACAAGATTAATAACTTCTGCAGAATACCTGTCTGTAGTGCAAGCAATAGGTTTTCTTAATTTATCAGCATGTCTGGTGCCTTCACCGGGAGTGTCAATATCCGGAATTTCCTGACTTATGGGCCAACAATCGCATACATTTGTCGCAAAATTTGTTACTCTTCGGAACCAAACAGATTTTCAACTAGTGGTCGGCCTGTAGATATCATTTGAGCTTCTGAATTTGCAAAGATAAGGTTAATCATATTTTTAATTGTTTCATCTTCTTCAAGATTTAATCTAACATCAAGAAACTTTTTGAACGACTATACAATTTCTTGTCTTACTGGTGACCAGTGACGTCTTCCGATAGTAACATATGCGTTAAATATAATACGCCTGCCTTTGTTAAGCGCTGCTGAAGTTGATGCCTCCGAAGTGTCTATGCTCTAGATGAGCTAGAAAGGATTCTTCCTTAGCTTCTGGCAAAGGGCCATTAGCCAGCATATTCAATTTTCTTATAGCTACATCTCTAGCGATTAATATATCGGGCAAAATCAAATTTGACTTCTGGATAGGCTTCGGTAAAGTTTGAGAAACAAGAGCTATATCGACCGGTAAGCATTATTTGTTGGGGACTAATTCGCCATGTCTTAAGCATACTATTTGCATCGCTTTTGGCATGCCTTGAAACAGTGGTGATACCAATGATTTCTTCTTAAACAAGTCTGCATCCAGGTCGATTATTAAAAATAGATAATATCAGATTTCTAACGTGCTCGGCAAATCGAACTTCGAAATAACCAGGAAAAGCCTTATAGTCTAAGAATTTTTCTTGAAACGGTTTTAATTTTGAGGTTAAGGGTTAGCCTTATTAAAATTATTGTGTTAGTTTACTATCAAAGTAGTTTTTAAGTTTTGAGTTTTGTGTCTTTGTTTTTAATATACTAATACTTTTTTACTATTTGCAGAACTTACCATTTATTTATTTGCACCTTATATTTTCCTTTATCACTTTAATACTTTATTGTACAGAAGTTCAAAGTACAAACACAAGGATGATTTTACAATCGTTACCAAATTGGGCAAATAAAAATTCATTTGGCGATACAGTAATATGCGATATGCTTTTGGCGCTGCGATCAGAGTAGATAGACTAAAAAATACTCATAGAGTAGTGTCTACTTCGTATAGGAAGACTATAGCTCTAGGGAAATAGAATATTATTTACCAGTCTACAGGTTAGGGCTTTTTGGGACGCATGGATACGCAGTAAAAAATCACTAAAAGATGCTCTGAACCTTTACCCAGTGGGAGGCAGCTTAAACCTGCACTAGCATTCCAATCCAAGACGGTTTCGTAAGTTTCTTTCCCCGAAAGAATATTCCTTAATTTTTTTGCCCAAGCTAGTCTTAGACTGCAAAAGTGTACTAGTAGAGCTGATTCCCTCTGCTTTTTTCCTTTTAAGTTTTTGAAAAAATAGGAGTAACTCATTTTCATTTCTTTCTATTTTGTTATTTTTAGTTCTGTCTAGTTTTATTTTATTTAGTTCTACTGATTAGCCATTCTAATCTGATGGTCAGATTGTACTTTTTTATAGTATGTTGTCAAGCGACGTCAGGTTTTTAGAGGACATTCCCGAAGATGACTCTTATAGATTGTGACCTACCGATGATGACCTCCGCAAGGATGTGTGATACGCATAAGGTATCAAACTAAAAATCTGACGTATATGACATCTGTCACGTTTTGACAGCTACAATTTTTTATGTTATCTAACCTATTGTTAAAAATAGTCTACCTTCGCTGACTATGTTTTTTTAAGGAGAAGGGCAGTGTAGCGTTTCGCTACAACGTTATGTAAGTTTAATTATAAATTTGAAACATTTAATTTTAAGTTCATACATGGGTACTATTTAGTTATCTAGCGCATTCGCCAGTTCGCCAGATATATATATATATATATACATATATATATATATATATATATATATATATATATATATATATATATATCTATATATATACAGTGTGGTCGTTTAAGTGTGCAACATATGGGAAAGTTTTTTATTACCGATTTCTCAGAAAATTTTATTCTTGATAAAAGTTGGTGCACGTTCGATAATCATATTGGGTGTACTTAGAATGGTTGCAAGTCAAACGGTGTACAGGGTAGGGCAAAAAATATAAAATTTCTACAAGAATAAAGTACCCCTATTTCAGAGAATTCAGCAAAATGTTATTAAGAAAACGTGTTTAGAATTAAAAGTCATGCATAGGTTTGAAAACATGACCTCATAAAATAAAAAACAAAATTTTTTTGAAAATATTAATTATTTCCTAAAAAAAAATTTTTTTTTATTATCACCCTAAAAACCTTCATAAATTAAACAAAATCAAATCAAGTTCACACATCTTTGTTCAAATTCAAGCATATTTGTAAAATTAACTTAGCTTTTTAATTTATTAAGGAATCACAAACTTCATGTTTGTTGCAAGGACATTAAACACAACTTTAAAATACCGTAAAAATTATTTTTAACAAGATAAAACATTAGTAATGATAATTTTCAAATTAAAAAACTCTCATTTAAATTACAAAATATTTATTTTAAATGTTTATTAGAAAATTGTACAAAATAATCGACAAACATGAAATCCTACTAAAATAATCGCAGATACCTATGGAAAGAAAACAAATAAGGGTTAAAAGTAAACATTATGACAGTTTGGTGGCATTATTCATTCTTAAATAATTATTGTTATTAGCTGATCTCAAATGCCTCCTCCAGTAAAGTTAACGTTAGCCGAAAAGGCAGAATTAGTGCTAATATGTGGAGAACACTATAAAACAGTGCGTGAAGCAGGAGATATATTCAATGAACGACATCCAGATAAACAAGTCCACTATTCAACCATAAGCAGAATTTTAAATAATTTTAAACAGACAGGGTCTTTAGAGTATAAATATAAAAATGAACGTACCAAAACTGTATGTACTGAAGAAAATCAATTACAAGTACTTCAAGCAGTTGTTGAAAACCCTAGAAGATCCACCCAAGAAGTGCATGCTTATACGGGTATAAAAAAAACCTCTATTAAGGAGATTCTTAAAAAACAAAAATATCACGCCTATAAGCCAATGTTTATTTGCACGTTTCAAAGACAAGACTATGACTTGCGGTATGATTTCTGCATGTGGATTCAAGGAGAAATAGAAGATCAACGTGATTTCCATAGACACATGCTTTTTGGGGATGAATCCACGTTCACTACAAATGGCGTTGTTTCTTCCCAAAATTGTAGGTGGTGGTCGGACGAAAATCCAAATTTTGTCATTGACAACAAAAACCAGTATTACCAAAAAACAAACGTTTGGTGCGGTATTATTAACGACAAATTAATAGGGCCGTTCTTTTTTCGCCAAAACCTAACTGGTGATACCTATTTACATTTTTTGGAAAACGAACTAACAGATTTTTTGGATAATATGAGTATACAAGAACGACATAAATTATGGTTTGTACATGATGGTTGTCCGGCTCATTCTGCTAGAATTGTTTCTGAATGGTTAAATGGAGAATTTGGTGATAAATGGTTAGGACGAAATACCGATCCACGGTGGCCTCCTCGTTCGCCAGATCTCACCCCACTAGATTTTTTTTTATGGGGATATTTAAAGCAAAAAGTTTACAAGGATCGACCCTTTAATAATGTTGGGGAGCTTGAAATTTCGATACGATTTCATTGCAGAAATATTCCAGCAAGTGTATTGCGATCCACGCTTAGTGAATTTTATGATCGGACAATTAAATGCATTGAACGTGAAGGTGGACATACGGAGACGCGTCGATAATTTTTTTAAACATACCTAATATAATTTTTTTCTGCATTTCAAATATTGTCTGTTTAATTTTTTTTAAATTTGTTTATTGTTAAGTTATAATAAAAAGAAGCCGATAAAAATTGACAAAACCGTTGGCACCATACTCAAATACGTTTAGGAACATTGTATTTCTTGACTTTGCACTAAACGCAGACATAATGCATGCATTGTTTTGTTAATAATGCCCCACAACGCCATTATGTTAGAATGATTTCATGTTTGTAGATTATTTTGTACAATTTTCTAATAAACATTTAAAATAAATATTTTGTAATTTAAATGAGGGTTTTTTTAATTTAAAAATTGTCATTACTAATGTTTTATCTTGTTAAAAGTAATTTTTATGGTATTTTAAAGTTGTGCTTAATGTCCTTGCAACAAACATGATGTTTGTGATTCCTTAATAAATTAAAAAGCTAAGTTAATTTTACAAATATGCTTGAATTTGAACAAAGATGTGTGAAATTAATTGATTTTGTTTAATTTATGAAGGTTTTTAGGGTGATAATAAAAAAAAATTTTTTTTTAGGAAATAATTAATATTTTCAAAAAAATTTTGGTTTTTTTTTATGAGGTCACGTTTTCAAACCTATGCATAACTGTTAATTCTAAACACATTTTCTTAATAACATTTTGCTGAATTCTCTGAAATAGGGGTACTTTATTCTTGTAGAAATTTTATATTTTTTGCCCTACCCTGTACACCGTTTGACTTGCAACCATTCCAAGTACACCCAATATAATTATCGAACATGCACCAACTTTTATCAAAAATAAAATTTTCTGAGAAATCGGTAATAAAAAACTTTCCCATATGTTGCACACTTAAACGACCACACTGTACATACAATACAGTGACCGGCAAAAAGTTCGCAACATATGGGAAAAATTTTTATTAGGAGAGTATCGGAAAAACTTTCCCAGGGGATCGGTTCTGCATGTCCGATAACCTAAAAATCGATTTTGACATACGTCACGTGACCACTGGTATAGCGTCAAATTAAAAAAAAAATTGTTAATTTACAAAAAGTGAGGTTAGTTGACGAGATATCAAAAAAAGTTATTTGAAAAAATTGCTTAGAATTAAATTCTAGGTCCTTGTGCAAGATTTTAAGATTTTATTTAAAAAAATTGGAAAACTCAATTTTTTTTAAATATTTTTTTATCGATTTACAAATTTCCAGTTTTTTTCGTTTAGATAGCTTGGCTAATGTAAAGCCCATGTATCTGGATGAAAATAAACGAATGTAGTAGTTTTTTCTACAATTGACAGGACAAAATTAAAAAAAACAGGGTTTCGCCGGACGCTAGCTGTTGCAATGATTTGTATCTAGCAGCAGTGTCAAAATTTTAGAGACATTTCAATGAGATTACATTGAGAAAACCTTAATCGTCTTAAATATATCTGAAGTTCGACTTTTTGTAAAGTTAAGGGGATTAAAATAGATAATAAACAAAAAATTACCTGTTTATTTAATCGAAATTTTATAAACGAAAACCAATGTAAGAAAAACTTAAAAGTAGTCACATTCTGTACTAACAACACAAAAAATCATTGTTTTTCCTTGGGTGCACAAAATTTAAAACTCAGTATGACCACCATTTCTCTCCATACATACTGTTGTTCTCGAGCGCAACTCTCGATTAACATTTCGGAGCATTTTACGATTTATTTGCAATACACAATTTATAATGACATTCTCTAAATTTTGTATATTCCTAAAGGGTCGATGTTTGTACACAGGGTTCTTTAGGTATCCCCACATAAAAAAATCTAACGGAGTCAGATCTACAATTCTACAATTGACAGGACAAAATCGAAAAAATAGGTGTTCGCCGGACGCTCGCTGTTGCAATGGTTTGAATCTAATGAAATGACTGTATCAAGATTTTATTAAGATTTTTCGCACATAAATTTAACAACCAGGTCTTTTTATTTGTACTTAAAACTACCAAAGCAGGCTCTGAAATTAAAACAACCAAATAATCTAGTAGGTTAAAAACAACAGAAAAATGTCAAACAAATTATAATTTGTTTGATTTCAACCTATGGCATTGGTTTATGTCTCGCATCTTACGAAGTTTGACATTTTACATAAGTTTATTAATATTTTATTCCTTAAAATGGCACCCACACTACTTCTTCAGGAAAAGATAGAAATTATTTTAATTTCTGGAGATAATTACAAAAGCCATAGAGAAACAGCAGCAATTTTTAATGAGAGGCACCCCGATAAATCCCTCCATTATTCCACAGTATCTCGTCTAGTCAATAAATTTAAAGAAACGGGATCGGTAGAAAATCAGTATAAAGTTTCCCATGAAAAACCGGTAACAGGTGACGAAGGTTCTCTGGATGTGTGTTTGTCGATCACAGAAACACCCCAATTAGCAGTTAGTCAAATATCGGAGATCACTAACATTCACGAAAGATCTGTGCGGAGGATATTAAAAAGAAACAAATTTCATCCGTACAAACCTAAATTTGTACAAGTATTAAAAGATAGGGATTATGACGCCCGCTTCGATTTTTGTGCCTGGTTCCAGGGTATGATTGAGGAAGATTTTAATTTCCCAAAGAACGTTCTTTTCTCGGATGAAGCTACATTTACCTCTAACGGAACCGTCAGTTCACAAAACTGTAGATGGTGGGCCACCGAAAACCCAGACTTTGTAATTCAGAGTAAAGACCAATATAGTTTTAAGGTTAATGTGTGGTGCGGAATTTTCAACCTCAGAATAGTGGGACCTTTTTTCTTTAGAGACAATTTAAATTCAGAACGATATTTAGAATTTCTACAAACTGAGATATCTGACTTTTTAGACAATTTGTCATTAGCCGAAAGAAGAAATTTATACTTTCAACAAGACGGAGCTAGCATTCATTCCACAAATGAGGTGAAGAGATGGCTGGATCAAGAATTTGGAAACCAGTGGATAGGACGGTTTTCTGAAAATCCGTGGCCTGCGAGATCACCAGATCTGACTCCGTTAGATTTCTTTATGTGGGGATACCTAAAGAACTCTGTGTACAAACATCGACCCTTTAGGAATATACAAAATTTAGAGAATGTCATTAGAAATTGTGTATTGCAAATAAATCGTAAAATGCTCCGAAATGTTAATCGAGAGTTGCGCTCGAGAACAATAGTATGTATGGAGAGAAATGGTGGTCATACTGAGTTTTAAATTTTGTGCACCCAAGGAAAAACAATGATTTTTTATGTTGTTAGTACAGAATTTGACTACTTTTAAGTTTTTCTTACATTGGTTTTCGTTTATGAAATTTCGATTAAATAAACAGGTAATTTTTTGTTTATTATCTATTTTACTCCCCTTAACTTTACAAAAAGTCGAACTTCAGATATATTTAAGACGATTAAGGTTTTCTCAATGTAATCTCATTGAAATGTCTCTAAAATTTTGGCACTGCTGCTAGATACAAATCATTGCAACAGCTAGCGTCCGGCGAAACCCTGTTTTTTTTAATTTTGTCCTGTCAATTGTAGAAAAAACTACTACATTCGTTTATTTTCATCCAGATACATGGGCTTTACATTAGCCAAGCTATCTAAACAAAAAAAAAACTGGAAATTTGTAAATCGATAAAAAAATATTTAAAAAAAATTGAGTTTTCCAATTTTTTTAAATAAAATCTTAAAATTTTGCACAAGGACCTAGAATTTAATTCTAAGCAATTTTTTCAAATAACTTTTTTTGATATCTCGTCAACTAACCTCACTTTTTGTAAATTAACAATTTTTTTTTTAATTTGACGCTATACCAGTGGTCACGTGACGTATGTTAAAATCGATTTTTAGGTTATCGGACATGCAGAACCGATCCCCCGGAAAAGTTTTTCCAATACTCACCTAATAAAAATTTTTCCCATATGTTGCGAACTTTTTGCCGGTCACTGTATATATATATATATATATATATATATATATATATATATATATATATATATATATATATATATATATATATAAAGCTAGTACCACCGTAGTTCTGAAAAGATGTATATGACGTCAAAATATCGTGAAAAATCAATATAATGGAGTTTGCGTATCTCTTCTTTGGCAGAAATTTGGTCGCTTAGGTAAATATGCATATACAATGCTATCCTTTTTTTAACTTGGAATAAATCAACATCAAGGTACCATTTCAGAGTGCTCTGAACGGAATCTTCAAAAAGACTTTTTTCCTTTTGCTAAGAGAGACACTTCCTGCAAGTCCGGGGTGTCGAGTGTGGTGTTTTACACACGAGAACCATTTCCTGACCCAGATAGGGCTTTTGTATCTTAAGTTTTCTATTATTATAGAATGGTTCTTTGATGGCTTAAGAGTTTCTATTACCTAAGTAACAGTATCTTTGGACACTGTGCTGATGCTGAATGATGAAGATTGTATATTAGTCGTATTCCTACATGCCTTCATTCTTCATTGAGATCTTTCATTAGAATATACCTTTATCTACCTTCAAGTTCCTGTATTTTCGTCAAGAAATGCCTATTTTGATTCAAAAACTCTCAAAACATCTTTGAGAGTTTTTTTCCTTGGGGTATACACCGGTGTACAATATTCGAGTACGCCTTTCCCCCTACCTACTTATGTTTCCTGCCTGAATAATACGTATTTCACGGTTAGTTCCTGAGAAATTCCGGACAACCATTTATGGATCATTTCCCGCCAAAGAAATATGCTGATAGCAAAGGCCATTATATTCCATGTTTTTGTATAAATTAATACCAATCAAATATGATCTGCCATGTTTTAAATATTTATTTTTATAATTTTTATGCGTATTATTACCTAATTTAAAGTGATATCAATCTCACAAATTATTCCCTTATGTAAAACTTTTCTGATTTATTAGTGTTATATTTTGTTATGCGTGTCAATTTGATTGATCAATCAACCATTCGAATGCGTAATTAAGTTGGGGTGGGGGCAATTTAGGAATTTATTTTCTGCAATCAGAAATTATATTTTTTTAATTATCGATCAATAATTGATTTTTTTTTGAATCAGAAATGTTATTTTTTTAATTATCGACCAATAACTTTTTTTTTCAATTAAATAAGTATTAATATACTTATTAAATTTAGTCAATGGTAACCTGTTTTTTATTTTTAACATCTTCTTTTCTAAGAGTTCATGTCCCAGTCTGGGGATTCTTCTTCACTTAAAGCAAGTTATACAGACTGGGTGGCGCCTTGTTAGAAAAGTGAACCGCACTACTAACTCATAACCTAGTGCTCACCGATGAACAGCTGCCGTCGCTGGAACGTTCAAAAGTATTATGTATTATATATTATTATATAATATATTGTATTTTTTTGCGAAAATAACGTGACAACCGGGTGAAAAATAACAGGCATTTGGAACAGGTATGAACTTGGAACTGGAACGTTACGTACCTGTTATCGGAAAATACTGGTTTATATCAACTTATCGACTCTAGTTTCTGAATAGCCGCTTCCAACTGATGCTTTCGTCACGTGATTGTAGTGTTTCGTTTCGCCTGTAGGTGTGAGGCCCCATTTTGCCTCCATGCCCCCCTTCTACATAAAAATCGAACGTAAAAGTCGGTACAATATTTAAATTATGGCATGGAAATGACAGTTATTTTTTGGACTAGGCAACATAAAAACTGATAAAATACAACTAAGCTAGTCAAAAAATTCGCTGGTGCAGACAATTTAGAGCATTCGTCACCCAAAACTTCCTTATTATTTCTTAGTTTTCTTGATTATATACAGTGTGATCCCTGCTTACTAGGCAGGTCCATTTGGTCAGTGACCCACCTAAATTTATTTCCAATGATCTGTAATAATTTATTGTTTAAAACCAAAAAAGTAATCTTTTCTTTCAAAAAAGTGCATGTTCCACGCAGAAACTCCCCAAGAAGGAATCAAGCCCAGCTGGCTCCGGACTCGCCGTACTATATAAAATGCATTAAAGCTAAGAGAGAAACAAATATACGCGCTTTAAGTTAAAAAGAGACAAAATGTGTCGACAGGCCACCAGTAATATCGCTTTCGCGCCGGAACGCCGGTTGTCGCAAATTCTGGCTCACTAATTTAAATCTGACCAATTTATTATTAGAACAATATTTGCCATACATTTATACATTTAATATAAGCTCACCTAATTTTAAGATATTTAGGTAATTGCCAATAATAATAATTGTAACTGTGCCAATAAAACATTAAAACCTACAAATTACGACTTTGACAATGACTTGATAACGCAGCATCGGACCCGTCTATCGATTTAAAGCTGCGGGCATGCGCTCTAGGTTGTGATATTTTTAGCTATGGTTTACTCGATGTGTCAAAATTAGGAGCGTACATAACCACAACATATTGATAAAAAAGTAAAAATAAAAAAATCAAGTTTCGGTGAATTCTCAATCTTTGTATATGTGATATATATCCTTAGCGATGATTTTAACATATTTTTGTTGTTGTGTGTTGTGTGTCGTCTGTCTACATGTAAAAATTCGTGCTGTACTACGTTCCAATTTTTTTATTTTTTCGGCTATTTTCTTGGAAAAACTGGATACTTGTTTTTGAAGTGCTCCAAAGAAGATAATCTTTCCTTTGCCTATTCGAAAATTTGTTAATATCTCATGCCTTAAGTGCCCAAGATCCTTTGTGTTAACAATGGCTTTAATGGTTCAAGGAACTGTTTGCATGTAAGTTAAAAAAGTAACAGAAAAAATGCAATTTTAGTATTTTATGTTTTTTGCGGTGTTTATGTGTAGGTAGATAATATCTTGGCAGAACTAGGCACATTATTAAAAAACCTTTCTTAATTAAAAAAAGTGTATTGTGCTTGTTACGCTGATATCACTAGTTGACAACAAAATGTGCCCCACCTGTACAAAAACTAACTGGCCGCGTCAGCTGGTCAGACTGTTTAATAATATATTGCGACGCACTTTGTTCAATAAAAAGCGTTTGATTAAAAACCGTCAAAGATACTATGATGAGTATCATTGACCAAGTACTTACCGCTTAACTTGAAAACATTAAAATAACTCTTAAAGGTACTCTAGAGAAAAACACAGGAACAACCGGGTGTTCTGAGGGAAGCAGGTGTAGTAGAGCGCGTTGCAAATTAGCCCTCAGCTCAGTTAGGCTGGGTAGGTTCTATTGGACGCCACCAGTTTTTACACCGACGCAAACTGGAAGTCGCCTAGTTGGTCTAGCGACCTGCTTCTCACACAACAATCCCGCTATTCATAATTAAAAATGAAACAGAGGGCGCAGTGAGCTGGATAAAAACAACTTAATACATTTATCACTGTACATATATTTACAGAAAAATAAAAAAAGATTACCAAGTGGTTGGTACAAATATGGTCGGGCGATTTTGCCCCGCCAAAATAAATAAATTAAATTATACGAAATGTTGGTACAAATATGGTTGGGCGATTCTGCCCCGCAAAATAATTAAATCATTTACAAACAAAAAATATATAAAATCTTGAGGAAGTCTGTCCTCAGAAACATAAAAAAATAAGCTGGCTCCTTAGCACCCACCGAAGGGAAGAGTAGGATGACTCCTAGCTCCCACAGGAAAAATAAATATTGGGATGCTTTGTAGCACCCACGAAAGAAGTAGGGAGGTTCGTGGCCCCTACCAAGGACCCTAGGAACAAACAATTCCTAGTAGTTACAGTAATTTAAATAAATAAATAAAAAAAAATGTTAGAAGTTACGTGAATAATTAAAAATAAAATCAGACGTTACGTTATTAGAAAAAGGTAAAATTTGGAAAGAAACAATTTACTGGAACTAAAGCGCCGAAATTTAATTAGTTCTTTATCAATTAAGTAATTTAATATTAAAAGAGAAAGTCATTGGCTTGAACAGAATCGAAAAATTTAGATAAGTAGAAAAATATTTAAAAAAATAAGAGCTACGTCAATATAAAAAACCACTAATTAAAGAGAAAGTAATTATTTGCAAAATTTAAACGAGCTTAAGATACGATTAAAAGGTTACATTAATAAAAAAGTTAATACTTGGATAAATAATTTACTGAAACTAATCCGCAAAATTTAAGAATATTAGATAAAAGGCTAATAATAAATGAGAAAGCCAGTGGCCTGAAATCAATCGCAGAATTTTAGTTAAGTTACAAAAAACAAAGTGTGAAGTTACTTTAATTAAAAAAAAACTATCAATGAAATAAGTAATCGCTGATAACCAGATTGCAAAATTTAAACAAACTCATGGTAAGATTTAAAAAAGTTACGTTACTAAACAAAAGAAATTATTACGCAAGGGCATTGATAACTAAATAAAATTGTACAGTTCCTTGATACTCAGCGATAAGCGTTACTATTTACAAAAATTAAATGTTCATCAACTGACCAGTTTGACGCTGTATTATGCTACCTTACATTAACAATAAAAATATTATGAAAGTACAACAAAAGAAAAATAAATGGTAATTAAATTATGAGTTCACGAGGATGACAAGTATAAACAAAGAATAAGGCTTAAGCGTAGCCTGTAAAATAACTAAGAGGTGAAGCCCCATTTAGCTTGACTTAAAAGCTAAGGTTTAGCACTAATCGAGTAAACCGTAACAATGTAAGATAACATAAAAAAAAACATAATAATTGCTTTCAGAAAAAGTTTGGTCATTGACATGAAGGGAAATCACCCCTTATAGGGATCGGCCCCTTAAATAAAATTAATCAAAAATATACCGCTAATGTACATCTATCACAAATTTAGATTTAATTAGTGTGTAACGTTTGTGTTTATGGCCGTAAATGAATAAATAAATCAATAAATAGAAACGCAAAGCTTAAATTACAAGCAAATAAATTGCTACCATAAAACTACTTACTACCCTAGGTTCCCAATGCAAATAATACGATATAACTAAAGCAGGTTTAACTAATTATATAGCATCTATGTAACTAAACTACCCTAAGTTCCAAGCGGTACGATATAATAAATAGATGTAAAATGTGTACGGGCTATAAGTTACTTCACGCCAAAACATTGGTCAAATGACAAATTTGAAAGTAAAATAGCAGGCTAACTAACCCCCCTGAACGCATAAAATATTACTTAACCAATCGATATCAAAAAAATAAAATAAATCTACAATTTCCAAGCTTATAAAAATAAATCCCGTAAGACCCCAAGCTCCCGTACACACTTTAATTCCGTTTTAAAATTAAAATCAGATAGCCCACTGCAAATGATTCGCCAGCATAATGCCGATAAAAAAAATCTTGATAAAACTACGATATATTAAGTGATTATAGTCATAACTTATAGATTCCAAAGATTATTCAAGCCTTTAAGAGAATGCAAATTAGGTAACGTAAAGTTAAAATTAAGGCAACTGAGAAGTTAGATTATTATAATTCAAAACATGGTGTAGCAATAAGAACGACCCGAGAAAACCAGAGTCTTACTTAGAACATAGTACCGTAAAGCAGAACGATAATTACGGTTCGTTAAAATTTTAATTATAATTTTATGGGCGTAAATTGGCGATTAATAAGTATTAACAAAAAATCGTGGGACAAAAAAAAAAGGCTTCAAGGACTTACCTCTTCAAGGATAGAGGGATCGAAATTCCAAATCTCTACATACAAAATACCAAAAACGGGGGCAGCTACCAGCGGTCTCCAGATCGTCAGGCCGATGTAATGGCTGAAGGAAATAAAAGAAAGAAAACCCTTAGACACGACAATTTTACATGCACGTGGCATCACGAAGCAGGCCCGCAAAAAACTCATCTATATAAAAAAACTAGCTCACCTGATTATGATGTTAACGAACGAAGATGCAGATAAAATCTTGCCTAGTAGACAATAATTCAGCAGATGAATTTTTAATCGCAGTCCCGGAACTTAATCCATAAACTTGAGCCTTCAAAATGGCTGAAACCGACACCGCGATACTGCTATCTTCGTTGAAGACCAAGGTGGAAATGCTCGACAGTGGACCGCCCTTCCGAACAAAATGGTTCTTGCATTAATATCTGCGCCAGCGCCAAAAAGGTCCCACAGAACACGGAAGATGATCGGGGGCGAAAGCAACTACACTGACCGGAATGACAGTAATTGATAGTCTAAAGATGGCGCCACGGCATACCGGCAAGAACTACGAAATCTAAACCAAAACTAAGCATGGACTAGAAGCTGCTCCCTCAAATGACCCCGAATGCAGAATGGCACAAGTCTCCGACACCATACCGAGAAACAAACGCAAAGACACCGAAATTCAGAACTCCATTGTCACCACTCCATTGAACAAAGACACTAAAATCATACAGAGGCCACTTGCGTGAAACAATAAGGTTACGGAAATACAGAAAACAACACCCAAATCCTGTCCTGATCGAGACGCACTATTTCAGTACGTCCGTATCCGAAAATACTAAATACTGAAACCCCGAATGTCGAAACTACAGCTTAAAGGAAAACGAGGACGTAGTGCCACAAAATTCCAACCAAAAAAAAAAAATCTAACCTGAAAATGACCATTTTTAATGAAATCAAAACAAAATCTGAAAGAAACGTATGCCGTTTAAATAATACAGAAATACAGCATGGTACAAAAACCAGGACAGTACAGGCAAAACGATCAAAGCCAAACAAATTAAGGGCGTTACAATGTCTCAAGAGAATGTAAACAATAGGACAAAAACAAGTAGGTATACTCATAAAATTCAAATTCTAAAATCACGTTAGCATAACTAGACTAAGGGCGACTCGTCTATACACACAGGGTGGACTTTAAGCCAGGCAAAAAAAAACAAAATCCAGTGCCCAACACACAAAGAACATTAAATCGAACTACGAGCCATGTGAGCGATGGCCAAGCTGATGTCAAGCTGACTTGGACAAGACAAAAGGGCAATCAACACCCCCAGGGGGTAGCCTGGACAGCAAGGGAAGGGGGCCACATAGTGGAAGAATGAAAATAAAACCTCTCAATCAAGGTAAATAATTAAGCAAAACAGGCGTTCGTGAATAAACTAATTATTAAAACAAATACTGAGTCTGTGACAAAAAAATGACCTGTCACAACTCCCCCTCTCCTACGAAAGGAGGGAAATTTTCCAATGAAAATTAACCGACGATAAGGATCAGAGGCTCTCTGTATGATAGAAGAAAATCGAAAAAGAAAATAAATTACCTGCGCTATGCTGGCGCCAATAAGAAAAACATAAGTGAAGATACGTGGGAACCCAAGGTAGTACCATACAACTAATACTAACCAACAAGACTGATAACTCAATCTTAAAATAACTAAATACTCAACGAAATCTTTGGTCCCTTTGCCACTAGTCACCCAGTGACCTTCCCCAGGAAGATTCAGTGTGGAACGTAAACCCTAGGTTGGTAAGGGAGCTAGCATTGCGTAACACCCAAAATTACTGTGGGGAACCTCGTTTACTAGCCTCACACTGTGGAATCCTCCCGAATTAAATCACCAAGCGACATGCGTCAAACCAACGGACAACTAAAAAGGAAAAGATAAATATAATACAACATAAGTAAAATGAGAAGAAAAGAGGGATAGCCCAGATGATCCACCATACAAAAGGGAGTGGATTATAGCACCCACCAAGCTAAAAGATGTACCAAATGGGAAGCACATCGGTCCCTGTATAAAACAAAAAAATTAATCAGGGTGTTCTGAGCGGTGGCACTGCCACCGGCCTGTCGCAACCTAATAGGCCGACTTGAACTCAGGCCGAACAAAGTAGCTTGGTCCTCCCCTGGCCCGCCGAACAAGTTCGATGGGCAAACTGTTACCCCAGGGGTCAGACTTCCGCCCCCCCTGAACAGCCCTTCCAGTCGGTCTGCTCTCCGAAGGATCCATGATCTAACAAAGGCGTCGAAGCGACATCCGGTAGCACCCAACACCGTGCAGCCTGTAAAACGAGATAGGGACAAGTGTCTAAATCGATAAAGCCAAAATAAGGTAAAGTCGAAATCGGGATAGTTTTATCTTGTCTAAATGGTGAATAGACAAAATATATCAGTAAAGATCTAGGCGCAAAACCAGTAAAACTGAAATGGTCGGAGACTAACATATAGTCGTACCAAAACCTAGACCTAAGACAAATCCAAATAATAAATAAAATACCAAAGGTATAAAAGTAAATTATAGCCAATCAAAGGCCAATCACGATAAGGTAAGTAAATCAAAATAAAGGTAAGTAAATCCAGAAAAAAAAGGTAACGGAATAAACGCAAAGGTAATCGAAATAAACCAAAGAAAATGTAATCGAAATTACGCAAAGGTAAGCAAATTATCGCAAAGGTAAGAAAATTATCGTAAAGGTAAACAAATTATCGCAAAGGTAAGTAAATTATCGCAAAGACAAGTAAATTAACGCCAATGAAAAAAAGGTAATCAACCAAAAGTAAATGAATCGAGTAAATCAACTAAAGATTCGCAAATCGAGATAAAGAAAATTGGGTTACTTGCCAACAACTAGCAGTGAATCCCACCATAAGTGGTATTCTCAACTTCACAAAATCAGCAAGAGAGAAAGAAAATTGTGTTTCTACTCTAAATCCCCAAAGGAAAGACAAAGTCGTACTCGAGCAAAAACACATACTAGTTCAAGTAACCGAAATTTCCAGACACAAGTAGGGAATAATAATAAAATCACGTCAAGGTAGAGAAAATTAAGCCAAATCAAAGTAAAAGGTCACATCAAGGTAAATACGTCAAATCCAGGAAATAAAAAAAAAGGTCCAATCAAGATAATAAATAAAGACTTTTGGCCCTAGTCTACAGTAAGAAAAAACAATTAATAGTGAATGCAGATAAAAAAAACGATAAAGAAAATTAGGTCCAAAATTAATTAATCACCGCCTTCTAACCAAGTAGTCAAACTTAAATTACCATGTGACACACCGTCGCCCATCCCGTCTCGCGCCGAGATGGGTGTCTGCGTGAGACTGGCAAATGGAAAAAGGTAAGCTACGTTAAATGACAATACACGTTGCTATACGTTACTATACAATATCCCAAGTGACGATAAGGTAAATATAATCAGGTTATGACAACAAAAAAAAAACAAGGCATAAGGCGGCGATGGCAAGTGAAAGTAGTAAGGCAGCTGAGGGCTTACCCACTACAAACAATAGAAGCAAGGCAGCTGAAGGCTTACTTTGCCACGGCTTTCAGGGGACTCCTACCCCACCTAGTTAACCCAGTGCAGCACTATTCTAAGCGATAGTGTCCAAATCCATCAAGGTTCGCGCCCATAGGGATTCAGACACCATCACGCCCATACTGCAGGGCATAAAAATTGCCCACGACTGAGCAAGAACAGTAAAGGAAAAGTGAATTAAAACTGGGCCAAAAGTCAAAATTAACGCAACGATAAAAGAAAACTCACTAAAGTCATTATTACCGAAAGAGGGAAAGAGAGGGAAAGAAAAAAAAGATTAAAAAGTAGTAATTAATCAAATTGAAGCTATGGACTGAAAAGTTAACAAATTCAGAAATCGATAGATTGATACGTAAATTGAAGCAAAATTACTAGTAAAACGTAATATTAAATTAATGACAGTAAAATTAACGGAAGGTAATAAAGTAAATAATGACTTTGAGTTGCCTAACAATTTATTCACTCCTACGGACCATCACACGCACTTTCGGCATATACCGGTTTAAGGTAAGGTAAGGCCAAATGCCCTTACTAACACCGTGTTCGTCTTCAAGCTCATAAGTACACGTGCCGGTCTTTTCTACGATCTTAAACGGACCTACAAATTCCGGAGCCAACTTTGCGCTATAATACTTCGCTGCATCGGATATACTTTTATTCTTACGCCAGACTTCTTGACCGGGGACAAAGCTTACTGGGCGTAAGCGCAAATTGTAGTTATGTCGATTTTTAACACGAGAAGCTTCGATTTTATTGTGGACTTTTCTAAATAATTGTTTGAAGGCTTCTATTCGTTCTCGAATGTAATTTTGACGCTCAGTTTCTACTTGAGGAACACCCTCAGCATAGTCCGAACCGAATAGCTTATGTTCCCTGCCAAAATTAACGCAGTAAGGGGTGAAGCCCGTAGTTTCGTGTCGCGAAGTGCGAATGGCGCAACCGATAGCAGTTAAATTATCTTCCCAAGTTCGATGGTTATTTTGTTGAACGTAAGAGCGCAACATCGTTTTAATAACTCTATTAACGCGTTCAGTATGATCTGCTCTAGGATAGTAATTAGCAGTGTAAAATATTCTAACTTTATATTTATCGCAAAGGGCTTGAAATTATCTGGATTTCATTTGAGTTCCGTTGTCGCACGTTAAGAATTGAGGAGCTCCGTAAACTAAGAAGATGCCGTCTTCGACACACTTCACCAACGATCTTGCAGTTGCCGATCGACACGGGAATAAGACGACGTACTTGCTAAAATAATCTGTGACCACCAAAATATGAGTATTACCTTGTTTAGAACGAGGTAAAGGTCCTATATAGTCTAGGCTGATGGCTTGCCAAGGTTCCTTTATGTCTGGGCGATTACCCATTAAACCTGCTGGACGTTTCTGCTCTACTTTTTTCTGAGCACAAGTTCTACAAGCACGGACATAACTAGCAACGTCGGATCTCATTTTCGGCCAATAATATCTCTGGGCGACCTTCCAAAAGGTTTTGAAAACACCCACGTGCCCTGCTGCTGGATTATCATGGCATCGAAGAAATATCTCTTTTCGTTTATCCTTTGGTACTACTATTTTCCAGTAAGTGGAATGATCTGGAAAACTCGGATTGTTTGTCTTGACATATTTAAAGAGATTGCCATTCTCGACTCGCCAGCAAGGATATTTATCAGGACGTTCTTCTAGCTTCTGCATCATGCCTTTGTACCATTTGTCTGAGGTGTCAGAAAATGATGGCGACGGTGGTTCGTCAACCGCTGCGACCGAATCAGCAGTCACTGGCACTGACCTGGAAAGAAAATCTGGCACGACATGATCTCGGCCTTTACGGTGGATTAGTTCAAGGTCGTAAGGTTGTAAACGAAGAGCCCATCGGGCGAGACGTCCTTGCGGATCTTTTAGGTTATGAAGCCATAACAAAGAATGGTGATCTGTTATTACTTTGAAGTGTACACCCTCCAGGTAGTGACGAAGCTTTTCCACACTCCAAATTACGGCAAGGCCCTCTTTTTCGGTGACGGTTAATTTCATCTCTTGTTTGGTGAGAGAACGTGAAAGATAGGAAATAACTTTTTCCCCGTCATCAAATTGCTGAGTCAGAACTGCTCCTAAGCCATAACATGACGCATCCGTCTGCAAGGTAAATGTGCGGTTGAAATCTGGACATGTGAGCACAGGAGCTGTGATAAGAGCTTCTTTAATCAAGTTGAATGATTGATGGCACTCCGAAGTCCATTCCCACTTGACATTTTTCTTGGTAAGCCGAGTAATTGGGGCTATAATCGCTGAAAAGTTCGGCACAAAACGCCTGTACCAAGAAGCAGTGCCAATAAAACGACGAATTTCCATGATGTTTCGTGGGGGTGCTATATTTACAATTGCCTGTACTCTTTCAGGATCAGGTCTCAAACCTTTGGCATCTACGACGTAACCAAGGTACTTCAACTCAGGTTTACAAAAGTGACATTTCTCCCCTGAATCAATGAAACCTGCATCCTTGAGGCGATCAAAAACAAGGCCTAGAATCTTAAGGTGTTCAGGAAAGGTTTTGGAGATGATAATTATATCATCCAGATACACCATCACATGCTTTTCCAAGTCGACACCCAGTACATGGTCTACAATACGTTGCCAGGTGACAGGCGCATTGGCTAAGCCAAAGGGCATGCGCACAAAATGATAGAGATTCCTACCTGGAACGGTGAAAGCAGTCAATTCACATGAGGACTCACTAAGAGGTACTTGCCAGAAGGCTGATTTTATATCGATGGAGCTGATATAGCGGGCGTCTCTGAGGCGATCTAAAATGACTGAAAAATATGGAATGCTGTAAGACTTCTTAGTCTTACTATTAAGCTGTCAGAAATCTATGGAAAACTTATAGCTATCATCGCTCTTGCGTTCCAAACACACTGGACTGGACCAAGGACTTTTAGAGGGCTCAATCACGCCAAGCTTCATCATTTCATCGATCTCCTTGTCCATAATCCGCTGCTTAAATGGAGAAACTGGGTAATATCGTTGTTTAATCGGCTTAGTGCCAGGTTTAAGTTCTAGTACGTGTTCTGCTACTTTGCAGCAGCCAAGACCAGTACCCATTTCTGATATCTTCTCCTTTACCAGGGCATTCAGAGTTGTTCGGTCGATTTCAGTTAAAGAGTCGCCATCTATAATGCTAAAAATTTCTGTAGGTTGGTCATCATTGGAAAAATGCCAGACATCCTGCTTCAAGTCGGGGATCACTTCCATGGATCTCCAAAAGTCGATTCCCAAAATCAGTTGGTGGGACAGTTCTGGAAGAACTAAAATATCGATAACCCGAGTTCTATTTAATAACGTTACAGGAGCCTGAAAATAACCTAAACTAGAGCAAGTTTGGCCGTTCGCGACGGTACAGTCAGTCTGATGCTTAATAAGTTTTAATCCCAAACTTTCTAAAATTCGGAGACCAGGTTGACCTACAATAGTGCGTGATGCTCCAGAATCTAACAAGCCTAAAATTTTGTAACCTAAAATTGAAATTTCTAAATAGGGGCGTTGGTCGCCATGCGCATGAGCTATGATAAAATCTAATAGTTTCTTATTTGGAAAAGGGTTAGTAGCATGTGAATGATTTTTGCTGGAAAGGGAGTTATTGGTTGACGGAAGGTTTTCATCAGAAAGAAAGTTATTGGTTGGCAAAAGATTTTTATTGGACGCAGAATTGTTAGGGAGTGAACGGTTTTCGTTAGAAAGAAAAAGGTGGGTTGGTGAAAGGTTTTCATCGGAAAGAATGTTCTTGGTCGGTAGAAGGGTTTTATTGGGAACGGAGTTGTTGTTCAGCGAAGCGTGTTCATTGGAAGGAAAGTTGTTGGTCGGCAAAGTGAGAGTAACGGGAGTAGTCTTACGATCTATCGGCTCTCCCGAGAATCGTTTCTCTGTCGATAAACACTTAGGGCAGTTTTTACTGGTCACATTTGGTGCGCCGCAGCGGTAACAATGGATTCTGCGCTGTTCGGGGCACTGACTATTTCGATGACCTGGCTTATTACAGTTCCAGCACAAGATTGATCTTGCTATTTTTGGAGATGGTGGACGTGTCTCTCTGGGTAACTGTCTCACGTCTCGAGAAGTTGATCGTGCTGGAGATGATTCGGTCACTACGTCAATGGCTGGTAACTGTTCACCCTCTATCGAACCGGATGCTTCAGCAGTCATACACGCGAAGTCTGGTTCTACAAAATTATGTCTTTTCCTAGGAGGTGGTACATAGTTCTCTGCACGATATTTCTTTAACTCCAACTTGAGACATTCTTCTTCTAATTCTTCTAACTTGCTGACTACCGGAAGGTGGGTAGTATAAAAAGGTGACAAGTTTCGTATAATAATGTCCAGTTGGACGTCCTCAGGGATGGAGCCATGTCGTCTAAACAACGCACTCATATTAGAAAGGTAATCGACTATATTCTCAGTCGAATCCTGAGTCCTGTCTAGAATTTCCTTAAATAACCGATGACAATAGTCTGGCGGTTCGAAATGTTTACAGAGAAGGTCAGACAAACTAGACCAGTCCGAAAATCGATGACGATTAGCGCGAAACCAATTCAGTGCTTTACCAGTAAATAAATCGATAGCGGATATAAATAGTTCACGTTCAGAAAAACCTCGAGCTTCGCGTAGTTCCGAAACTCGCTCCAAGAAATTATGCACGGACATCTGTCCAGCCTCGCCGGTAAATTTAATACCCCACTTTTCAACACGTTGCGTTTTACTACACGAGTGATGGCGAACGGAAGTGGCAGTGGTTATGTTGGGACTAACTGCCGGTTGGTTGACTTTAGGCGACGAGCGCGAGTGTCGTGGTCGACTGTTAGACGCATTGATATTTCCTGACGCATCTGAATCCGACGCATCCGAATCCGAACCGTCCGAATGAGCTTGACCGAGCAAGATGCTTAAATTTGGTTCCTGTTTTAAGAGACTGTCCAAACAGTTTAATTTGCCTAAAATTTGGAGTAACAAATCAGAACGAGTTTGCGATTCCGCGGCACTAAGGTTCGCAACCGGAATACGATGAACGCGTGTAAATAAGTGAACAAGTTGAGATTGTAAACGTTCAAATTGTTCTTTAGCGGATTCGCCAGAGACATTTTTAATCGCGCTGTCAATATTTTGTAAGGTTCTAGTTATATAGTTACATTCATCGACAAAAACACAAGTATAGGCTAGACGAGCAAAATTTTTACCCTTCCTTTCCATTTCCAAAATTGGACGTAACGCTACTATAAGTTCTTTTACCGTATTGGCATAACTAGCCGGTACTCCACGAATCATAAGTTCATAAATTAGCATTTCTTTCCTAAGATGGTTAACCTGCATATTATAATCCATTTTGGAGTGAACAAAAACAATAGCAACTCAAAAGTCAACGTAAAATGTCAAATCTAGGTACAATCGCGTAAATCGAATAAATTTAGCAAAACTACACCAGTAGTGTAGTCAAATATAGCAAATAAAGGTAATTAAATCAGCGAAAATAGCAAGAAATAATAAAAAGGTAAATCACGCAAACCAGCAATCATAATACAGTACGAAAAGATAATCAAAGTCACGTAAATGAATAAAATAAAATCGATAAGAAATCGCAATATCAAAAAAATCAAAGTTACGTAATAGGTAAAATAAAATCGGTAATAAACCACAAATTCAAAGACAATCAAAGTTACGTAATACGCAAAATAAAATCGGTAATATACCACAAATTCAAAGACAAAGTTACGTAAACAAGTAAATTAAAATCGGTAATAAATCGCCAAATCAAAGAAAATCAAAGTTACGTAATAAGCAAAATAAAATCGATAATAAATCGCCAAAATCAAATGCAGTAATACAGGGCTAGTACAGTCAGAGTTAAAATTGGTGGAATTTTTCAAAGTTCCATCCAGCTCACTAGACGCACAAGAGTAAAATTAGAAAAAAAAGCGGTAATTTTTTTTTAAATATGCCCCACGTTGGGCGCCAAAAATTTGCGACGCACTTTGTTCAATAAAAAGCGTTTGATTAAAAACCGCCAAAGATACTATGATGAGTATCATTGACCAAGTACTTACCGCTTAACTTGAAAACATTAAAATAACTCTTAAAGGTACTCTAGAGAAAAACACAGGAACAACCGGGTGTTCTGAGGGAAGCAGGTGTAGTAGAGCGCGTTGCAAATTAGCCCTCAGCTCAGTTAGGCTGGGTAGGTTCTATTGGACGCCACCAGTTTTTACACCGACGCAAACTGGAAGTTGGTCTAGGGACCTGCTTCTCACACAACAATCCCGCTATTCATAATTAAAAATGAAACAGAGGGCGCAGTGAGCTGGATAAAAACAACTTAATACATTTATCACTGTACATATATTTACAGAAAAATAAAAAAAGATTACCAAGTGGTTGGTACAAATATGGTCGGGCGATTTTGCCCCGCCAAAATAAATAAATTAAAGTATACGAAATGTTGGTAGAAATATGGTTGGGCGATTCTGCCCCGCAAAATAATTAAATCAATAAAAAAAAAATATATAAAATCTTGAGGAAGTCTGTCCTCAAAAACATAAAAAAATAAGCTGGCTCCTTAGCACCCACCGAAGGGAAGAGTAGGATGACTCCTAGCTCCCACATGAAAAATAAATATTGGGATGCTTTGTAGCACCCACGGAAGAAGTAGGGAGGTTCGTGGCCCCTACCAAGGACCCTAGGAACAAACAATTCCTAGTAGTTACAGTAATTTAAATAAATAAATAAAAAAAAATGTTAGAAGTTACGTGAATAATTAAAAATAAAATCAGACGTTACGTTATTAGAAAAAGGTAAAATTTGGAAAGAAACACTTTACTGGAACTAAAGCGCCGAAATTTAATTAGTTCTTTATCAATTAAGTAATTTAATATTAAAAGAGAAAGTCATTGGCTTGAACAGAATCGAAAAATTTAGATAAGTAGAAAAATATTTAAAAAAATAAGAGCTACGTCAATATAAAAAACCACTAATTAAAGAGAAAGTAATTATTTGCAAAATTTAAACGGGCTTAAGATACGATTAAAAGGTTACATTAATAAAAAAGTTAATACTTGGATAAATAATTTACTGAAACTAATCCGCAAAATTTAAGAATATTAGAAAAAAGGCTAATAATAAATGAGAAAGCCAGTGGCCTGAAATCAATCGCAGAATTTTAGTTAAGTTACAAAAAACAAAGTGTGAAGTTATTTTAATTAAAAAAAAACTATCAATGAAATAAGTAATCGCTGATAACCAGATTGCAAAATTTAAGCAAACTCATGGTAAGATTTAAAAAAGTTACGTTACTAAACAAAAGAAATTATTACGCAAGGGCATTGATAACTAAATAAAATTGTACAGTTCCTTGATACTCAGCGATAAGCGTTACTATTTACAAAAATTAAATGTTCATCAACTGACCAGTTTAACGCTGTATTATGCTACCTTACATTAACAATAAAAATATAATGAAAGTACAACAAAAGAAAAATAAATGGTAATTAAATTATGAGTTCACGAGGATGACAAGTATAAACAAAGAATAAGGCTTAAGCGTAGCCTGTAAAATAACTAAGAGGTGAAGCCCCATTTAGCTTGACTTAAAAGCTAAGGTTTAGCACTAATCGAGTAAACCGTAACAATGTAAGATAACATAAAAAAAAACATAATAATTGCTTTCAGAAAAATTTTGGTCATTGACATGAAGGGAAATCACCCCTTATAGGGATCGGCCCCTTAAATAAAATTAATCAAAAATATACCGCTTATGTACATTTATAAGAACACAAATGTTAAATTAAAAGCAAAATATACCGCTAATGTACATCTATCACAAATTTAGATTTAATTAGTGTGTAACGTTTGTGTTTATGGCCGTAAATGAATAAATAAATCAATAAATAGAAACGCAAAGCTTAAATTACAAGCAAATAAATTGCTACGATAAAACTACTTACTACTCTAGGTTCCCAATGCAAATAATACGATATAACTAAAGCAGGTTTAACTAATTATATAGCATCTATGTAACTAAACTACCCTAAGTTCCAAGCGGTACGATATAATAAATAGATGTAAAATGTGTACGGGCTATAAGTTACTTCACGCCAAAACATTGGTCAAATGACAAATTTGAAAGTAAAATAGCAGGCTAACTAACCCCCCTGAACGCATAAAATATTACTTAACCAATCGATATCAAAAAAATAAAATAAATCTACAATTTCCAAGCTTATAAAAATAAATCCCGTAAGACCCCAAGCTCCCGTACACACTTTAATTACGGTTTTAAATTAAAATCAGATAGCCCACTGCAAATGATTCGCCAGCATAATGCCGACAAAAAAAAATCTTGATAAAACTACGGTATATTAAGTGATTATAGTCATAACTTATAGATTCCAAAGATTATTCAAGCCTTTAAGAGAATGCAAATTAGGTAACGTAAAGTTAAAATTAAGGCAATTGAGAAGTTAGATTATTATAATTCAAAACATGGTGTAGCAATAAGAACCACCCGAGAAAACCACAGTCTTACTTAGAACATAGTACCGTAAAGCAGAACGATAATTACGGTTCATTAAAATTTTAATTATAATTTTATGGGCGTAAATTGGCGATTAATAAGTATTAACAAAAAATTGTGGGACAAAAAAAAGGCTTCAAGGACTTACCTCTTCAAGGATAGAGGGATCGAAATTCCAAATCTCTACATACAAAATACCAAAAACGGGGGCAGCTACCAGCGGTCTCCAGATCGTCAGGCCGATGTAAAGGCTGAAGGAAATAAAAGTAATAATAATAATAATAATAATAATAATAATAATAATAATAATAATACCTTTATTGCCAACTCAATCTGTTACAAAGACATAAGCAACGTCAAAAAACAATTTTCGTAATAGATCGAAAAATTTTTCTAAGATAAATACATTTGTTATCGTTAAAATCTCAAAAATTTATATTTAAAAGTCTAAAGTCTAATAACATTAATGATAGTAGTTAACTATAAATAATAAGTACATGTTATGTAATAAAATAAACTGGTACATACAGCACAGAGAAGGCGACTAACACTTAATTAAAAATTTGTTCAAAAGATTAAAAATTCCAAAATTAAAAATTCCAAAACAACACAAAATCACACATCAAAACCAAAATCATAAAATCTCTCACCAGCCAAGTATTTACCTACTTCTGACTTGAACCTTTTCATCGCTGAAATACCTTTAAGGTTATTGGGTAAGGCATTGTATGCTTTTATTGCCCTGAAATAAGGGCCCCTCTCATAAAATGTAGAGTTATGCAAAGGAATACTAAGGTCACTTCTGGCTCTTGTCACCATGGTCATTTCATTTGTATAAAGATTAAAGTTGCTCTGAAATAAATGATGATGTTTTCTAACAAATAATACAAGAGACAGATAATACAGAGATGGAACAGTCAGAATACCCAACTCTGCAAAATAGGGTCTGCAGGATGTTCTAGGATGCAGCCCATAGATTGCCCGTATAATTCTCTTTTGTGCCCTGAAGACTTTTATTGCATCCCGAGAGGCACCCCAGAATAGGATACCGTAGTTTACAATAGATTGGATACAGGCAAAGTAAAAGACCTTCATAGTCTCAACCGATAAAACATGTCTAAGCCTACGAATGAGACCACAGAAACTGCTGAGCTTTGATGTTAGAACACTAATGTGCTTTTTCCAGCTTAACTGTGGGTCAATATGCACGCCGAGAAATTTAATGTCCTCAAGAACTGGTATCGATGCATGATTCAATTTTACCAAAAGAGATTCATTTTGTTTAGTTTTATTAAATGAAATTACACCAGTCTTGTCCACATTCAGCCTCAAACCGTTCCCACCGCACCATCCCCACATTTGCTCTGCTGCCCGCGAACAGCCCCGAGACAGATCATCCATCGCCAGACCATCCAATATCACAGACGTGTCATCTGCATACTGGCAGACCAGCCCCGCAATAAAACCGTCACACAGACTATTCGCGTAGAGCAGAAACAGCAGGTGGCCCAATATTGAACCCTGTGGAACACCCTGAACCAGATTAGTAGGTGCAGAGAAATGCTGTCCACCATCCCTTGTGATACAAACCAGCTGCTGCCTCTGTGTAATATATGATTTAATCAAAGAGCCACACACGCCTCTGATCCCATACATCTCAAGCTTTTCCATGAGCAATGAATGGTCAACGGTGTCAAAGGCTTTAGACAAGTCAAAGTACATTCCCGCTACCTTTTCATTGTTATCCAGTTTATCCAAAATAAACCTAAGTGCCGAAAAGATAGCTAACTCAGTTGATCTCTTTGGTCTAAAGCCATACTGTTGGTCTACCAGTATTTTATGCTGCTCTATAAAATTCATAAGCCTGTTGTAGATAGCTCTTTCAACAATCTTAGAAACAGATGACAGCAATGATACTGGTCTATAGTTTCCTGCATCTCTCTTTCCCCCTTTTTTATATATAGGAGTAATCTTAGCTTTTTTCAACTGTGAAGGGAAAATTCCTGTACTGAAGCATTCATTGACAATGTCTGAAAGAGGACCACTGATATGAGCAGCCACTGGTTTCAGAATATAAGTTGGCACTCCATCAAGTCCAGCTGAGAATTTATTTGGCAAGTTCATAATAATATTGAATATCTCTTGCTCTGTGACTGGTGCAAGAAATATTGTTGGGTATTGTTTGGCAGGCTGTGGCCAGACCCCATCAGGAGGCTGACAAGGTAAGTCAAACTGCCTAGCAAACATTTCAGCAATCAATCTTGGATCCTCTACAATCACATCATCATTTTGTAGGGCAATATCATTGTTTGCTTTCTTTTTATTGGTTTCACGATTTAAGATACTCCAAGCTGACTTAGCTTTATTTTTTGAATTTAAAATAGTATTTTCATTTACCGATCTTTTAAAATTGGACAAAAATTTCCTATAGGTTTTTCTTTCTGATTTATACTGTGCGTGAATCATAGCATTACCCGTCTGTTTATACAATACATATAAATCTTTGAGGTACTTGGAATATCTCTTGATCTCAGGATTGACCCAGTTGGAATTTTTATTAACTCTACAAGTTTTTACTGGAAAAGCCCTATCAAAATGAAAAAACAGAATTCTAAAGAAAGTGTCATACTTGAGATCAGCCCCCGAGGCCACAAGAGCCTCCTGAAAATGTTCACCCTGAAGAAAACCTGTGAATCGTGTTACATTTTCATCACTAAAATGACGCCTCTTCACGCCTGTAACCCTCTGTTCATTCTCCAGCCTAATATTTAGAATTTGACCATAGTGGTCTGATATGTTCGTGATATATACCTCAGATCGAACCTCATCCACATTTATATTGCTGAAAATGTTGTCAATCTCCTTGGCCGATGTAGAAGTGACCCTGGTCATCCCTTTCACATGTTTTTCCATACCAAAGCCTAAAAAGATCTGCATAAGACTAATCGACATATCACTCTCAACAGAAAAATCTACATTAAAATCGCCACTAACAATGATATATTTATGAGGACAATATAGCAATGTAAGAATATCGTTCAATTTCCTGATGAAAATGTCCAAGTCGCCAGTAGGAGACCTGTATATAGTAATAATAATATATATTTTATTTTTAAATTTAAGTTCACTTATACAGAATTCACAGTGCTGCTCCACTATGGTGACACCTATGCTTATATTTGTGGCAGGGTGCTCTTGCTTGATCAATACAGCTGTTCCCCCTCCCTTCAAAACACTCCGAGATGAGTAACTGATACACTTATAATTTTGTAGATAAACAGTTTCAATATCTTCATTCTGCAGCTGATGCTCACTAATGCAAAAAATATCAGGTTTTATTAGTGCCAGGAGTACATCCAGCTCCAATGTTTTATTATTTATACCCTGCACATTGAGGTGAAATAAAGACAATTCATTACATTTGGTTTTGCTTGCCCGGTTACTCGAATTTGAATTTTCTCCCTTGCACTTATTAAGATTAGTTATGTCCTGTCTAAAAAATTTCGCCCTAATCCGAAATTGAACCTTTCAAATACAACTCCATCTGGCCAGAAGTCCGGTTTGTATACCATATCCTTAGATTCCGGTTTTACACCTATCATGAAACGGCGTTTGGATGTTTCCTTTTTTGGTATACATAGTTTGACGTGGATATCTTCATCATCCGATTTCGTATGATCTCTAATATAATTCTTTACTACTTCTTCGGTGACATTTGCATCAATTTTTGATATAGAAAGCCATATTTTCCCTTCCTTTTTTGTACTTTTCGCCGCCAAAAAGCTACCATTTTCTGACTTTGTACCAATTTGTAAATTTCTTGTTCTCTGAAATGTTTTGTTGACTTTTTCGCTCGTGTCATTTGACTGAAGTTTGAGGTTACGTTCTTCTCTTCTTTGCTTTCTAGATTGGAATGGTATGAAGTTATCTTCGGCATCATTCGGTGTTGCTACCTTAGTTACGCGTTCGATCGGAGGTTCAATTGCATCTACGTTATTGCTTACTTCACATCGAACTTCTTCAGTTTGTTCCGCATGTTTGCTTCCCGCGCTTTTTTTGTTTGTTTTGTTTACCTTTTTTTCTTTTTCCCACATATCTTCAAGGGAAAGCGCTTTTTGTTTCCATAACTCACAGTTTTCTGCTAATAAATGATTTTTTTCTTCCAATTCCTTAATTATTTTTAGTAGGTAGTTTACTTCAGATTTTTCAATTTCAAGTGGTTTTGGTGACATAACCATCTGTTTATCTTCTGGCACATGCTTGCAGTTTGCTTTTAACTGACCCGCAGCTTGCTCCAGACACGAAGGGTGGAAAATTTCGGCACATTTACTACATTTTACGTAGGAAACCACCGATTTATCACAATGTTTACACATATTTTTAATAGAATTCTTTCCGCGATTCACTTGACCGTCTTTACTCGGCGCCATCTTGAATCTATCTAAAAGAAAGAAAACCCTTAGACACGACAATTTTACATGCACGTGGCATCACGAAGCAGACCCGCAAAAAACTCATCTATATAAAAAAACTAGCTCACCTGATTATGATGTTAACGAACGAAGATGCAGATAAAATCTTGCCCAGTAGACAATAATTCAGCAGATGAATTTTTAATCGCAGTCCCGGAACTTAATCCATAAACTTGAGCCTTCAAAATGGCTGAAACCGACACCGCGATACTGCTATCTTCGTTGAAGACCAAGGTGGAAATGCTCGACAGTGGACCGCCCTTCCGAACAAAATGGTTCTTACATTAATATCTGCGCCAGCGCCAAAAAGGTCCCACAGAACACGGAAGATGATGGGGGGCGAAAGCAACTACACTGACCGGAATGACAGTAATTGATAGTCTAAAGATGGCTCCACGGCATATCGGCAAGAACTACGAAATCTAAACCAAAACTAAGCATGGACTAGAAGCTGCTCCCTCAAATGACCCCGAATGCAGAATGGCACAAGTCTCCGACACCATACCGAGAAACAAACGCAAAGACACCGAAATTCAGAACTCCATTGTCACCACTCCATTGAACAAAGACACTAAAATCATACAGAGGCCACTTGCGTGAAACAATAAAGTTACGGAAATACAGAAAACAACACCCAAATCCTGTCCTGATCGAGACGCACTATTTCAGTACGTCCGTATCCGAAAATACTAAATACTGAAACCCCGAATGTCGAAACTACAGCTTAAAGGAAAACGAGGACGTAGTGCCACAAAATTCCAACCAAAAAAAAAAATCTAACCTGAAAATGACCATTTTTAATGAAATCAAAACAAAATCTGAAAGAAACGTATGCCGTTTAAATAATACAGAAATACAGCATGGTACAAAAACCAGGACAGTACAGGCAAAACGATCAAAGCCAAACAAATTAAGGGCGTTACAATGTCTCAAGAGAATGTAAACAATAGGACAAAAACAAGTAGGTATACTCATAAAATTCAAATTCTAAAATCACGTTAGCATAACTAGACTAAGGGCGACTCGTCTATACACACAGGGTGGACTTTAAGCCGGGCAAAAAAAAACCAAAATCCAGGGCCCAACACACAAAGAACATTAAATCGAACTACGAGCCATGTGAGCGATGGCCAAGCTGATGTCAAGCTGACTTGGACAAGACAAAAGGGCAATCAACACCCCCAGGGGGTAGCCTGGACAGCAAGGGAAGGGGGCCACATAGTGGAAGAATGAAAATAAAACCTCTCAATCAAGGTAAATAATTAAGAAAAACATTCGTTCGTGAATAAACTAATTATTAAAACAAATACTGAGTCTGTGACAAAAAAATGACCTGTCAAAATATTCATAAATTTAAGATCTCACCATAACGGTAACTAAATATATGCTACTTAATAAAAGTAACAAGCCCCTATAGCTGTTTTATCCAACGACTGTCGGCTGGTAATCATAAAAACATCCATCATATATTTGAAATTCTCAACCGCTTCTGTATATTACCAATCTTTTTAAGCCTGTTTACCATAAAATATTTTTCGATGCTTTTTCTGTGTTTTCAGTAACGGCATTTAAAACGTTACATAATTTAAATTCGATCAACAAAAACATTGTACTTATTATAAAAATGCAAATACAAACGTGTGAACAGAATAAAAAAATAATGCTTATGATGAATAAGTTATACGCGTTAATATTATGCGGGTCCATAAATGTACGCAAAATATTGTATTTCTTGTCAAACGTATAAACATATAAAACAAAACACAAAAGAAATCGTCCACTTTTCCCATACAGGTCTGTTTATACAGAATTTACGTAAAAAATAAGCCTCGCTCTTAGATGATATTTTAAGGAAGCCAAAAGTGCACTTTGCACTTAATTAAGACGAATCTTGTGATATTTTAAGAAAGCCAAAAGTGCACTTTTCACTTAATTAAGACAAATCTTGCGGTCGAAATACAAAATTCAGATAATTGGAGCAATCGAAGATTTACTATCGCTGCAATCGGTCTAGCCTGCCTTTTTTAATTAAGCAGTTTAAGGATGGGACAACTAAGGCATGTGCTATAATTTATTTTTGAGCTTTTTTTGCAAATTTGTAAGAGAAAAGGTACTGTTTATGTATCAGTAACTTGTTTTTTTACTAATACAATAAAAATCATTTGCGTAATAGGTTCCAACAGGCGCGGCCAGTGAAATTTCAAAGTTGCATATCTCTGTTGCTACTTATGGGACCCATACCAAATTCAGGTTTTTTAATCGTGAGCCTACTAGGAATGTTTTGGTACAGAAAAAAAATATTTTGCAATTTGCGAAAAAAATCAACTTTTTTTCGCAAATTGCAAAATATTTTTTTTCTTTACCAAAACATTCCTAGTAGGCTCACTATTAAAAAAACCTGAATTTGGTATGGGTCCCATAAGTAGCAACAGAGATATGCAAGTTTGAAATTTCACGGGCCGCGCCTGGGTTCCAATATAACAATTCGTTTGGAACACAAGTAAGTCGCGGAAATAATAAAACATCAGCAAGTTTTAAATAACACAAAATAAACAATTTTAAGACTAAATTGAAAACCGGTGTTATACTTTGTAAATTAGGTGACAGATATTTAACAACAGATCCTTCACCAACAATGTTTATTTTCTAATTTGGTTCCAAGAATTGTCTCAATTGAGTGTAAGGCACATTATTGACTTACTTAATCAACTTAGCCCAAAACCGAACTTAAAAAAAGAACAAAATATCTATCTAAAATTATTTAAAAAATAGTGTATTTTATGCATTTATGTGAATTTTATCTTTAACATCAAATAATATAGGTTTCTGCTGATACATTTTTAGTATAAACTTAGGATCTCAAACATGTATGTATGTATACCAGAAACTAGATTTTGTCTTAAATAATTAAATAACTTTTAATTATTTTGCTCTAAAGGAAAACGAACTAGGTATTTTAATTGGCAAAGATATAATGATTGTTTGTGAAAACTAAACATATTGGAAAAAAAGACAGTACAGCCCTTTTAGCATTGAACACATAAAGAGTGTTCGGATTTGAGGTTTAAAATAATCTAACAATCTGCAAAATACGTTCGCGTCTCGTTGGTATACCAAGTCCAACCAGACGCTTTTTTGATAAAACTTGCAGGCTACAGACAGGCATGAGTATTACTGCTACATTTAATCAACTGGCTGCAGTTAGGCAGCCCGCTTTACAAAAACAAAATTATTGGCGATTCAAATTAAGAAAGTTGCGCCCTCGTCAGCCAATTTACGAACTACCATAGGGGGCAATGTTTTCGTTTCGTCTTTGTCTTCATTATTGTATTGTCACGTAGGGGTCGTAGGGATTGATAAATTATGCTGCTGTTTACCAAAAACACTTATATTGATATCAGGTACAAACAATTCACTTACGTTGCTAGGTTGGGTAGCGTAGGGGGCAGCCTAAAGGGCTGGCGCTATCGGTACTGCTAGTGCGACACCACAGTGACGCCTTCAGTACCGCGCTCCCAGTCGGGACACGACGCCTTCCTTTGCATCTCGCTGGTACGCTTTTTATACGAATCCCTCAAGAACAGTTTATACAAACAGTACAAACTGGTCAGGGTTCATAAAATAAAGGCGAGGCCACCGATATGCAATTGCAGCACGTAGAGTGGTTTCCGAAATGTTAAATAAATAATATAATAAAATGCATAGAAATTTGGAAAAATGATGAATATATGGGAAAATATGACAGTATTATTTGACATCTTCATCAATTTTGCCGTCTAGTGATTCCTTTTTTCCCTCTAAAAATTAGCCGTTTGCAGCTGTGACAACGCTGTTTGGCTTTATTTGAATCACCAATAACTACCTAAAATTAAATAAAGCCGGAGCCGTCTTAAGATTTCCGCCCTCAACTTAAGAAGCAGAAGCAATAAAGCTAAAATTTAAGAATTTAGTATAATTCAGCAATGAAACTAATGAGTCAAAACTTACAATCCTTTATTTATGACAATTTTTGATTTCTTTTTTTTTGGTCTACCAAGTTTCCAAGGTCTACATTTTTCATTGCATCATCAGATCTTATAATCGGATTTTAGTCTATAAGATTATTTAACTTGCATCATATTAGGTATATCAATAAGGAATACGCACATATTTTTTTTATTGCATAAATCGTTTAAGGAAGTCATTGCAAACCCAAAAAAAAATATTTTGAAGAAAATTACTTGGATAATTTAGCTACAAAAAATGTTTACTTTTCGGTATAATTTATTACAATTTAAAAAGCAGCCACATTTGTCCTTGAAAAGTGACGTCAGGAGATCAGCAAAAATCTACATGTTAACGTAAAGCTTAACCCAAAGTCGAACAGGTTTGATTTTCTCGAAAACGGTCAGAGGGAGAGAAATCGAATTTTTTGGGTTGATAGAGGAATAGTTCAACTAGCTTCGGTAAAAAATTCAGTTATACAGGATGTTTGGTTTCAGAGCTATTAAACGTCAAAGTCGACATTTCCGCGATTTCCGTTGAAATCGGGTACAGGTCGCAAATGCGAATTAAATCGATTTAAATTTTTGGGAGGTTGTAGGGGATCCGGAGCTTCAGAACTCCACTGAAACTGGTGAGGATCAGAAAATGGCAAGTAATTCTTTTGAATTTTTTAAGTCGAAAAATGCCATTTCCAGACCCCTCTTTGGTACCTAATAACTCGAAAACAAACCGTCAGATCGAAAAACGGATTTACAAGGGAAACTTTAAAATCTCAAATACTTTGTTGCAATACACTTACCTAAACCTAAAATCACTGGAAAATGGAAATATTTGGAAAAACTGGAAATTTAGATTTTTGACCCAAATATTTCGCGGTTTTTAATTTTTTGTGGGGTCAAAATGGTTCAAATTAAAATCCCATATACGTCATCGGAAAGAGCTCGTCAAAGTATGTGTTATCCATATTTTTTAATTTCTTCATTCTCTATAGGAAGGGAGCAATCGCCGATTAAATTTCGATTTTTTTACTGTTTGTGCCCTAGACATCGGTACATTTGAATCACTCTGTATTTTTTCCTATCTATTTTTTCCCCAATTTTTCAACACTATCTTATAAAGGGATAATCACACTGTAAAATGAATACCGAATGGGTCATCCAGGAGCGTCCTTAGGGGTAAAAATAAGATTTTCTTGATTTTTTCCGACAAATCCTATTTTTAACCGACATTATTCCACACTATTTACCCTATTTAGTGATTCTTTTTGGGTTTATTTTATCCATTAATTATCTAAGAATACCTTCCACTAATTTAAATCGCTTATTTTTTCGGTAAAGTTATAAATGAAAAGGTTTATTTGCATCGGGGACATCTAAAATTTGAAAATTTTTGAATTTTCCAAGATTGCCATGAAAATAAAGAATTGCAGTTTATTTGCTTGAAATTATTAAGGTGATATGTCAAAAATGCCAATGTTTGTTGCAAAATTGAAAGGTTCCTGGACAGATTTCGGCTTAAAGTATACATGAATGAGATTTTAGGAACCTTCTACTTTAAGTGCAGGGATATTTCATTGGATGAGTTACGCATTATATGCCATTTTATTGAGTTTTCGATGACTCTACAACACTGGAATTCGCCATGTACTTATGATGAGTCATAAGTTCAGTTTTGATGACACAGCCAATGGGATCACGTTTTACATGTTTCAAAATTCGCGCGAAAATTTGCAGTTTTAAATCCTTTTTTTGTTAATAAAGACCAAAATAAATGGATAGCAGGCGACCGCCATGAACATTTAATTTATGTAGAGAATATAAAAAAATATATTTCAGATTTATTTGGGTTATATGCATATTCCCTATTGTAATTAAATAAGATAAATGTGCATGAATAAATTAAACTCGTGTTTGTCTGACGTTTGTTCTTGTTTTTTAAGTTATTAAAATATATATTTAATACAATATCAAATCCAATTATACGGTGATGATGGGGTGGTGAAAAAAAAAACAAAAAAAAATTATTTCTGAAATAAAGGATGGTGAGATCTGACTCTCATTAGTTTCCATTATTAAAAAATACCTCATTTGTTATCCATATAGAGCAAATAGGGGTCTCCGGTGGCCGAGTTGGTCCGGCACCAGTTTTGCAACCAAGAGGCGCGAGTTCGAATTCCACTTCGACCATGGATAGTTCGTGATTATTGTTGGAAGGTGGTAGAGGAATAATTCTTCCTCGACCGAGGTGGTACCACCCCACACATTCTCTTAAAGGGGTGGTGAAATCCCTACGGATGTTTCCAGCTCTGGATGTGTGAGTCGATTCCCCAGTATACCCACGGTACATAATACTTAGACTTCGGTCTTCGTGGGCTGCCAGAATATAAAAAAAATGTTTAAAAAGGGAACTTTAACCTAGTTTATCTACATACCATCGAAAATATAACGTTAACTAAGAAGTTAACAAAATTAACTCTAGAAACCATGTAGCAAAGAGAATACTCAATAATAAAAATGTTGTTGACAAAGTTGTAACCGTTTAATAAAACTGCTCAGTTTATCCAAAATAGCGCCAAGCTACACATGTCTTGAGAAACATAAAACAGCGTCCATGGTAATCGTTAGCGAAAAATCATTATATAGACGACCTTAGCAGCAACTCTCAGGTCACCGGTATAACGATGACAGTCACCAGTATTTTTAGCAGCGACTTAGGTCGCTGCGACTTGCAACTATAAGCTTTTTAAGTACTATAGTTAAAGTGATCCGCTGTAAAAAAAATTAGGAATTATTATATGATTATTTAGTTGTATCAAGTACAGTATAGTGGCGTAAAAAAGTACAAAGTTAAAAGTATACCGTGTGTCCCAAGAAGTTGGGCCAAGCTAGAATTTTTTTTATTTTTTGATTTATCAAAAAAAGTTTACTATTTTTGTTGGTTCAGTTTGATTTAGAAACAAAGTTAAGCTTGCTTGTGGTAGTAGTTTTCACAAACGAACATATTAGTACGGTAAAAACAGAAGTTTCTATAATTTTAATAATTTTTTGTTTGCATACCTACCTAATACATTTTCAACTCTCTCTTTCTCGAGTCCCGCATGGACCAAAAAACTACCGCTATATCACCTACGCACGTATTAGCTGTTCTCTTTAAATTTTTTTTTGTGTAATAAGTTATTAATATTATGCTATTTGTTTGTGTTTTGTTTGGTATCTTTTGATCTTTGTGTAATGAAAAAAAGCTTGACTACTGACCAGGTTGGTTTAACAGCCTTAAAACACACGTTGTTGTTAAGCGTTAACAATACACTACTTTCTAATACTGTCACAAGACACATCACACTTTAATTGCCCAATCAAAACAAAATGAAAACTATTATTTCTAGTACTCACGCATAAATACAGATTCATAGCCAAATATTTTCTCTGGCCCATACGATTAGATATTTAGTTAAAATCTATAATTACTTTTTAAGAAAGAATAATGGAGAAGTGTTGAAAGCGTATTTAAATATTATACCCTAAAGTTTTCTTTGAAAGTTTTTGTTTGATTTTTATTAAATTTTTTATTTCAGATTCGATAAACTGGCAGCTGAACACCACTGCTTGCGAATCAAGCTTTTGGGCGACTGTTACTACTGTGTGTCGGGGCTCCCCGAAGCTCGTCCCGATCACGCTCACTGCACCGTTGAGATGGGTCTCGACATGATTGATGCAATCGCGTAAGTAGATTTGTGGGGCAACATGAGGTTAGAATTTAATACCAGTCCTTTCACAACTCCAAAGAGAAGCTTTTAAACAAAGTTAAGGTACACCTTTAAAACATTTTCGAATTATATTTTAAAGACGGACTAAATAAAAGGCACATATACCTAAAGATAATTTCATGTAAGATCGATTGTAGTCATCCGATCAAGCACTGCCCCAGAGGGGGTAACCCTGAGGGTTATTACCCCCCTTTTATGGAATTTTACGGATGAGCTTTTAAAAGCTACTCCTCCGAATATTGCTTGTGGGCTTGCTTGGGTTTGATGGGAATAACCTTCTTTTTTTACTGCCAATGTCTCAATAATCACTGTACTGGCCACAAATCAGTAGGTATGTTTCTAAGATCAAACTAAAAATCTACATCGAACGCTGGTCTGGACCCTTTATATACCCTTTTGCTGGTTCTGAAGAAGCACTAAAAGAAGAATATGTATACTGTGGTAAATTTTAGGCATTCTATCATAGGCGTTCCACGCAGAAAATAACTGAATTAAATATTCTGCAAAGATCCAGAACTTCTATCATAGGCGTAACATGTGAAAACTAACCAGGGTATTAAATTAAAAACTAATATAAAATAAACCTAAAATCTCAAAACACACGAACATAAACTAAAGCTAAAAAGTCTATAATATTGTGCGAAGTCATTGCGCAGACATTGCTTGATCGTCCCGATCAAGTTTCTTGATGTTGGTTCATCTTTGAATAAGGACTTTTCCGAATTCGGTACATCAGATCGTTAAGCCGGGTGACAGCATTGTATGGCCCTTCCCATGACTTCTGGAGTTTTGGTGAGCGACCTTTGGTTCTTTTCGGATTATATAAGCAAACCTTGTCACCAGCCATAAATCAACCAGTATTGGGCTTCAAGTCATATCGAGCTTTCCATTCTATCACTTGCTGCTTCTAACTTATGGCGGACTTCTTCATGTAGTTGAAGTTGCTTACTAAGCTCACTTATAGCTAACCTGTAGTTTTCTGATGTTTCTTCAACGTCGGGTGGGCGTCCAATAAGCAGACCGATAGGAAGGCGTAATTGTTTTCCGAAAACTGCTAGCAGGCGTTCTCCCAGTTCTTTCGTGGACTGCAGAGCGATAAACGAGTAAAAATGGCTGAAACCATTTGTGATTGATTGACTTGAATTCTAATGTAATTTACCAAAGTTCTGTTAAATCGCTCCACCATCCTATCCGACTGAAGATGTAGAGGTGTTGTCCTGACTTTTTGAGTTCCTAGAAGGTTACACAGGCTCGCAAATACTGCAGATTCGAAGTTTCTGCCAGAGTAGATTTCTCTTGCTACTCCATATCGACGGATCCACTGCTGAAATAATATGTCGGGACAGTGGTAGCACCGAATATATAACACATAGAAGGATCACTCTCCAAGAAGCGCGAACACGCCCGAGACTGCGCGACGAAATTTTCCCTTCTCATCTCGTCCCCGCTTGGGCGCAAAAGCGCTGGAGATGATTCATTCGAAGACGCGTGGTGCTATAAAGTGAACCAAATAAGCGTACGGAGAGTTCTGTGTTGTTTATATAGGGGTGACTGAATAAATTTAAATTAATACTTTTTCGTATGTTGAACATTTTTTTTACTTTTTCGTTCTGGTGGTGGTGTTAATCTGTTTGTGTAGTAAAAATAAAAATAAACAAAACAAAAGAATTGCATACCCTTAAAAAATTAAAGAACGTAAAACTAAATAAATAATGTTTATTAATTTAGCTCCCAAAATCTTTTGTCAATAGATTCGGAACGGAAGGTCGATGATCGAACATCGAAAGATAATCATCGATATTGGCATCGATGTTTATGACCCCTAACATCGATGGCAAAACATCGAATATCAATAACAGAACATCGATGTTTTTTAAACATTCTAACATCGCCCAGCTGCGCGCAGACGAGCATTAATATGGCGAGACGTCTTTGGGTCACGCGGCAGCCGAATCTTTCAATTTCAACTAAAGATAACTTGAACATTATAAGTCGTAGAAAACTGCGTTTTTTTTTTAAACTTCGTCGATGTTTTGGCTTTCCTTCGTATGCAGATGGTATGACCAAATTCTTTAAAACATAAAAGTTTCTTGCTTACTGAAAAAAGTGCTGCAATTAAAGTACCTACATGTTGAAGTTTCACCAAGTTTTACAAAAAAACTAGAGTTTTCAAAAAAACAAAATTGACTCAGTAGCCTTCGCTCACATTTCTTCTATGGTATGTGTAAAAATGTAAGAGACATTAATTTTTGTAACATTTATGACATTTTTCGTCATACAAAAAGTTTGACCTTCCAAAAAAGGTTGTAATTGGCCATTTCAGATAGCCTAGACCCTAGCCAATCATTCTGTGAAGGTCCCATGTAGTTATACCTTACAATTTTTTTTAACTCATTTTTGCCGGTTTTACAGTCCACTATTCCTGGCCAGTAAAACAGTATTGTAATTGCAAAAAAATCACCTTGCGAGACAGATCTTGACGATATTTTTTCCGGGCTTTAAAATATTTCTCTTAGAAAAATATTTTGCATTTGACAAATCCGAGCAAACAGTTTACATAAGTATTTAAAACAGGGTGAACCCATTGTGAGCGAGGCAACTGCTGTGCAAAGGTATTTGTCGATATTTTATATATTGTATTTAGAATGACAAACATCGTTCCTTTTGTTTTGCTCCTATCGTCAACATACTGCCATGACAATAAGGCATGTACCGAAATAATCGATTATGGTCCGAATATAATTACAAATTAATGTGCCTTCTTTTATGAATATAATATATACCACTTGGAACTTGCCAATTATAAAATCGGCAAATACCTACCTTTAAACAGAACAGTAGGTAAAGAAACAAAAAAAAGTTTGCCACTTTGTATAACTTTCTCACAATATGGTTGGATTCATTAAATATTTAACTATTCTTCTATAACCGTCAAATTAAATTATAAAATTTAAGCAAAAATCTTAACATTTTAATTTTTTATAGTGTTCACCGTGTATATATTGAACACAAAGGATATACCTTTTCGAGTAGGGTTAATGCTTACTTTGCATACCAAATTTCATCCTTTTCCGTCAACTAGTTTTTGAGCTGTCGGGCTAACAGATAGACCGACAGACAGGAAGACGGAAATGGACAACATACACTGTTGTCATCTAGGAACCCAAAAAGGGAAACATCTGTCAAAATCTCGGAAGGTCTGTTACGCCGTTAATAATTTCTTAGTTATTTTAGGTATATTATATTACCACTCGTTTTTTCAGTATTAACTGATTTCTAATAAAAAACAAACTTAGTATTTAATTTATTTGTAGGTGCTGGAACTTACTTTACGCAAATTATATTATATATACTTTGGTTAAGAAAAAACAGTAATCCAATAACTTTTTCTTTATTTCAAATTTAACTAACTATAAGTAAAGAACGCAGCTCAACTGTGTGTTTTTAAATAAAAATATTTCCCTACATGTATTTAAAAAATATATTATCTCAGTTTCTTTTTATCCGATATATTAAGTTTATTATTTGATCGACCTAAAACACACTTTAATGTTGTTTCTATTGCAACTACTTTATTATAGATAAATAATAGTTAGCAGTGTTGTTGCTAACAAATTGAACTGCGTTCTTATAAGTAACTTTATGTTAATACAACTGATTAATTAAAAAACTGTAGTTTACTTTTAGTTTATTCCGTTCCTACAGAGTAACCCTCGTAAAACAGCTCGGCCCGCTTACACATATCGCGTGCACGTATCGCCCTCGTAATTTGGGATTTCCGTCTGCAACCTCGCAAGTCTTACAATTCGAGAAAATACATTCGGCTGCTGCCGGCGATGCTTTGATCTTAGAACATCACAGTGCCGCGCAGGAGTGACCCTTCTATGTGTTATATATTCGGTGGTGGTAGCTTCTTGGTTCGGTATTGCGTAGACTTTTAGCCATTTGCTAAAGTAATTCATCGCCACTAAAATATAGCGATTCCAGGATTCGCTAACAGGAAATGATCCTGCTACATCTATAGCAATTCTTTCAAACATTGTACTGATTCAACTTATCACGGCTGCGACTTTTTGGTCCTTTGCTCGCAGCACAGTCGGTACAAGTTCTGCACCATTCTTTAACATCTGCGCGGCTTCCCAACCAATAGAACCTCTCTCGAACTTTTCAAGAGTTTTCATTACTCCTAAGTGGCCGCCACCTACACCATTGAGTGGATCTGGCAGTACTTCCGGACCCCTTGTGGTGGGTAATATAATTTAATATTTATAATCTTTACCATTAGAACTCTTCCAAATTCTTCTCAACAAACTATCTTGCATTACCAAAGAAATCCATAATGGCCAGTAAGCTTTAACTATTTTAAATTTTCAGGAAATTTCTTGGAATATGGGTTGCTCCATATTACTGTTCTTTAACTTGTTGATAACACAGAGATCTGAATCTTCATATTGGTCTCTGGAGAGGACTTTAGGATCCCAGTTTAAGCAACACTGAAGCTGGGTTCTTCGACAGTGGAAATCATTAGGATTTTCTCGTTCTTCCTGTCTGTGGCAATATCTGCATTCTTCTGGGCAAGGTCTTGTCGGCAAATCATCTGCGTTCTTATGATTTAGGCCTTTCCGGTGTTTAAATTTAAAGTCATACTATTGCAGACGTTGTAGTTATCGTGCTATTTGACCTTCAGGGCTTTTAAACTGCATTAACCACTTGAAAGATGCATGGTCCGTTGTGAGGGGGAATTTTTAATCATATAGGTACATATTTATGAAAATGTTCTAGGGCAGGGAGGGCGAACACGCGGGTCGCATGCGGCCCGCTAGATGTCACCTTGAAGCCCGCGGAGCTGGGTCAAATGAACAAAATATTGCAATTTTATTGTTCATAAAATCCCCAAAAGAACCATCGTTTGTACCATATCCCGTTACTGTGGGCTTATGTCAGTACACCAACTCAATTATTGTTAAATATTTGTGTTAAGGAACAATCGGTAGGTTCAGCTGATTTTAAAAGCGCGGCTGATTTTAAAAGCGCGCGCATCGATCGTTATTTTAAAATTATCTAAAATACACATGTATAATTCGTAGTCTCGTTTTATTCTCAGTCTTCAAAAAAGTAATATATTTCTTGTTTGCTTTGACACTATAAAGTATTTGGTTGTGCGGCTCGACGAAAAATTGTATTTCTAAAATTTGACTCGGCTGCTGAAAAGGTTGGCCACCCATGTTCTAGGGTCTTAACAATGACCCATAGTTATTTTCTAGTTACACAGTAGTTGCGCTCAGGCTTGAAGTTTATGTACTTTGCTAAAATAAGTAATCACTTTCTCTTCACCATTCTGTGGCTGTGATAAAATTCCACCGATTGAAGTGTTACTAGCGCATCGGTGCCTACAATAGACATCTGGGCAGGTTCGGGATATGACATCACTGGAAGATTACAATGTGTTTGGTGGTTGTTCTTTAAAGGCGGTGTCACAGTCTCTATTCTTTATTTCATTTGTAACTTTTGTTATTTTCAGTAAGTTAATGTAGTGGTCTTGCAATTTCAGCTTAAACTCTTTGTGAGCCTTCTATTATAAGTACGGTGATCCAAAAAACTTCCTAGCTCTTGTTTGCTCTTGCGTACGGGCAAATTCTAAATGAGAAGTAAAATTTATCCCATATTTGTATAAACCTTAATTCGAGAATTTGGCATAAGACGCCTAAAGCCTAAACGCAAATTTATTTGTGTAGATTATGATAGACGACAATAAAATTTTCCTTCTCAATTTTGAAAGGTTTTTGATCTATTAAATCGTCTCAGAATACTTGAGGGCAAAAAACAAAGTTGGACGAACAAGTCTACATGGACTTCATACGACGCGCCGATCCAATCGAAACACCGAAAGCAGTGGTTCTTATGTTAACAAACTTTCGACAGGCAATGAATTTTAACATATATCTCTAATTAAGATATAATAGATTTTATACCTATGTTTTAAGTCCATTTCTATACATGTGCATATGTGGGTATATTGAAAATATACGTATACAGGCGCGGTCCGTCCATAAGGTCATTGGATCAATGGCCCACCTAAATTTATTTTCAATGATCCACCTAATAATTTATTTTTTAAAACCAAACTTCTCTTAAGCCAAGCCATCGTCGAAAGATATCCAAGCTTGCTCCGGGCTGGGTCGTATTTTAAATTGGCCTCATAGGTTTATTTGGACGATATAAATTCATTGAAACTAAGACAGAAACAGACATGCGCGCTTTAGGAAGTGAAAAAGAAACAAAATTTGTCGACGGCCCACCAATAATATCGCGCCACTCCCACTATGGAATTACTCTCGAACTACCCCGTGAAATATACTCTTTCAAAACATTTGGGTTGGACAAAGAAAAACTAATTAGTTACCTAATATGCGCATTGTATTTGAATAATAATAATAATAATAATAAAGATGTTTATTTATGCCAATAAAACAATTAAAAATATAAATATAAAAATGATAAACTAAAAAAGAAAACCAAAAAATGACAGTAGTATACTAGTTGGCATAAATAGGTAGGGTTTTGATTTATAAAAAATCATTCTTCCAATCCTACCCTTACTAAATAATTTTTTATATTTTTTTTGAAAGTTATATAGCTTAAGCCCCTCAGACTAGAAGGAATATTATTATAAATTACAGAAGAGGTATATTTAAACGAAGACTTATATTTTTCAGTATGATGTTTAGGTATTTCTATTGCGTTCTGATTTCTAGTATTAACATTATGAATATTATTCCTGAATTCAATTTTTTCAAATAAATATCTTGGTTTCTGAGTTAAAATTATTTTATAAATAAAACAGGATAAGTGGATTTCGCGTCTTTTTTCTAATTTAATTAAATTATGTTGGTCAAAACTAGGTGATACGTGATCATACTTTTTTAGCCCTATTGAAAAACGAACACAGTTATTTTGAAGAAGTTGTAATTTCTGTTTATCTTCGTTACTGATATTTTTGTGATAAATGATATCACAGTAATCTAATCCACTTAGAATAATTGAATCAACCAGTCTAAGTTTAGTATCGGTATTTAAGTAGTCCTTAAAGTTATATAAAATTCTTAGTTTGTAGTATGCTTTTTTAATTATATTTTTTATATGTTCATGAAAATTAAGATGCTGATCAAAAATTACTCCAAGATTTTTGCCAAATTCGATTGACGGTATCTTAAAACTATTGTTAAGAACAATTTTGAAATCAGAATTATTTTTTATTTTAGTGATTAGTGTTTTAGGACCAGTTAAAATTAAGTTAGTTTTATTTTCATTTATTTTTAATCCGTGATCAGTTATAGTTTTTGAAATATTTAAAATATCCTTATTGATTAAGGAAATACTATTTTTTAAATCTGTGTACTTGATTGAGTGGTATATTTGAGTATCATCTGCAAAAGCTTAAAGATTACCGTGTTTAATAGATAAATGAAAATCAAAAGTGTATATAATAAACAATAAAGGGCCTAATACTGATCCTTGTGGAACACCTCTAGAAATAGGCAGTGAATTTGAAATGTCACAAATGTATTCGTTTGTAATTTTTGTCACTTGTTTTCTGTCAGATAAATAATGTTTGAACCACTGGCAAGTTTTTAGACTAAAACCTATATATTTAAGCTTTGCTAATAACATTTCATGATTTAGAGAATCAAAGGCTTTAGCCAAATCGAGAAAGACTATATTAGTAACAAAACCTGAATCCCAATTTTCTAAAATATCATCTTTAAGTTTACAGAGTAAAGTAGTAGTACTAAAATTTTCTCTAAAACGTGATTGATTTTCTGGTAAAATATCATATTTTTTAAAATACTCTATTATTTGGTCAAAAACTATACGTTCTAAAATTTTAGATATTACAGAAAGTAGAGAAATTGGTCTAAAATCATCTACATTTTCTGCGTTGTGAATTTTAGGAATCGGTATAACTAAACTAGTTTTCCAGATATTAGTAAAATTATTATTTAGAATAGAACAATTTATTATATGTTTAATAGTATTTAAAAAATTATTATTCATACACAGATTTAACATGCGTAAAGTAATACCATCTGTTCCGCATGATTCAGTTTTAATTTTTGATAAAATTTTAACAATATCATAATTTGTAATTGGTTTTAAATTTAGAAACACATCTTTACCAATTTTAGAAAACTTATTATTCAAATAAAAAGATAGTAAATTTTGGTTTGGAGATCCATTTTTTACAGAATTTATAAAATGATTATTTAGTACTTGTGCACAAGGATATTCATTTACTGATTTAGATTCTTTTAAATTAATATTAAATTTTTTCAAGTTTTTCCAAAAAAGTGTTGGATTATTTGGATTTATATTATTCTTTATAAATGTTTGCTTTTCTTTCTTTATAAATTTAGATAGAAAGTTTCTTATTTCTACATAATCTTTCCAATTTGATTCAGATTTATTTTTACAATATTTTTTGAAAGCTTTTTTTTTTAATTTTGCAAAATTTTTTATATTCGAATTAATCCACGAATTTGTTTTTTTATTTTTATTTATTTGAACTGGTGCATGTTTGTTAAATAAATTTAGGATATTATTGTTAAATATTTCAATTTTATTATCAAAATTATTAATGTTTTCAACTGCATTCCAATCAATTTGCGCTAAATCTTCATTAAATAAATCAAAATTAATATTTTTAAAATTTCTGTAGTACCTTAATGAACAAGGAGATTTATTTTCTAATAAAAGTTTACAAAATACCATTGAATGATCAGTTAGAGAAATTCCCGAAGAATTTTTTATTAATTGTGTTTTGAATATACCAGAATCTGTAATATTTATATTTTCATCTATATAAAGATGATCAATTATTTTTGGTGACGTTTCTTTTCTTGTAGGCTCTGAAATAATTTGTTTTAAACTGAAAGTTGCAAATAAATTTTCAAGAAGATAACCATCTTGATTTTTATTGTACAGATCAACATTAAAATCACCTGTTATGATCAGTCTATCAACCGATAAGTACACTTGTGGAATTATCTGGTTAAGAATAAAAAATGAATTGAAACTAATGTTTGGTGGTTTATAAATAATTCCAAAACCTACTTTTTTCTTATTAATTAAAATATTAAGCCAAAATGTTTCCAAAGGTCTAGTGTCAAGAACAGTTATTACTTTGACTTTTAAATGATTTTTAACGTAAACGCTAATTCCACCACCTTTAGTATTCCTATCCAATCTAAGAAACTTATAGCCTATAGTATTAATGTAAAAATTTAGAAATACGATTTCAGCCACGCCAGTGTTAGTCATCAAATATAAAGGTATCGGATGGGGTTTCTCACATTAGCAGCGTAGCCCAGAGGTAAAATCTCAGCGAGTTAACCAAGAGGTCGTGGGTTCGAGACTGTGCTGGGGTAGACTTTTTTATTTTACTTATTTAAAAAATTAGATCGGCTCTAAAAAATAAGTTAGCACTTATTCCTCGACAAAATATTTTTAAAATTATTGGTAATCTCATATCTACTACAGCTGGCAGCCTGCACGTGCTTAGACAAAGATCGTATTGCTATGTCTAGCAGCCAGTATGCTGGTATTTATTAAAGAAAACGGAGTTTCGGCAGCGTTCCTAGTTTTATTTTACGAGTAATCGTATTTTTAGCCCAGAATAAACACCATCCATTTATTCTTGGCTTTCAATGCAAGGCGCGACCTCTATTGAGGAGACGCTAAACGTATCATCGTCGTTTAGACTACTAAAACACATAGAAAAGTAATACTTAAAGTCATAAACATCTAGAGTAGCAATGTTCAATATACTACAGTACCTATTTTGTGATTTTTGCGGTGTTTATTTGTAGGCAAATAATTTCTTGGCAAAACTAGGCACATTATTAAAACACCTTGCTTAATTAAAAAAAGTGTATTTTGCTTGTTGCGTTGATATCACTAGTTGCTCACAAAATTTTGACCCACCTGCAAAAAAACTCACTGGCCTCGCCTGTACATATATTGGGTTACGTACTTAGTTATTGAAAGGCAGTGGCGGCTCGTGACTTTTTTATTTGGGGGGGCACAAATACAAATCAATAAATAATAACTACTTAAAAAATTGTAAAACAGTCTTTTGTAATAAATATGGAACTGAGTTTATTTCTGATTCCATTTTTTGGAAACGGCGGATCGGGAAAACCGAAAAGTAAGAACAAAACAAAATACACAGTACTAGAATTACTAGTAACACTACGCACTAATGCACTACTAATAATTAATAAACTATTTAAATAAAAAAAATATCCCTCAACTGATCACAAAAAAAATTATTGAGCCTTCACGTGTTAATACTCGTATATCAAGAAAACTACACATGAAATTGTGCAATAATCTCTTCCGCCCGCCGCTCCAAGGACAACGCCGCTCGAAATACAAACAATAAACAAGTGCTAGGAGACACGAAATATTGTGCCCATCGAGATACCGATAGCACGCGATTTTAACCCTAATTCTCCAATGCATAGACCGGCGTCGCCACCAAAATTGATGATGAAATTGGGACAAGTCTGCTGTGTCCCCGGAGATAAGTTTTGATCGCCGGCGGTCGCGTTCGCCGTGGTGTGACATGCACGGAAAGAGGTATTGAGGCGCGGTAGTGTATTATTTCTTTTTGACTTTTGATAAAAGATTTTTTATTTGTCGACAATCTAGAGTGGGCACGTGCCCTTGTGCCCTTTAGGACCAGCCGCCACTGTTGAAAAGGCCACTCCATTACTTTAGGACCGGGGCCCCAATCATATAAAAAGCAGCGCATTATAAAAATAATTCGTAACCTAATAATCCGATTTTTTAAATCATAACCTTCTCCGTGTGCTACGTGAGACAGGTTATGATTAAAGTAATACAATTTTGCCCACCATTAATTTTAATGGCATTTGTCACCGTTTCATATCTCAGTATCAGTGGTGTTAAGTGTTGTGGGTTTTTATATTTTTGGCATTTTTTGGATGCGCCAAATTCAAGTCCAGTTAGAAATTAGTCATCTTTATAAATTAAGTTTTATCTTTTAGAAATAAGTAGCATAAACGATCTAGTGCAAATAACAGAAACATTTTAAAACCACCTATAATTTGGTCTTTATTGTGACATTACGATGCCTAGATGCGTCAGGATGTCGAATTAATTTTACCGTAATATAAAAGTTGTTGGCATCAATACTTTTCCATTTTTTTTTTACTTATCTATTCATTTCAATAAAAAAAACTAAAATAAACTCATGCATTGTCTCCATCTTACTTACATAGTTTCTGTAAATCATTCATCACATTTCATTATCTTATTCGTTCTATTTAGTTGTTTCTAATCATAAGAGGTCGCTAAATTAGTTATTAGCTCCTCTACCAAATGTAGAGCTTTACTAGACTTCCTATTCCTTATCTTTTATTTCAAAAATACATTTTTTATTTCGACGAATAATACCGAAACATTAGGGATAGGTACTTTGTCAATGTGATATTTATCAATTTAGGGGCAGTTAACCATTAAGTTGCTTTTACAAGGTATTAATCATTTCCTGTCATACCCATTTTGCACTGAAGTTAATTCAGCCTTTCATACTTAGAGAAAAATGAAGCAATAAAGTTGTGAAGTGGCATTTTAGTCTCCCTACAAGCCTAAAGAAAAACATAACTTTTTCGTAACAGCTTGAAAATAAAAGAAATCTGATATTTTCACATAAAAAACATTAGGAAACATTTTTCTCTACTGGGTAAAAAATGCTAATCAAAATACATTATTTTCGTTAGAACAATAAAATTAGTCGTTACAGTTTGAAAGTTTAAAGTGTCTTTTTATGATATTCCATGGAATGTAGTGCATTTTTTATATACAGGGTGAGTCTGGAGGAACGCACCATATTCTAGGAGTGTATTCTACACGTAAATACATATTACTCCATTCGTACAAGTTGCGCCATCTTGAGAGGGGTTAGCCGTACTAATTAAATATTCTAGAACATGTTCCTGTAAGAGCAAAATAAGTAGCGCCATCTTGCGTTGGTTAGATGTACTATTTTCTATGCTCCAGTACATATTTCTATAATTTAAGGACAGGTATGACCATCTTTTGTTCCTAAATGTGTATTAATGTCATTTAAGCTGCGTCATAGGTCATGTGTCAAACATCAAGAACACCCGCTTAGAGCAGGTGTCACGTGATCACAAAAGTAATAAACTTTTAGGTTATGTTTCGAGCGTCAAAAAAAGAAAGTCATTTGACTTAATAACAAAAATATCTCTTTAAATGTTTGTTCAGGTTTCTATATACCTATTATTATTCTAAACAAATGCAGTATAACCCAGCCCAGCCGTGCCTAGCCTAACCCCAGTTGAAAATAAATACAACGGTACTCGTTAAAATATGAAGAAATGTTCTATATACTTTCTTACCCATTTTTACTTAGGTAGTATTATTTTTTAGAGAAAATACAGGTTTCACCAGGGTTGTGCGCCTCGTCCTAAATGAGTAATTGTCATGGCAAAAATTCATCAGTAAGGCTTCCAGTTAGTTCCTTAGGCACGAATTTGGCCTAATCGGATTTCAAGTTGTTTCCGAACTTAAAAAAAATTCTTTCTGGTAAAAAGTTAGCGTTGGATTCAGAAGTGATTGCCATAAACATCTATTTCTACGAGTTGAACAAATCAGAATATTATAACGATGGTGCAAAGGGCCTTGACCATCACTGGAATAAATATAATTAAGCTACACGAAAACTACGTAAAAAAATTAAAACATTTCTTCACCAATATTTTGCTGTTGTCTTTATTAGGTCGGAAATTTTTTATCCCGTCCCCGTATACCAGGTTGTCCGAAAAGTTGTAGTATGGGGAAATATCTTTGCTATTAGTAAAGATTGAAACACCAAATTTTAGGTGTATCTTATTGGTTATTGAATCGACTTTTTCATGTAATTTAACTTTTTCAACCCTCTAGAGTTTATTAGGGAGTTGAGGTAAAAAAATTTAAGCGCAACACTATACCGTGTGGTACTTTATTTTAAAGGCCTTTAAAACAGAAACATTCTAACTCCTTTCTTCTTTTAATGTATGGGAATGGGTAACTCCTGATATGAATTCAGATTGAATAACAATATTCATAAATGGCGCTTCACTATAAAAAAAGGTTGATATCGGCCCTCAAAAAATATTTTTTAAGTAACAGCGCAGCACTGGGCAATAAACACATGGCCATATAAAAACAGCGGGAAACGTCAGTTACAGAAAAAAACTTTTGTTTTGACATCAGTAGTCACTGTGATGTTGCCAATTCTCTCTAGAATATTCCTATGAAAGTATCAGATTTGAAAAAACAATAGATTTCTTATCTTTAAAGTAAGAAATCATACTAAATCTTTTAAAACATTCATCCAAAATTCCAAAATCCACCTTAGCTTCAAACAAAAAAATTCTAATAGCTCAATAAAACTAGCAACAGTTTAGCAAAAATAACTCAGAAGAATTGTATGAAGCTAACGTATACAAAAAAGTGAGGAAAAGCTAACTTTTATACTTTTCAGTAACTAAAACTAACCAAAACCTAAACAAAAAAGAGATTAGGTGGACAACTTCTCACCCTTATTAATCCGCTTCTCAACATTTTGACACAGATCAAAGGATAATATCTATTCTTATCAGCTTAATATCACTCTCGCTACATTTTATTACGGTTAAAAAAGTAATAAAATACAATAAAAGCATTGTGAAGAAATAAACATCATAATATGCCACGAAAAATACTGCCTTTTTTAAACTGGTGAAATGATATTACTAACTATAACTAACTCAAAACGCGAAATTTTAAAAAGTTAAAATACCTACAATAATCCAGGGATCAGCTGTTCAAATGAAAACTACCACCAAACACCAAACTAAACATCCAGAAATGTATTTTGCTAACTTAATATTCCACAATACTTAGCGCATACGATAATCTATTAAATAGCACTAATAAATAATTAAATGTGTTAGGATTATTTAATAAACACTGCAAAGTATAAAACCTTGTTTTGACGAACAAAATAAAATATTCCAACCATACCCTTTTATTTTCTTTGATTCCAACAATGACTACAACTTGCTGAAAACGATGAAAATACTATTCAAAGAAAACAAAAAGGTAAAAAGATACTACTGTACTTAAAAATATCGACGATATTACTAAAGCTTTGCAAACGGGGGTATTCCAGGGACGGCTCTAACCTAGTTGGAAATAAAATTAGGATCTGATTTGAAAATAAAATACAAATATATATTTATTTACTCACCTTGTGTAATTTAAAAATGCGAAAATACTTCGGATAACGTAATATAACATACAGGGTGTCCAAAAAGTCTTAGTATGGCTAAATATCTTTGCTATTAATAAAGATGGAGACACCAAATTTTAGTTGTATCTTGTTGGTTAATAAATCTACCTTTTTATGTAATTTGACCTTCTCAACGCCCTTGGGGGTGACGCTAGGGAGTTGAGGTCAAAAATTTTGAATGCAAACCTATGCCGTGCGGTCCCTTCTTTTAAAAGTCTTTAAAAAAGAAACATTTTACCGCAAACCCCGTATTTTAATTCATTTTTAAATGGCAAGCCTATAAAAATTATAAATTGTAAATCGTATAATCGGGCGGAGCATAAGTCGACCGTTAGTCGACTTCCTGTGCGATACAGCACCAGTCTGCGCGTACATTTATTTTTTGTTTCGAGGGGCACTTTTTTTCTAACTTTTTTGACATCTGCGCAGTAGACCAAAATGCGTACCACGCGCAAACCGAGCGTGCTAGACATGCGCACGGAATTTCAGGAGATGGACTTTGGTGTCTACATTTGAACCCATTCACTTTTAATAATATATCTCCAGTAATTAAGGTACCACTGCATATTCAACTTTATAACTTTTTTCCCAAGTTTTTTCGATTTTATTTTTCGTTTTTTTGCCATCTGCGCAGTAGATCAAAATGCGTACCACGCGCAAACCAAGCGGGCTACACATGCGCACGAAATTTCAGGGGATGTTCTTTGTTGTCTACATTCAAGCCCACTCACTTTCAAAAATATATCTCCAATAGTAAGACTACAACTACGTTGCTTAGTTTTACTAAAGCTAAGCAACGTATGTAGTTGTAGTTTTACTATTGGAGATATATTCTTGAAAGTGGGTGGGCTCGAATGTAGACAACAAAGTACATCCCCTGAAATTTCGTGCGCATGTCTAGCCCTCTTGGTTTGCGCGTGGTACGCATTTTGATCTACTGCGCAGATGGCAAAAAAACGAAAAATAAAGTCGGAAAACTTTGGAAAAAGTTATAAAGTTAAATATGTAGTGGTACCTTGACTATTGGAGATCTTAAAAGTGAATTGGTTCAAATGTGGACACAAAAGTCCATCTCCTGAAATTCCGTGCGCATGTCCAGCACACTCGGTTTGCGCGTAGTACGCATTTTGGTCTACTGCGCAGATGTCAAAAAAGTTAGAAAAAAAGTCCTCCACAAAACAAAAAATAAATGTGCGCGCAGACTGGTACTGTATGGCACAGGAGGTCGACTAACGGTCGACTTATGTCCCGCCCGATTATACGATTTACGATTTATAATTTTTATAGGCTTGCTATTTAAAAATGAATTAAAATACGGGGTTTGCGGTAAAATGTTTCTTTTTTAAAGACTTTTAAAAGGAGGGACCACACGGTATAGGTTTGCATTCACAATTTTTGACGTCAACTCCCTAGCGTCACTCCCAAGGGGGTTGACAAGGTCAAATTACATAAAAAAGTAGATTTATTAACCAACAAGATACAACTAAAATTTGGTGTCTCCATCTTTATTAATAGAAAAGATATTTAGCCATACTAAGACTTTTTGGACACCCTGTATGTTATGTTACTTTATCCGAAGTATTTTCGCGTTTTCAAATTACACAATGTGAGTAAATAAATATTTGTATTTTATTTTCAAATCGAACCCTAATTTTATTTCCAACTAGGGTAGAGCCGACCCTGGAATACCGCCCGTTTGCAAAGCTTTAGTTATTACACTATGCAACCCATCATACATATAGGTGTATAAGTGGTTTCATTGACGTAGAGCATATTAGCTACTAATAAAAGTATTTCAAATAAAGATATTTCAACAAATTTGATACTAAAAATTTGTAAGTGTTGCGTTTTGTATGTATTTCATATTTTAACTGCCCCGTACGAGTTTTTGCAGCTTATTATTAGAAAAAAACGCTATTCAAATTATAAATTACTCGCAGAATTTCAAAAACTCCGCCGAAATAATCTATAATCAATCAGAACGAACGCCGTTACTTCCCAAGGTCCCTGGTCCTCTCATAAGTCATGTCATGATGCCCATTCGGATCAAACGGTGTTAATTGCGTGATTTAAAAAATATATTATAAAACGAGAGATTTCAGCCGATTTTTAATGTTTCTTAATCCAAGATGCCGAGATGCTTAGCTTGTTTTGTGCTACAGAGCAGCTAACAAAAACGCCGGACTTTTTTTGTACATTGAAAGATTTCCTAACTCTAAACCTCCCAGTGAAAGAACATTTATTTTGTGTTAGTGGTACAGCTAGTACAGCAGTTAAGGAACCACTTCTTGTGGGGCACGATGAAGGAAATAGTGTATAGTGTGCCAATTAGAAAAGTGAATTAACTGAGAAATAGTGTTGAATGGAGAACTTCTTTCTACGGGTTCGGGACATTATGTTAGGAATCACGCTTGTTTGGTAGCCAATTAAAGACATTTTCAACACATTCCCTACTAGATGAGTATCATTTTTTGCAACTTACTTTTAGTTTTACTTATTGCTATTTAAATTATGTTAGGCAACTACTGGTTAAAACTAAGGCTGCTGGCAAAAGGATTGATTTTGCAGTGGTCTTTTTACTATTTTATTTTTTCTTAGAAAAAGATTTAATTTTGTTTTACCTTTGTCTTAAATAACGGTTAATAACCGAAAATAAATTATTCTTAAAGATTTATAATATATCTGGCAACGTTACAACAAATTCAATTGTTTTAAGATTTTCGCGCGTAATTTTCTGTCAAGCGGTATGTCGGACCATGTGCTCGCTTAGCCAGGTGCGGCGAATATAGACTGGTTTTAGGGTATTTTTGAAAATTTTTAAAATGTTCGATTTAAGAAAAAAAAGTATTGGATATATCTGTAGACTATCCCAGGAGTCACCCATTCCAATATATTAAATGATTTCCATAACACCCTGTACCTATATATATATATATATATATATATATATATATATATATATATATATATATATATATATATATATATACAGTGACCGGCAAAAAGTTCGCAACATATGGGAAAAATTTTTATTAGGAGAGTATCGGAAAAACTTTCCCAGGGGATCGGTTCTGCATGTCCGATAACCTAAAAATCGATTTTGACATACGTCACGTGACCACTGATATAGCGTCAAATTAAAAAAAAAATTGTTAATTTACAGAAAGTGAGGTTACTTGACGAGATATCAAAAAAAGTTATTTGAAAAAATTGCTTAGAATTAAATTCTAGGTCCTTGTGCAAAATTTTAAGATTTTATTTAAAAAAATTGGAAAACTCAATTTTTTTTAAATATTTTTTTATCGATTTACAAATTTCCAGTTTTTTTCGTTTAGATAGCTCGGCTAATGTAAAGCCCATGTATCTGGATGAAAATAAACGAATGTAGTAGTTTTTTCTACAATTGACAGGACAAAATTAAAAAAAACAGGGTTTCGCCGGACGCTAGCTGTTGCAATGATTTGTATCTAGCAGCAGTGTCAAAATTTTAGAGACATTTCAATGAGATTACATTGAGAAAACCTTAATCGTCTTAAATATATCTGAAGTTCGACTTTTTGTAAAGTTAAGGGGATTAAAATAGATAATAAACAAAAAATTACCTGTTTATTTAATCGAAATTTTATAAACGAAAACCAATGTAAGAAAAACTTAAAAGTAGTCAAATTCTGTACTAACAACACAAAAAATCATTGTTTTTCCTTGGGTGCACAAAATTTAAAACTCAGTATGACCACCATTTCTCTCCATACATACTGTTGTTCTCGAGCGCAACTCTCGATTAACATTTCGGAGCATTTTACGATTTATTTGCAATACACAATTTATAATGGCATTCTCTAAATTTTGTATATTCCTAAAGGGTCGATGTTTGTACACAGGGTTCTTTAGGTATCCCCACATAAAAAAATCTAACGGAGTCAGATCTACAATTCTACAATTGACAGAACAAAATCGAAAAAATAGGTGTTCGCCGGACGCTCGCTGTTGCAATGGTTTGAATCTAATGAAATGACTGTATTAAGATTTTATTAAGATTTTTCGCACATAAATTTAACAACCAGGTCTATTTAGTTGTACTTAAAACTACCAAAGCAGGCTCTGAAATTAAAACAACCAAATAATCTAGTAGGTTAAAAACAACAGAAAAATGTCAAACAAATTATAATTTGTTTGATTTCAACCTATGTCATTGGTTTATGTCTCGCATCTTACTAAGTTTGATATTTTACATAAGTTTATTAATATTTTATTCCTTAAAATGGCACCCACACTACTTCTTCAGGAAAAGATAGAAATTATTTTAATTTCTGGAGATAATTACAAAAGCCATAGAGAAACAGCAGCAATTTTTAATGAGAGGCACCCCGATAAATCCCTCCATTATTCCACAGTATCTCGTCTAGTCAATAAATTTAAAGAAACGGGATCGGTAGAAAATCAGTATAAAGTTTCCCATGAAAAACCGGTAACAGGTGACGAAGGTTCTCTGGATGTGTGTTTGTCGATCACAGAAACACCCCAATTAGCAGTTAGTCAAATATCGGAGATCACTAACATTCACGAAAGATCTGTGCGGAGGATATTAAAAAGAAACAAATTTCATCCGTACAAACCTAAATTTGTACAAGTATTAAAAGATAGGGATTATGACGCCCGCTTCGATTTTTGTGCCTGGTTCCAGGGTATGATTGAGGAAGATTTTAATTTCCCAAAGAACGTTCTTTTCTCGGATGAAGCTACATTTACCTCTAACGGAACCGTCAGTTCGCAAAACTGTAGATGGTGGGCCACCGAAAACCCAGACTTTGTAATTCAGAGTAAAGACCAATATAGTTTTAAGGTTAATGTGTGGTGCGGAATTTTCAACCTCAGAATAGTGGGACCTTTTTTCTTTAGAGACAATTTAAATTCAGAACGATATTTAGAATTTCTACAAACTGAGATATCTGACTTTTTAGACAATTTGTCATTAGCCGAAAGAAGAAATTTATACTTTCAACAAGACGGAGCTAGCATTCATTCCACAAATAAGGTGAAGAGATGGCTGGATCAAGAATTTGGAAACCAGTGGATAGGACGGTTTTCTGAAAATCCGTGGCCTGCGAGATCACCAGATCTGACTCCGTTAGATTTCTTTATGTGGGGATACCTAAAGAACTCTGTGTACAAACATCGACCCTTTAGGAATATACAAAATTTAGAGAATGTCATTAGAAATTGTGTAGTGCAAATAAATCGTAAAATGCTCCGAAATGTTAATCGAGAGTTGCGCTCGAGAACAATAGTATGTATGGAGAGAAATGGTGGTCATACTGAGTTTTAAATTTTGTGCACCCAAGGAAAAACAATGATTTTTTATGTTGTTAGTACAGAATTTGACTACTTTTAAGTTTTTCTTACATTGATTTTCGTTTATGAAATTTCGATTAAATAAACAGGTAATTTTTTGTTTATTATCTATTTTACTCCCCTTAACTTTACAAAAAGTCGAACTTCAGATATATTTAAGACGATTAAGGTTTTCTCAATGTAATCTCATTGAAATGTCTCTAAAATTTTGACACTGCTGCTAGATACAAATCATTGCAACAGCTAGCGTCCTGCGAAACCCTGTTTTTTTTAATTTTGTCCTGTCAATTGTAGAAAAAACTACTACATTCGTTTATTTTCATCCAGATACATGGGCTTTACATTAGCCAAGCTATCTAAACGAAAAAAACTGGAAATTTGTAAATCGATAAAAAAATATTTAAAAAAAATTGAGTTTTCCAATTTTTTTAAATAAAATCTTAAAATTTTGCACAAGGACCTAGAATTTAATTCTAAGCAATTTTTTCAAACAACTTTTTTTGATATCTCGTCAACTAACCTCACTTTTTGTAAATTAACAATTTTTTTTTTAATTTGACGCTATACCAGTGGTCACGTGACGTATGTCAAAATCGATTTTTAGGTTATCGGACATGCAGAACCGATCCCCCGGAAAAGTTTTTCCAATACTCACCTAATAAAAATTTTTCCCATATGTTGCGAACTTTTTGCCGGTCACTGTATATATATATATATATATATATATATATATATATATATATATATATATATATATATATATATATATATATATATATACCTATAAGAGGAACCAGCGCGCCAGGGTATAGATGTCGCAGAAATAAATATTGCCGACTCGATTTGGGTACATGGTGTACCAGAAAACAGGTGGAGTGGGAATGAGGGGTAAGGCGTGTCAAGCCAGCTATTTATAAATGAATGGACGAATTAAAATCTGCATGCGGGCTTTCGGCTGGGAATAAGAGAGGATTCGTTCCTTGGTATTAGGATAACAGAAGATTGGGCGGGTAAATTATGGGTGGACGGGTTTTGTAAATTTTATTTTCGGACAGTTTGACGAGCCGAATAGAATGTTGTATTAAATAGATGTTGTATTAGGGGAACAGAAAATTGACAAGGTGAAAGTATGAAAAGGAATATTGATTAGAGTGTGGAGTTTTTGAGTACGATTAATTAGTTCATAGTGATTATATCTGAAAGTAAAATACAGCGTGTGTCTTTATTAAATTCCGGATAGAAACCAATAGAAAATTTTTGTTTTAGTTAGTATTTTTCTCTTGTTAAAAGCGAATTGAAAGAGCTTCTTTTCTTAATGCTTTAATGTAAACAATGAATACCTATTATGTTGTGCTTATTGTATTTGTTTGGTATTTCAGGATTTACTGAGAGGAAAAGAAAGGTAGGTAAATGATAAAAAGATATAGGTAAACAGTTTTTTTCTGTAACTGAAAAGAAACTAAATTTTTATCCCTCCTGACAGGCAAAAATGTAATAGATACTACGGTAATAAAATTCATATTTCTTCGTGAAAAAAAATGAATAAGGTCTTATTTCACATTTTATTGATATTACAAAAATTTTGTAGTATAATACATATATGTAAAAGTTGAATGTGCACTGCACAAGTTTAATATTGTTATTAAGTCTTATGTTGTTTGTGGAAAATAAAGGAGTAATAAAACATTGCACTCGAAAATATAGTTTTAAAACACCTTAAAAAACTGAAAGCTTGGTTTATAAACTACTTTAACATTTAAGCTTTAACGTAACATAACATTTAGGTAAGTGCTTTTTCGATACCAGTTTAAACAGTTTAAATAATCAGCAGACTGAAGTATGATCGTAATCAATAAACTAAAAGGAGATCACAGATAACCTAAACTTTCATATGTACAATAAGTACATAAACTTGTGTCCAAAAATAGCTTTTTGGGCTTAAATACGAAATGTAAGGTTAGGTACGTTAAAGCTTAAAATGCTTTTAATGTAGTTTATCGAGCTTAATAATGTGATATTTAATATTATTATATGAGATTTTTGGATACCATCTGAACAGAGGCTATGACCATTTGCAATTGTTAAATAATGTTTTACATTCAAAAGATGAATAAAAATATGTCTACTTAAATGTTGTTTAAATTAATCAGGGTAAATTATTTGAAAACAATGACCATTTCTAATGAATGAGATAATTATAATTGTTTATTACATATACCTGTGTAGGTATACTGTTAATGTATATTCCTAGGATACTGATATTGATGTGCTGTTTAGGTGAATTAACAAAAGTAATATGGAACAAACTGAATGCGTCACTCTTAAATAAATAATAGCTAAGTTAGTGTCTGTTGGTGGCATTTTATCGCTGTTGATAGTTGTTAATAAATAAATAAAGACTTTCTATTAGCGTGCTGGTTTTTCATTGAGTAGTTGTTAACACTATTAATAATTATTTTTATTTTATTTGACAGAGATTTATGTCTTATTCAGTGTACGTAGACGTGTGTTTTACTGGTTGCCTATCATATGCATTTATGAAAAGTTACCTGGGACCCTGATAAATAGAAGTCATTTTCGAATCCCAAAATATCCCACGTAACGCGTATTTTACCAACCGGAGAACCCGATCTGCGATTCAAAAATAAAATTAAACATATTTTGACTAGGGTTGCCAAGTCCTCATTTGCGTTTAGCGGGATTTACTAGCAAAAAAGCGGGGCATTTAATAAAAAAGCGGGACACTAAATAAAAATGCGGGACACTTATAACATATTAATAATAAATAAATATTTTTTATATGAACAGTATAGTTTAAAAAATATTGGAAATATAAAAACAAAATAAAATATTACAATTAAAAACAAAAAAATATTTTGTTTTTATTTGTTACGACCTAAAGTCCTAAGAGGTTATTGGGACAGTACCTAAATTAGACCAAAAATCATATTTTTATAAATAATTATGTCCTATCCTGAAAAAGCGGGACAAAAACCGTCTGCAGGTCATAGCCGCGGGACAAGGTATTAAAAGCGGGAAATCCCGCTAAAAACGGGACGGTTGGCAACCCTAATTTTGACTGATAACTGTTTTTACTCGGTTACCGAGTATATACTCGAAGGTTACGTCAATTTTCGATTCGGAGACGACTTTTCTATTTATCGGAGTGGTTGGGAAAGTCTGTCCTCTTTATTTAAATAAATTCGCTAAAGAGATAGGGCTATGGTTACTTGTCACTTAATTTTTTTTTCACCAAAATCTGAAGAATATTTTTTAAATGACGACCGTTTTTTATTTTCCGAGAAATATAAATATATAAAGCTACACTTGAACAAAGTATAAAAGACTTGTTGCTTTATTTATCAGTACGATTGCGGTGGATTCACCATTTTATGTTGATTGGCCAGATGTCTGTCAGTTGTCACTTTTGAGCCAATCATATTGAAATGGTGAATCCACCGCAACCATATTGATGAATAAACACGTCCAAATTATGGTAAACGAGGGAAAAAAACTTGCGCAATAACCTGAATCTAACCTGAACTCGATAGTTTTATCATTTTTTTTTTTGGAAACGATTGTAGAGAAAAAACTTAACTTCAACTAAGTAGTTCATGAGCTCTAGATATTTTTTATTGTAAGTGATGGGAGGGGAAAAAACAAATGAAATTAAAATCATATTTTTTATGGTAAGTGATGGGAGGGGAGGGGAAAAAGCAAGTGATGAAATTAAAATCATTTATTTATTCAATGAAACTCAAACAAGTAAAACAGGCATGCTTTGAAACGCAACAATTATAAAGAAAAAAATATTTACTTCATATTTTAATAGTTTGAAAAATACCAGTACAAAATGTATTTTAAACAGTTACACATAAGTAAAAATTAAAATTTCTATTCAACATTGTAATGAAATGTAAAGGAGATATGGTTCATGGGATTATAACGACTCGATGTATAATTAATTTCCGACGTTTCGCCGACAACTGCACGTCGCAGCGTATTTCCATTCTATACATGGCCAGAACGCAGCCATAGAAAACTGCTCGTTTTTTATGGCTGATCACCCAACCTGAGCAAAAAGGTGGTCAGGTTTGCTCAGTTTTCATTGATATAGATACATATATATCTATATCAATGAAAACTGAGCAAACCTGACCACCTTTTTGCTCAGGTTGGGTGAGCAAAAAGGTGGTCAGGTTTGCTCAGTTTTCATTTAGATATATATGTATCTATATCAATGAAAACTGAGCAAACCTGACCACCTTTTTGCTCAGGTTGGGTGAGCAGCCATAGAACACGAGCAGTTTTCTACGGCTACGTTCTGGCTATGTATAGAATGGAAATACGCAACGTTGCATCTTTTCCCCAAAAGATTAGAACACTGAGCGAGGTGAGAGTTAAAACTATCGTAAGACACCGACCTGTGTCCCAATGGTATAAATCCTTTCATGTGTGATGTAGAGCATAGCCCGTATCTCTATTTATATTTGTGGGGAGCCGATAGATTTCTATAGATTACCTAATTTTTCTTTTGCAAATATGTGGAGACTGATGCAAGAACCTTTCTTTCTTTTAAATTAATGGTATGATCTGTAAATTGCTAGTGCTCTGCAACAGCAGACCGTACAATAATTGACACACATCTTTCATGTTTTTTAATACTAATGGATATTGGTCTACCAGTTTTCCTGCCATATACTATGCAACAGGAACATGGAATTAAAGGTTCCTGTTTAAATTCCATATGCCTTTTTTAATGGTAAAGCCTGTAGTGCTATGCAACAACAAACTGATGTATAATTTTTTTCATATATCTTTCATGCTTTCTAATTGTTAGCAGTTATTGGTCTACCAGTTTCTTCTATATATACTTCCCGACAGCATCATTGTGAACGCCTTGTTCAAATTTCATGTGTTTTCTTTTATCTTAATGGAATAACCTGTAGAATGCTGGTGGTCAGCAACAACAGACTATACAATATGTTTATTCTTGAAACACCTAGTCTACCAGTCTCTCCAAAATATACTTCCCAATAGGAGCAGGGAATTTTATAAACACTTCTGTTTAAATGCCATGTGTTTATGGTGAAGCACATGTAGGAGAAACCGAAATACCAATAACTGTTACAATTAGAGGGGGTATGAAAAATGTGTGACAATGAAATTTTACATATAGTTTGCTATTCTGCCGTCATAACGAAGAGGGCAGTAAGGATATATGGAAACCCATATATACTTACTGCCCTCTTCGTTATGACGGCAGTATTGCAGAGCACCAGTATTCCATACAATTAATCTGAAAGAAACCAATGTACTTCTATCAGTTTCCTTTTAATTCAAAAGAAAATTTATAGAAATCTATAAACACCCTAAAAATGTAAAAGGAGATACAGACAATTCGCGTCATCGATTCGCTTGCGGTTATGGCTTTGGTTGACACTTTTGACGGACCACCCATTGTTTATCTGTCAACAGTGTCAACCAAAACCATAACCGTACGAGACTCGATGACGCCATATGTTCTGCATCATAGTGAATAGGGTTTATACTACTGGGTAAAAGTTGGGTGAGCATACATTGGGTATAAACGTGTAACTCTCTGATCTCTGTTTTTAGAGATCCTTGGAAATGTCACGGGCAATAGTCGGCAAAATGTCCGAAAATAATTCCACTTCGATATCTAATCCCAAAAACCCTAATATATCTATTGAGCACAGCTAGGTTCGTTTTAATGTTATCAAATCTGAAAGTTCAGATATTCATTTCCAGTAGGGCCAGCTATCTAGCGGATCCCTTAAATCCAATGTATCCCCTGTACTGCCGTTGTTATTGATGGTAGGGCCGATATTTGGGATTTACTATGGTTATGATTTATTTTATAAAGAATAAAATTATAACTTGCAGGTATTTTGACGTTTGTGCTGTTTACGTTTTCACTATAAATTACCACACCTTGCATATCTTGCCATATTTGGATCGAGCATAAATTTTTTTTAATTTTGTAAACTTTGTTGTTATAATTGCTTTGAAATTTGGAAATGACAAAAGAATAAACAGTCTCAAATATGGGCTTTTTGAAAAGGTATTTTTAAGCTCTATCTAAATAAGGGAAATTTGTAGGATGCTCCATTAAAAAAAAAACGAAAAGTTGGGGTAATTTCTGGTGAAACCTGAAGCAGCACAGCATCAAAATATCTGCACATCAATATGATTTTACACAATAAGTAAACTCCATGTATCACATCGCTACCATTAGCAACAGACAAATACAGGTGGTTACTTTGGATTTAGGAACTGTAATTAAAAAACTTGAATAGGAATATGCATTATAGAAGAAAAGCTGAATGTAAAGACAAAATAAAAATTGACTGTCATGCTAACAGTTTAAATGAAATAATATTTCAAAATGATTTCAGTGACTAGTGACATACAGCTATTCTAAGTTTTAAAAGTAGATTTTAGAAAAGGAAACAAGTGTAAAAACGAGCAGATGTCGACAACTGGCCTTGTTTTTTGTTCCACATTTTCATACGTTCTGACCAAACTTTGAGCGAGAAGTAAATGGTAATGAAATTTTAATAAAGGGCACATATTTGTGAAGGTTGGTGTAAAAGTAGAAAAATGTGAAAAATTCAAGAACAGATATAAGAACACTATATACCTATGTCTAATATAGTACATGAATGAAATAAAAAATCAAGTTAATGACAAGATATATTCGTTAATCTGCAGTTCTTGTTCAGTTCACGCACTTTCTTTACCTTATAAGAAAAATCTGTCAAAAGTGCATGAACTAAACAAAAAGTGCAACTTAATGAATAGACCTAGAGATATAAGAACACTGGACTCGCACATAGAGTACCTATATCATTAAAATAAAAAGGTTTTCTAAAAATAACATTTACTTAAATTGTGGGTTTTCTAAAAATAACATTTACTTAAATTGTGAAGTCTTATTAATGCGAGTTTATTGTTTTTACTTGGCGTTTATTACTAGAAGAATGTCACCACAAATACCAAAGCGATGAATTCGCATCGAAGAATCTTAAATCTTAAAGTTTAACAACACAATAAGACCATTATGATCTGTATCACGCAAACTTAAACAAGAACATTTCAGTTTGTAAAAAGACGTAAAAGTTAAAAAATTGATAAAGTAGAAATAAGGGACCAGCATCAAATAAAATGTGTAGATAAAACTGTGAAACTAAGCAGAATAAATTAAAAGGACACCGCAGAAAACTTATGGAAAAGTGGACCCGGTCAAATTGGCTGGAACTTTGGTACCCACTAGTTCTCGACATCCTCAACAAAAGTAATCATTAACAAAGAAAATCTGTCGAGCAGCTTTCGAGCTAGAGACTATCAAAGTTTGACATGTTGGTTATGCTGTTTAGAAAGTGGTCCCGGTCAAATTGGCTAAAACTGTGGTAATAAGTAGCTGTTGACATCCCGAACAAAAGTTTTCATTGGCAGAAAAAATGTATCGAGTCGTTTTTGGAGCTAGAGACTGTCAAAGTTTGACATGTCGTGAATATAGGACTAAGAAAGTGGTTCCGTTCAAATTGGCTGAAACTTTGTTACTAAGTAGTTCTCGACATCCTGAACAAATGTTACCATCGACAGAAAAATGTGTGGAGCCGTTTTTAAGCTACAGGCTGTCAAACTTTGACAGCCTGTAGCGAGAAAACGGCTCGGCAGTTGTTTTTTTCTGGCAATAACTTTTGATAAAGATGTCAAGAACTATTAAATACCAAAGTTTCAGTTACATTAACTGCTCACCCAGTAGTATAAACCCTATTCACTATGATGCAGAACATATGGCGTCATCGAGTCTCGTACGGTTATGGTTTTGGTTGACACTGTTGACAGATAAACAATGGGTGGTGCGTCAAAGGTGTCAACCAAAGCCATAACCGCAAGCGAATCGATGACGCTAATTGTCTAAACAAAGATACTTTTTGTCAATGATAACTTTTGTTCAGGGTACCAAGAGCTACATAGTTCCAGCCAATTTGACCAGGGCCATTTTCTTGAGCCTATACCTAACAAGCCAAAATTTGAGAGCCTGTAGTTTCAGCCAGTTTGACCGGGACCATTTCTGCGGGTTACGGGTGGTTGTATCTTGTTTTTATCAGCTCAATACTAAAATAATACAAATATGAAATGGTGCCATCATTAATGATCAAAATTAAAAATGATAGTCATTCTATGTACACAGAAAAACAATCTGTGAAACATTTTAACAGAAAAAATAAACATCAGCTGGTAACAACACAAATATCACAAAAAATAAAAAATGCTATGCACCTTTACTAACGAAATAATAACTCCTAATTAATACCATCTTAACAAGATCATGACTGAAAAATTCAAGTTAATCACAAAGATATAAAAACACTGGACTCACCTCATGAGTATAAGAATAAAATAAAAAGTTTTTTAAAAGGAACATTTGTTTAAATGTTGGACGTATTTTATGCGTTTAAAATGGTCTAATATGAGATTAGGAATGTAAGTTACAATCAGCAGCATAAATCGATAATAAGACCCACCGAGTTAAAAAAAATCTCTAAATAATGATAATGATGATGAAACTCATGTGACCGCCAGAATGTGCGCAGCATATGGGAAAAATTTTGATCTTTGAATTTAACAAATTTATTTTATTTCAGAAAAGTTCTGCATACCTTCAAACCAAAATAATACCCAACAAATCCGGTGAAAGTCTTATGGTATACGAGGAAGAGTCAAAAATTCGAAATTGCGTTAAGAGTAAAGTACCCCCATTTTTCACTTTAGAAATATTTTTTATTAAGAAATGTTGTTTTAATTTTAAAGTTATGCCCAAATATCAATTTTCGCTAACTTTGGGCAAAAAATAGGATTCAATCGTTTTCTGTGAATTACCCTGTTAAAAAGTAGATCACAATGATACAGTACACAAATCATATTTTCTGTAGACTTTATTAGAGATAACCGTAAATTTTATGTCAGAGTAGTCGGTTTCAAAAATATAGCCATTAACAATAAAACCTTAAAAATTTTAAATATTTTTGCTGCACACCGTATTTTATTTTTTGGGGAATCAAAAAAAAATTCATCTAACTGAAATGTTGTGATACACTTTAACTTAAACTATCTTTCAAACGGTATACTTATTACTAAAACTACAAAGTTTTTTCTTTATTTAGGTTTTAATCGTGGTCCTCGCAAAAAAAATCTGAAAACCCAAAATATTTTATGAAATTCGGGTTTAAAGATCAATTCATATGTATTTTAAATAAAAAAATATGCGTTTCAAATTTTGTTTGGATTTAAAGTGTACAACATTATGTTGAGCTAAATTTTTTGTTGCAAATAAAGTATGTTCATAAAATATTTTGGGTTTTTCAGTTTTTTGTTGAGGACCACGATTAAAACCTTAATAAAGAAATAACTTTGTAGTATTAGGAATAAATATACCGTTTGGAGGATAGTTTAAGTTAAAGTGTATCACAAAATTTTAGTTAGATGAAATTCTTTTGATTCCTCAAAAAATAAAATACGGTGCGCAGCAAAAATATTTAAAACTTTTAAGGTTTTATTGTTAATGGCTATATTTTTGAAACCGACTACTCTGACATAAAATTTACGGTTATCTCTAATAAAGTCTACAGAAAATATGATTTGTGTACTGTATCATTGTGATCTACTTTTTATACAGGATAATTCACAGAAAACGATTGAATCCTATTTTTTGTCCAAAGTTAGCGAAAATTGATATTTGGGTATAAGTTTGAAATTAAAACATTTCTTAATAAAAAATATTTCTAAAGTGAAAAATGGGGGTACTTTACTCTTAACGCAATTTCGAATTTTTGACTCTTCCTCGTATACATTAAGACTTTCACCGGATTTGTTGGGTATTATTTCGGTTTGAAGGTATGCAGAACTCTTTCGAAATAAAATAAATTTGTTAAATTCAAAGATAAAAAATTTTCCCATATGCTGCGCACTTTCTGGCGGTCACTGTATTAACCCGTATTTTATATATTTCAAATTCCCGAATCCGAGATTAGGAACGCAACTGAAAATAAGCAGCACAAATCGTGAATAAGCGGCACAAATCGGGAGTTAGCGTTAGTTTAAAAAAAAATAAAATGTTAATCTTCACTATCACTACTTATGCTAGTACTTAAATCTTTCATCTTCAGTTCTCTATATTTTTCCGCTGTTAATTTATTATAATAATGCTGGAGTTTTGATCTAAGTTGTGCTGCAGTCTTATCTTTGAATTCCGGTACAGTTTTGGAAGCTTGGTTTAGTTCAGTCTGTGAAGGATATTTGAAGGAGTTGTTCATTTTTATGTATTCAAAATATTTGCTGTATCTTGTTTTTAATACTTCTTTTTGAGGCGTTGTCCACCCCCGACGTTTTCTACCAGCTGTAAAAAAGAAAAAAAAAACCTTTTTGGAGTAACAATACTGAAATACTGATTTACTAATGTTGGTAAAATATAGAAAAGAAAGATGATATAAATGGTATAGGGTTACTCATTATATTTGACACCTATCTACAGACTTGGAGAAAAAATTTGAGCCTCAAAAGTTTTATGATTTTTCCTCTATTATCTTTTTAAGATTATCGAAGTTTCAAATATCTCATAAATAGGTAAAGATATTAACCCAACTTGCGTTTTCTGAAATGAAACATCATTTATGTTATTTATTAGTAAAAGGGACAGGATCAACATATTATACATTTTTGAAATTAGGGAAAATAGACCTGTTTTACTAAATAACAATATATAGGGTGTTCCATTTAAGAAAATGTAAGGGGGGCCAATTTCTTTAGCTATTTATGACATACCCAAAACTTTCATAACCTTAAAAAGATATCAGAGGAAAAATCAGACAACTTTTGTGTTAAAACTTTTTTCTCCTATAGTTAATTCTGTAGGTAGTTGTCAAAATATAATGAATACTCCTGTACATTCACATTTAAATATCAGAACATATAATTAAAACAAAACAGAACATTTAAAAGAAACAAGATAAAAAAGTCATCATAGGAAAATTATTCATATTTTAATTCTGAGAACTGCCACTCACCCCCCCCCCCCCCCCCTCCGAGATCGTTCGTCACCTACCAAGCTCCTTCCACTTTAATGATAACATTTCAAAAGTAGTTTTAGTTTGCTTTCTTTCTTGCTTTGGACTTTGGGGTATAATATCTTATATTTTTATTAGCGTTAGCAGTAACTTTTTGGACAGGAAAACACGGAATAAAACTTTTAGAGAGAATGAAAGCATAGAATTATTTTATGATTAGTTTTACTGGCATGCTGATAAATTGAGAAGGTAAATAAGCGAGCTGTATGTGAATAAATCAGAAAGGAAAAGCTATATTTCAGATCTATAGACAATAAATGAAATAATAGCCTTTTCTCCGCGAGGATAACTTTCGAATGATTATGTAGTGCTACCTCTATCTTCACTAAAAGAGGATAATCCGAAAATTATCCTCGCGGCAAAAAAGGTTAATAATAATAAAGAAATAATATTAATAAGAATATGATATTACAATTTTGGCCGAGAAGTTTAAACGGTATTATATGTACTGGGTGGCCATAAAAAGTATTGTCAATAGCATAACAAACGAATGGTTTCAGAAGTCGGTGTACTAAGTAGCTAACAGGCGGTAACCAACATACCTTCATTTCTTTTAATTTCCTCTCTAATCCATTGTTTAATTGCAGGCAGCGATTTTCCAATGTTTGATGTATTATTTTGTATAAAGATATCTTCAATTTCATTCACAGAAGGTACCTGTTTTGATTCGATGAAATTTCTGAATAATTTTTTAGTTGTGTGTTTTTGTGGAGTAGTCCATGAATTTGACGGGTACATTTTAATCGAAGATAGAGGTCGACGTATTATAGGCGGTTTGGTTATGTCTAGAGGAAATTTTCTTTTATTGTTCTGTTTGGCTGTAGGTTTAAACCTTTTTGGTTTGTAAATATCGATTTCACTATCACTATCATCATAATCTGGATCTTTAACAGAATCATCACTACCGTAAATATTTTCTATTTTAGATCTTTGTTTGGATCGATCAATCGAGGACGATGGTTCTTCATTAATAATTGAAAGTTCTTTCTGGTTATAGGCACCATCAGTATTATCATCACAATCGTCACTGGACCACTGACCCTGAGGTGCAGTCCCTTGGAAATTTTCTTGTATGTCTAATGTTAAATGATTTCCTCCAGTAATGAGTCCAGATGCATCCGACAAAATCTGTCCCATAACAGTAACATCCGTTTGAACATTCCTGAGTTGATAAATACTTTTATGTATTTGACCGCTGTGTCCCATAAAACTGGAAATAATTTGTTGCTTATCATCTGGCAAGTTAGCAGTACATGTTGCCAAATGTTTTCTCAACAAAGTGGGTTTTAGATGTTTATCATTCAGATTATATTTTTTGCAAATCGTTTTAATAGCATCGTCGGCTCTATAAAAAGGGGCTCTCTTTGCCTTAGGATTGGCAAAAACGTATGGATTATCTTTATCAATATTTGTTTTACTTCTATTTGATATTAAGAAGTCCAAAGCAATTTTAACACTCTCTGTGACAAGAACAGCTCCTGTAGAATTTAATTTGCTTCTGGTAGTGTATCTGTACATATTTTGTGCATAAATTCTTTGGTCTTCTTTTATGGTTTTCAATATAGATTTATCTACTTTAGCTAAAGTTGAATATTCTGCTAAAGTTGTTTTGTGGACGTCGCCTGGACGTCGTCTATTAAAAACAACTAATTTAGCTAAAGCCGACTGAGCGACTTTGCTATAATTTTTAATGGTAAAAGGTTCTGAAATTGTATTTTTATAAGACTCTTCTAGTTCTTTGTCAATGCTCTCAACTAGTTTCTTAATAGCCGTCGTAGTCGGCAGAATTTCCATTTTTTCTCTCTTTTTTGTTGTTAGGTTTTCCAGAGCAACCTTTGTAATTTTTGAATTTTGTCTGTTTTTCAAGACAAAAAGAAAATCTTCGTATTTTTGTTTTAACTCAATATTTTGTTGTGAGACGGCCAAACACATCATGTCATTTCCTACTTTTTGAAGCAGAGTGCAACAAGTGGTTGCCACCACTGGATTCTTATATACACCGCCTGTTTCATCAAAGTTTGCTCGCATCTGAATACTATTAAATACGGTTTCAAGTTTAGTTGCCATTAATATATCGTCAAGATTTTTAATAGTCGAGTCTAATTCTCTGCAGTTTATTAATATATCTGCTAGTAAACGTAGTTGTGCACTAATATCTTTGTAATTATCTGCCTGTTCTTTTTTTTTCAAGTAAGCTTCGCATAATCGATTGCCATAAGCGATCGCAACTGGGTCGTGAAAAAGTATATCGGTTTGTTTCTTTAAAGTTAAAGATGGAAAAATTTTGTCTCTTAATAAAAGACATGCTTCAGATACCCCTGCTGCTTTTACTCGAGCTAATCCCATTCTATTATACATATTTTTGTCATCTGCATCCTTACAATATTTTCGGTAATGTTTCTGAAAACCCCCTACTGTATATCTTCCTGAACATTTGGTGCATGTTACATAGTCAACTTCAGGTTTTGATGATTTCTTCACGACAATCATCTCATCATTTTTTATTTCGATTCCTTTTTCTTCAATTAATTTAATATTGTATTTTTCGTCTCCCATTTTTCGTAAAATATCCCAAGGCGTGTATTTTGACTTTGATTCTGGAATAATAACAAAAAAAAACAACGAATAAAGATATATATTTAGACTAGAAAAATTTGAAATGCCAATAGTGTGATTGTGATGAGTTGAATGGTAACTTGTAAGAACTATATCAAATCATCTATGTTAACTGATTGAATTTGTCAACCACTTGTGGTTACAACCAAATTTACTTCCACATCACCAAATGATAGAAAAAATTGTACGGAGAAAAAAATATTTGAACATTTTTTGCTTCAAAGTTTCAGGATGGCTTTAAAATGGTGAGAAAGGAATTCTGGCATGTTCCCTCAATAACTTCTGAACCATTTGGGATTGTCTTCAAAAGTATATAATGTTTTAATCGAAAAATGAATGGTTCGGATTGTTTCTAAAAAAGACACTGGCTCAGAGAAGGTGGTTAAACTGTGGATATTATTGAAATTTTGTTTATTAACTGGTTTATCTATTGTGCTTCAATGAGTTAGAATACTGATTGAAAATTTTCAGTATTTTACTAATATCTTTAGAGAAAAGTAGGGAAAAGGGGAAGCTTAGGTATGCAAAAAAGCTAAAAAATGTAGTTTTTTAACAAATTGGTTTAACGTGCAATATTACATATCTTAGGTCATAGGGTTTAGTGTATTTATATTTTCATTTATTTCTTATTTTATGTATGTTTGTTTCTTCAATATATTAGTTTCCGTGTTCTCTATTATTTTACTGTTAACAATTTTAATTATATTTTTTAACGACCCTTCAAACTATACGTATTTTAATGGTAATAAATGCTATCTATCTATCTCTGTACCACAGAAATAAAAAGTAGTATATCCATTTGTTGGTAAATGAGGATTATAGTATAAATGGTGAAATTTCGGCATTTATTTTCGAGAATAAATATAAGTAATCAGTGCACTTATTGAAAATTTACGTAAGGCACCATGAGATGTGTTTGAAAAACTGGACATATGGGCCTTTAGTTCTACGGTACAGTCGGTACAGGTGTATAACTTTTTCCAATTTATCCTTTTACGCCCTTTTCTGCGCCCTCTGTAATTTTTAAATAAGGTTTATATAAAGTATTTTTGTATATATAGATGTACCGGGTGCATATTTACAGATGCTAGCGTGTGTTGACCCCAGGGTGTTGAAATCAGTGAGGGTTTGGAAAAAACAGTACATTTACAAATGCTAACAGATTTGGACACCAGAGGCGATCAGAGTGTTGAAACCAATGAGCGTTAGTAGTGGGCATACATTTACAGATGCTAACTGATGTTGACACCGGTGTTAAATTGACACTATAATAATATTTAATTCCGCAATCAGATATTCAACTTTTAAAACTATTGGGAGGATTTTGTTATTATTAAAAGCAATTCCAAATTAAGATTACTTCATGTCCCGCAGTTTTAATGTTTTTGATGTGAGTTTGTGAGTGTTTTGATGGAGACACCGTGTTGCCAAATTTACAAGTAGTTTTTCCCACAAATTTTTATATCAGCTTTAAAAGGTGTCTTGGCAACGGGTTAGGGCTGTTACTATTTAATTATTTTTTGTGAAATTTTGGCATTAAAGCTGTTCTTATAAATAATATAATTTCTTCTTGTGGCCATAGAGTTGCAAAATACGTTTTCGGACAGGTTTATTCAGTTTTAGGTTTCATCAGTATCTTTTTTTAAATGTTTATCTTTGCCGAGTTCTTTTACGGCGACTGCGCGATTCGTTTGGTATAAAATTTTGGCAGCACCGCATACACCTGACAGTTTATTAAAAAAGATACTGATGAAACCCAAAACTGAGCAAACCTGTCCGAGAGCGTATTTCACAACTGACTTTATTATGCAATTTTAATATCTGCACCTTGTAGGGCCGATCTGGGTTAGCTCTTATTTCTTATTCATCTTAACATCTCACAAAACCAGCCTACTGCTAAAGGGCATGGATCGGCTCATTAACCTAATATTTTATTTTTATTATGTTCATTTGCTTTAATAAATATATTTTTTCAATATTCCAACAACGTTTTATTGTTATTTTCCGTACAGGTACAATCACGGAATAGTATATTCTGTAACAAGGTTAGAATGAAAAAACTCGATACGAGTGGAAAATTCCGAACGCGAGCGCTAGCGAGCGTGAGGAACCACGAGTATTGAGTTTTTTCATTCTAACTGAGTAACAGACTATATTTTCTCCACGACCAGAAAGTATGAATCAAATTAATGAATGTCAAATTCTATATCTGATTCATTCGATTTTTCACTCATTATTTCATTTAAATTGAAGCTTTTCTGACAAAAATTATGACGCCGCCACCATTGGCATCTGTCACTGACAATTTTGAAATCCACGGCAATCTATGTCGTTTGGTTCGATTACAGAATATTCATACCGTACCTTGTTATGGAATGAGAATACATGCGAAACACATAAGAAGTAAGTGTTTCAGAATAAATATTCTAACTCAAGAGTCAGAATGTATATGTTCTATTATTAAAAATGATTTCGGAATTTCTACATTCTGTAATGGTTGTGGAGAAAAAGGTTATCTACTGCTCAGGTTATCTAACGCTCACTGGTTTCAACACTGATCGTCTCTGGTGTCCAAATCTGTTAGCATTTGTAAATGTACTGTTTTTCCAAACCCTCACTGATTTCAACACCCTGGTGTCAACACACGCTAGCATCTGTAAATATTCGTACCGGGTGGCCAAATAAGAATGGACGACGATCATATTTCAGGAACCGTTTGTCACTGACAAGGAAACTACCCGAGGTGTTAATGGCCGATTTTCACCAAACTTTGTGTATGGGTAGAGGGCCAAAAAATAAGAGACACGTATTTCTTTATACGTGCCCGTTTGGGGTTTTAAGGGTTTCAGCAAACCCAACCTGAACAAAAATTATTATTTTTCACCCCAAAGTCCCAAAAAGATAAGAGCCAGGAAGGCAATATTTCGTATATTGGTTCAACTTAATAAAATAAAGTTTACTGACGCTGTTGTCTTTTGTGTTTGGTATGTTGTGTAAGTAATGGATTTGTAACACAATTTGAAAATAAAAACTATTAATATTATTATAATATAGTGTAAAATTAAAAAAATTAAAATAAATTAACTTAAAATAATCTAATTTAAACAGTAGAGTCTAGGCGATGGGGGAAACTTTTTTTTTATCCCGGGCTTCCGCATGCGTAATAACCTCAAAAATATAAATGATGCACTTGTTAAAAAAGTTTACCGATTTCATAGCATCGGTCACGTAGTGCAGTGGTATAGAATCCGCTTATTGACCCAGACGTCTTGGTTCGAATCTATGCTCGGTTGCATCTTTTTTTTTTAATTTTAGTCACTTAAAATATTATAAAAAAATTAGGAAATCGGCTCTAAAAGGTGTATTGGAAACGAGTTAGCACTCCTTCCCCGATAAAAATTTTGTTTTGTCGTTTTTAAAGGTCCCGAGCAAAAAATTAATCGTTTGTTGTCCAGAAAATCTAGCGAACGGTGGATCGGAGGGCACCCTAAGGTCGGAACAGGGTTAGCACCTGGTTAGGGGCCCTGACCAGTCTCTTTCCGAGCAAGCGAAGAGGGATCGGTGTGAAAAAAATCCACTATTGTTTTCCTCTGCGCATGCGCAAGCCCGGGATAAGAAAGTTTCCCCCATCCCCTAGACTCTTGTAATTTAAACATAAAAGAAAAAATACTCACCAACTTCTTCCAATTTTTTTAGGTAGATTGGCTCTTCATTGTGTTTATTCTTCCAGTGTCTGGTTATATGTGTAGTTAGGAAACCGCAGAAGTAACAAGCATGTTGCTTGTGTCGTCCTCTTCTAACTAGAAACAAAAATATATTAATACATGTATTAAATATACAGGGCCTCCCGAATTCGAGTCTCACATCATAGATGTTTTTAAAACTATAATAAATACGCGGTCAGTTAAATGGAGACAAAGTTGCATAATTTCGTTTGCAAATAAATATTCTGTTAATGACCACCAAATTACGTAACTCCACCTCTAACTGACTTTCTATTTCTTATGGTCTCGACTCCAATGATGAGGCTCAAATCTGGGACACTCTATACAGAATAGTAAAAAATTCGCGTGTGTCGACAAAACCATTACCAAAGCCACAATTTTAAAATGGCTCTGAATAAAAATATGAAGTTTTGTTTATTCATACAGTTGAGGAACGTTCCAATTTTAAGTAAAAAAAATAAGTCACTTCCGGTTTCACCAGAAAAACCCTAAAGGGATCTTCAGTATATTTATCCATATTTAAATAAATCTTTAAGATCTTTTAAAAATATATATACCTGATGCTCTTTCATTTTAGGTTTTTCAAAACTGAACCAGTCAAAGCCATGATAATACTTACGTGCTAAACGAGGAATTTGTCTGCCATCGTTCCTTGTCTTCCACATCAGTCTTATGGTGGTTTTGACGGGTTGTATTTTGAAAACGGCTAAAGTTATATGAATTAAATATGGGTTCTTGACTGCGGTCAGTTAATGATCAAAATATTGGAAAATATAGTGTCCCACTAATAATAGTAAGGCTCTTCCGAGGAAACCGGAAGTGAGTATCAAGTATTTTTTGCATAAAATGTGCACGTTACTCAACCCTATCAATAACTGAACTTTGAAATTTTAATCCAAAACACTTTAAAAATGGTGACCTGGTAGTAGTTTCATTGTTACTCAGTATAAGTTTAAATTGATTTTTCATACAAGTTTTACAAACAGGCATTAGACAGATCAACGCGGGATGATTTAAGAGACTGAATGATAGATAGATTGACCAACAGACAGACAAGCAGACTGACTGGGGAGACAGACTTAAATAGACAGACGGGCAAATAGACAGACTGACTGGGTAGACAGACGGGCAAATAGACAGAGTGGCCAATTGACAGATACATAAAAACTGAACTGAATAATGTATTTGAATGTTTGAACAAAAAATTACTTTATTATTATTATTATTATTAAATACAGTTATAATTAATGTGATTTTTTTTCAGTAATGAACTGAACCTTAACGCCTCACCACTGACATGGTCAATAGTGGCACAACAAAGTCAATGCGTTGATTGTGAGAATCACGATTAAAGTTTTAGGAAGATGAGCAAAAAACGCAGCTATGTGAAAGGATTTTTTTTTACAAAAAGTTAATATATCTTAGTTTCTGGTTCAAACGGATATGACATTTGAAAATACTATTCTTAAAGTATTGTTTCTACAAAGTTTAATTATATTGAACTAGAGTTATATAAATGTCTTACGTTGAAGTTTAGGCTCCTCATGACATGATGATGATGATGGTGGTGGTGGTGGTGGTGGTGCTGGTGAAATAATGGTTTGTGAAAACAGACGTTTTCTTGAAGGATTCCTTTTATCTTCTAGAAAGAAATATTTGGTTAAAACTTTCTAAAACATGTAACGACACCATAACGGTTAATAATGATCTGGAACATATTATTGTGTGACGTTACTAGAATTCAAACAAAACAACAGTGCATGTCAGGAAGCAGAAAATATTAATGCCATTGGTGGAATGCAAACATCTTCACCTAAGGTGGCGTTCACCAACTACATTTTAAAATACTGATTAAAGACTCTTAATTTAGTTTAAAGACCTATGGTTGTTACTTATAATATACAGTGTGGCCCATTAAGGGTGCAACAAATGGGAAACTGTTTTATTATTCTTGAGAAAAAGTCCTGCATGAAGAGAAAGTAATGTTGAGAATAAACTTTAGATGAAGCATACAGGGTGTTCACAAAAAATACAGAAATGTTGGGTCGGAAAACAAGAATTTTGGAATTTCGAAAAACTGTCTGCAGAAAAAGATAGCAAAAATAAAAGTCTAATACCATTTCTTGTTGAAATGCATGGTTACAGAGAAAACCGACATCAAAGATGGCAAAAAACTGCTTTGTTACAATATTTGGCATTAAAATACTCAGGAAACTCTACAAAAAATGTTAATTGACTTTTATATTTGCATTGATAAGAGTTCCACTTTTCCTATAGAGCTATTAAGGATTAAAAATGTTTTGTTTTTTGACAAACATTTTTGTATTTTTGAACACCCTGAATGCTCCATCCAAAGTTTAACATTCTCATCATTAGTTTCTCTTTATGTAGGACATTTTATGAAGAATAAAATTTTCTGAGAAATTGATAATAAAAACGTTTCCCATTTGTTGCACACTTAATGGACCACACTGGATATCATACATTTTGTCTTTAAATTCTTCATAGAAAACATAAAAGCTTCTTCTACTGCAATTTGTTTAACCAGTGAATATATAAACCAACTATGATAAGTATAGTAAGTATGAAAAGCATACTTTGCACACGCCGTGTTTAAAGTTTACTTTTCACACGCTGAGTGAAACGTGCTGTTTTCAAGAGAAGTTATCAAGATATTTATTTTTAATAATTTGTACCTATTTTTCATTGCTCCTTACCGTAATGTGACAATGGTGTTCGGTGGAGGTTCTTCAATAATTCGGGTGATGATTCCTTGTCAAAAGAACATGGTGTGCTACAAACCACCTGGTGCCGAAGAGGACTGAATGAGCATTCCTCCAGATCGCTTCGAGTTTTGTCCTCGTCATCTACAATGTACACAGGAATAAAAAATGTAATTCACTTCAAAAAATGATCCGCTTAAAAATCATAAAACACGTATCTTATCAAAATCGAGAAAATTCACTTTCGTGCCAAACATACAATGTACAGGTAAATCATTTCTACTATAAAATTACTATGAATTACTTTATATATTAACATATTATTATTCTTTACCTGTAGCATGATCTGCCGAGCATGAAGCCATATGAACCATCCAATTTCCACTTTCCAGTTGTTGTTTTACCAAATCGATTTCATTTCTGTTATCACTACAATGTAGAAGATAACCAGCAAACCTTCTATTATGGTGTTTTACTATCACACCCTTCTCGCTAGTGTACACGTTTTTGGAAAGGTATACGTTTAATTCTCGATTATGAAAGTAAATTAGAGAAAACATTTTTATAAATGTTCAAAAACGTATACGGGTTGACCTAATTTTATTACCAATTCAAAACCACAATCGATAACGTCTGTTGCATTTACTGGTAATCCAGTGTTTGGTAAAGGGTAGTAATCAGGAGCAAGCTTATCATCATCATCTTCTACATAACTTTCTGTGTCTGCTTCAGACAGGTTTGGTGATGGTGCTTTTAAATTCTTAGTCTTATTGATAGACGTTCTAAAAATAAGCATATATATGTATGAACAGTTATGAATAAAAATTTTCTTTTCACAAGAAGGACATGTCAAAAAAGCATTTGAAAAGCGACTGGTTTAAAATTTAAAAATCAAAAAATTTTAAACCAGTCGCTTTTCATGTTATAGTTTAATTTTGAAAAGTTGAAACTAAAAGCTGAATTTTTTTAAGTTAAAATATGCTACCAGCAAGTAAAAATGAATAAATTTCTATTTCTTTCGATTTTCCATGGTCAGGAACACAACATAATAAAATCTTGTAATATATTTAGATACTTATCAATAAAGCTTTATGTATCTGCCAAAATTTATATTTTATATGTCTGTATTAAAGAATGATAGCTGCAGTTAAAAAACGTGTGCATAATTAGTGAATGTGCATTATGAATGTAGCCAAAAAAATCGAACAAAATAAATATACTACTAGGTAATTTAATGTACAATATATGGATTATTTAAGTATGTAAATAAATACATGTACATTATTTTTTGCTACTTCAAATTTTCTTAAATGCATACGATATTTGATTTGGAACTTACTTTTTGTAATGATTTTGTTGAATTGTTTTTCCCTACATTTGTACATTTCAGCGTAATCTTTAGCAGCACTGGAAACTGGCCAAGTGACATAATCTAATAAAATTTCATTCCAAATTCCATCCCATAGCCTATCACAAAAATAGAAATTATTTTGTATTTTTTGTATTCCACATAAAATGAAATTTTGGCATAAACAGTATTTCTTCAAATATAATAAACCAATTAATTACCTTTCATATTCCTGTGGAAGACTTGGTGGAGGAGATTCGTTTTCCTTGTTCTCATCAGACTGTGGTACATTATTCATACCGCGTACATTATTGCTTCATTGTTCTCATCAGACTGTGGTACATTATTCATACCGCGTACATTATTGCTTCATTGTTCTCATCAGACTGTGGTACATTATTCATACCGCGTACATTATTCGTTCCTTGTTCTCATCAGACTGTGCTACATTATTCATACCGCGTACATTATTCGTACAGGTCTTAAAATTTGTCGTTTATGGACTAATTGAGGTGGATCCTTCTGAAGATGACACCCAATCACCAACTCAGGGAGGTGGAAATAAGCCGGACGAACGGCCGGCTGAAAAGACTCCGAAGGTTGCAAACATAGCTGCAGGGATGGAAAGAGTTGGCCTGCAACAACCAAAACTATCCGGAGCCCAAAGAAGGAAGATCCGGAAGGCTGAAAAAATGGCGGCGGGGACTTGGACAAAAGAAAAGCCCCGGCCAAAAACAAAGGAGGACGACAGGAAAGTGAAGGGTGCCGCCAATAAGAGGCCGCACCCCGACACCAGCATCTCGCCTTCTAGCAAACAGCCTGAGAAGAAGGCCAGGAGTCAATCGGGACAGGCTGGCAATTCTTCCTACAACAAGGCTGCTAGCGGATTAAGGATGGCGGTTATACAAAGACGCCACCCGGATACGACCCTGACTCAGGAGCAGACTGACCTGATTCAGGCAAGACTGGTTGCGGTCTTGGCCGAAACTCCCTCTGGGAGTGCGAGTCCATCGCAATTTGAAGGGAGTAGATACACGGGAGGTATTAACTGGATCACGCAGTGGCGGTTGGTGAAATTTCAAAGTTGTATATCTCTGTTCCTACGTACGGGACCCATACCAAATTTAGGGGTTTTAATAGTGAGCCCACTGGGAATGTTTTGGTACAGAAAAAAAACATTTTGTAATTTGCGAAAAAAGTTAAATTTTTGGTGCGCCCCTCCCAAGAAAAAAATGAACACGTCTAGGTATTTTATTTATTATTTTTTCCAAACAAATTTTACATCATTTTGTCGACAGTTTTTAAATTTTGAGAGAAAAAAATGTGTTAGTAGAAAGTTATAGTCATTTGAATTTTTTTTACAATTATATTTTAGGCTTAAAAAATTCAAATGACTATAACTTTCTACTAACACATTTTTTTCTCTCAAAATTTAAAAACTGTCGACAAGATGATGTAAAATTTGTTTAGAAAAAATAATAAATAAAATACCTAGACGTGTCCATTTTTTTCTTGGGAGGGGCGCACCAAAAATTTAACTTTTTTTCGCACATTACAAAATGTGTTTTTTCTGAACCAAAACATTCCCAGTGGGCTCACTATTAACACCCCTAAATTTGGTACGGGTACCTTTAAGTAGGAACAGAGATATACAACTTTGAAATTTCACCAACCGCCACTGGGATCACGTGTAACAACAACTCCACCAAGACCTGGCTGCAACAAACAGTTGCAACCATGGGAAGCTTATGGGAAGGAGCAGACTTGACAGTGGTTGAGTCTAAGGACCTTCCCAAAAGGCCCACAGTCCTCGTCTGGATTCCAGAGACAGTCGAGGTACAAACAGTCAGGGAGGTACAAACAGTCAGGACCCGGCTAGGACGTCAAAACCCTGGCCTCAACACGGGAGACTGGCTGATGTTAAGCCGGAAGGTAGAAGGAAAGGGACAAACCCTGGCCTTCTACTGGACTGGCCTGGACGCGGCGTCGCTTGGATGCCTTGAACGTGCTCAGTTCAAGGCATACTATGGACTTGGAAGGGCAACCTTCAGGGTTATAGCGAGCGTCGCGACCCAAAGTGAGGGTCGTGCAGGTTAACCTTCACCACAGCAGGGCAGCCTCGGCTGTCCTGCGTAGGGTGATGGAGAACTGCGACATCGCCCTCATTCAAGAACCTTGGGTCAACCAAGGTACAATAAAAGGTCTCTCGGGAGTAGGTGGTGAATTGGTTTACAACAGAACCACCGACCGACCGAGAACCTGCATTTTAATTAAAAAGAACATGCATTTTAATTAAAAAGAACATAAGGATGCTGCCACTGACTAATTTCTGTTTTAGGGACCTCGTGGCAGTAAGACTTATAACAACGGAGGGAGGTGGGCCGAAGAATATCACTATTGGATCAGCTTACTTCACACACGATGACCCGAAAGCGCCACCACCCAGCGGGAATCTGAGAGTTTGCGAAACAGTGATGATATTTGCGTTTCTGCTGATCTCCAAACGGTGATTATGTTGCCTAGAATGGAAGAGTTTAAAATCGTCATTTTCACACCTCGGATTATAGCGGTCAATGAGACCTCTGTCCCGGTTGGAAAAAAATAAACCAATATTAAACCTTTTGCAAGTAAACTGGTCAACAAAAAAATAGGCAAAAGCAATTTTTACCCGACTTTTGAAACTGCTATAATTTTTTTAAAACTTTACTGTTTTGAGAGCGGTTTTCGGATATTGATAGCTCGTCTTTCCCAAATTAAGCATCAAGAAGTGATTTTGCAATGGAAGTGATATTTTCATGCTAGTGAAATTTTAAAATTGTATATCTCTGTTACGACTTATGGGACCCATGCCAAATTCAGGTCTTTTACTAGTGAGCCTACTAGGAATGTTTTGGTAAAGAAAAAAATATTTTGTAATTTGCGAAAAAAAGTTGAATTTTTGAATTGACCCACCAGGGTAAAAAATTAAGACGCTGAGGTATTTTATTTATAATTTTTTCTAAACAAATTTTACATCATTTTGTCGACAATTCTTAAATTTTAAGAGAAAAAAATGTGTTAGTAGAAAGTTATAGTCATTTGAATTTTTTTTTTAAATTATATATCAGGATTAAAAAAATTCAAATGACTATAACTTTCTACTAACCCATTTTTCTCTCTTAAAATTTAAGAATTGTCGACAAAATAATGTAAAATTTGTTTAGAAAAAATAATAACTAAAATACCTCAGCGTGTTAATTTTTTATCCTGGTGGGTCAATTCAAAAATTCAACTTTTTTTGGCAAATTACAAAATAATTTTTTTCTTTACCAAACATTCCTAGTAGGCTCGCTAGTAAAAGACCTGAATTTGGCATGGGTCCCATAAGTCGCAACAGAGATATACAATTTTAAAATTTCACGGGCCGCGCCTGCTATACAGGGTAATTAATAAGGTAATGTAAATCTACTAAAAGTTTAGGTGTGTGCCATATTGCCAATAATTTTGTTTGGTCGTTCCGACATAGCAGTAAGCTGGTATCAATCAATGGTCTTTGGCGAAAAATACAGGAGAAAACAAAAAAGGCATACAGATTTTGGTAGCGTCATTTTTAAAACGCTGTAGCTGGAAAATGGATTAATAGACATTGTCCGGAATTTTGGGAATTGAAAGCCCTTTTGTGTAGAGTTTTACCTAATAAACTGCTTTTTGTTCAATGTCAAAATGTTTGCTTTGTATAGGGGCGAACTAAAAAATAAATGAAAAGTGTTGTTAAAAATAAGTCTTCTTTTAATTTGTGCAAACTGAGCAGTATGCGTTTTTTTTCTTCCAGAACTAGGGCGTTTTGCTCAAATTTCGATTAGTTATACACCGTGTCCAGAACAAATGTAAACAAATGCGAAACTTTTTTATTTCTGACTTTACAAAAAAGGTAATCCCTCATAAAAAGTTTTGCATCGTGAGATAATAGCATAGTCATTCAAAAATTTTATCTAAGACATACAGGGTAACTCAAAAATGTAAAAGTCTTAATCCATGTGAAGCTAAAAAGACACAAAATCGTTATTTAAGGGTAAACTGCCACTGCAAATGTACTAGTGTTAACTTTTTATGTTAGTGTATACAGGAGGGCCCAAAAATAAAAACAATTTTTTATTATCGACTTTACAAAAAATGTATTGTCCTATATCATGTTTTTGAATAATTATGCTCTTTTTTCACAATGTTGACTTTATATGAAGATACTTTTTTGTAACGTCAATAATTAAAAATTCATTTTATTTTTGGGACCTCTTGTATGTTCCAAACCTAATTCACTAACATAAAAGTTACCTCCACTATATATACAGTGGCAGTTTAATTTTAAATAACGATTTGTGTCTTTTTAGCTTCACGTGGATTAGGACTTTTACATTTTTGAGCCACCCTGTATGTCTTAAATCAAATTTTTGAATTGCAATGTCATTTTCTCACGATGCAGAACTTTTTATAAAGGATAGCTTTTTTTCCGTAAAGTCAAAAATAAAATGTTTCCGATTTGTTAAGATGGTTTCTGGACACGCTGTATAACTAACCGAGAGGTGGACAAAACGCCCTCGTTTTGGAAGAAAACAAACACATACTGCTCAATTTTCACAAATTAAAAAAAACATTTCTAACAATGGTTTTCATTTACTTTTTAGTTCACCCCTATACAACGCAAACATTTTGACCTTGAAAAAAAAACAGTTTATTAGATAAAACGCCACACGAAAGGGCTTTCAATACCTAAAAAGCTCGACAAAGTCTATCAAACCGTTTTCGAGCTACAGCGTTTTAAAAATAACGCTATCAAAATTTGTGTGCTTTTTTTGTTGCCTCCTGTATTTTCCGTCAAAGACCATTAAGCGAAATTTCGGCGAACACGTCTGGAGATATTGATATCGGCTTACTAACGTGCTATGTAGGAGTGACCAAAAAAAATTATTGGCAATATGGCACACACCTAAACTTTTAGCAGTTGTACATTACCTTGTTAATCACCCTGTATAGCAGGCGCGGCCCGTGAAATTTTAAAGTTGTATATCTCTGTTGCTACTTATGGGACCCATGCCAAGTTCAGGTTGTTTAATAGTGAACCTACTAGGAATGTTTTGGTAAATAAAAAAATATATTTTGTAATTTGCGAAAAAAAGTTCAATTTTTGAATTGACTCACCAGGGTAAAAAATTAACACGCTTAGGGACTTTATTTATTATTTTTTCTAAATAAATTTTACATGATTTTGTCGGCGATTCTTAAATTTTAAGAGAAAAAAATGTGTTAGTAGAAAGTTATAGTCATTTGAATTTTTTTTAAAATCATATCAGGTTTAAAAAAATTCAAATGACTATAACTTTCTACTAACACACTTTTTTCTCTTAAAATTTAAGAATTGTCGACAAAATGATGTAAAATTTATTTAGAAAAAATAATAAATAAAATACCTAAGCGTGTTCATTTTTTACCCAGGTGGGTCAATTCAAAAATTCAATTTTTTTTCGCAAATTACTAATTTTTTTTTTCTTTACCAAAATATTCCTAGTAGGCTCACTATTAAAAAACCTGAACTTGGCATGGGTCCCATAAGTAGCAACAGAGATATACAACTGTAAAATTCCACGGGCCGCGCCTGCTGTATAGGATGAAAATGTCATTTCCATTGCCAAATCACTACTTGATACTTAATCTGGACAAGACGAGCTATCGGTATCCGAAAACCGCTCTCAAAAAAGTCAAGTTTTTAAAAAGTTATAGCAGTTCGAAAAGTCGAGTTAAAATCGCTTTTGCCGATTTTTTTGTTGACCAGTTTATTTGGCATGAAGGAATTGCAGGAGGGAAGAAAGAAGATTTAATAAGCACTTTTCATGCTTATTTTTTGTCACAGAGAGACGCTAAAAAAATCACTATTTGGCTAGATAATTGCTCCGCGCAGAACAAGAATTGGTGTTTATTTTCATTCCTAATCTATCAGGTGAACTCTTCTCAAATTCAGTGTGAGGAAATAAGAATTAAATAATTCGAGCCAGGGCACACTTTCATGAGTGCAGACAGCTTCCATCATCAAGTCGAGCTCTTTATGAAGCATAAGAAAGTCTACGACTTTGGTGATTTTAAATATGTTGTTCAACAGGCAATTTCAGGAAAATTAGACGTAAAGGAAATGTCCGTACAAGACGTTTTAACTGGAATGATTATTCGTCTCAGGTAAAAATTAAGAAAGCTGTAGGGTGATGGAGAACTGCGACATCGCCCTCATTCAAGAACCTTGGGTCAACCAAGGTACAATAAAAGGTCTCTCGGGAGTAGGTGGTGAATTGGTTTACAACAGAACCACCGACCGACCGAGAACCTGCATTTTAATTAAAAAGAACATGCATTTTAATTAAAAAGAACATAAGGATGCTGCCACTGACTAACATCTGTTTTAGGAACATCGTGGCAGTAATACTTATAACAACGGAGGGAGGTGGGCCGAAGAATATCACTATTGGATCGGCTTACTTCCCACACGATGACCCAGAAGCGCCACCACCCAGCGCTGTGGAGGAACTGGAGACTGACCAAAGTGGTATTCATACCAAAACATGGGCGTCCCAACTACTCGGTCGCCAAGGCATTTAGACCCATCAGTCTAATGTCCTTTATTGTAAAGACATTAGAAAAACTGTTAGATAGGCACATAAGGGATGAAATAATGGGGGGATAATCAAAAAACAACCTCAGAAAACTTGATTGTGGTGACGCAAAATTATATGAAAGAAAGTATTGAAGAAGGTGAATATATCTTGTGTAAATTATGTAGAGGGTATTATTCAGCCAAGAACTTTAGAAACCACAGAAACCCGAGTGGTAAATGTAAAAGAACAGAGGATGAATATCGACAGAACTTACTAGGTGTTGCAAAGGTAGCTTCTTTAAAAATTCCCACTATTGCATCTGACATTTTAAAGGAACGTATATTTCCTCATTTTACCAAACCAAATCAAAAAGAGGTTATTTATTATGATGCTGTTCTTATAGCTTTTGGCAATGCATTATGTACCAAGTATAATTTTGGTATGTAATAGGAAACGACCTGGTGATGTTCACAATTGGCATATCGATGAATTCAGAGAAGAAAATCCAGTAAGTAATGAAGAGTTACTTTCCATCCCTGAACATGAAAGATCAAATATTCAGAGTCTGCGTAGATACCAAACAACGCACAAATTGAACAAAAATGAAGCTATTTGCTACATGACTCCAAAATTCCAATACAACATTCCCTACGAGGTAACAATAACACATCGTAGGGAATGGACTTCGACAAACCCTGAGTTTTCACCATAAATAAGTGACACGTGCAAAGTTCACACGTAATTGAAAGACTTCTTATGTTTGAGAGGAAAGGAACAAGTAGCTGCTGCAAAACCTGGGAAAAAAAAATAAATAAAATCACGGATGCTGCCTTGTGTTATCCATTTTAATTTTTTTATTATCATTAATTTTTTTATTTTAGGTAAGACCCGTCCTGTTCTTTCTTTCTTTTTTAAGACCGCCGTACAATCGAATATTTCAACAATCATCTCCTTTTATTGTTTTTCTGTGATAAAACCTAGAGATTTTTATACAACTGTACAGAAATACCTCATCTCCTACCTAGACCTATGTATTACCTATTTAGTTGATGAAAAATATTTGCCCAAACTCGTCCTAATTTTAAAACTAACGTTTTGTTAACTTTTGCAACGCCATTTCGCGCCATCTGGTGCTGCACATTTTAAACAAATTTGAATTTTGGACGAGTTTGAGCAAATCTTTTTCAGCAAATGCTTAGATAGGTAATACTAATACATCGGTTTAGGAGACGAGGTATTTTTGTACCGTCATATAAAAAACTCTAGGTTCTATGAGAGAAAAACAAAAAAGGGGGTGATTGTTGAAATCTTTGATTGTACGGCGGTCTTAAAAAGAAAATTATCAAGTCAGAGATTTAAAATGGTATAAACAGCAGACGATAAGTAACTCAAGTACTACAAATGTCGAAATGTTTTCATTGTGTTGCCTCAAGAACAGAATATGTGACTTCGTAATGCAAAAATGCTGATAACTTTACTTTAAAAAAGTTGTTTACCTACTACTTCAATTACAGATAGAAGTTTTAAAAAAAACTTCCGTGACCTATTTATCTTTTATAGCAAATATTGAGGTAGTACACATTTCTGTTACTTACCTATAACCATGATAACCAAACATGCAGGTATATTATTCTAGCATAACTCATACAATAATGTAGACATAACAAATGTGAAATATTTAGGTAAAACCTTTTTTTTTTTACTTTTATTGTAAGCTTCTTGTGACACACCCTGTATGTAGGATCAAAGATGCTTGTATCTGAGTTAAGGTTAAAAACCCAACCTATACATAAAATGTTTTGCTCCAATAAACCATTATTTAAAGAGCTCTAAGAGGGGTAAGTAAAGTTGGATATCGAGAGCACTGTGACACTGGATTTATAAACTCAGTTGAGGTTCAGTTGAGGTTTGGTTGAAGTTGAGGTTCAAGATAAATAAATTCAAACGTCCACACCTCTGCCGATCATTTGCCATCATTTTGTAAACAAAACATTTTTTTTTTACATAAAATTGTTAATGGTAGCATTGCCTGTCCTTCTTTGTTGGAGGGACTTAAATTTGTAGTGCCTAGAACTTTTAACAGATCAACCCGAGCAAATTTTTTCTACCTACCAAGGGCAAACACAAATATCATGTTTCGTTCACCCATATATAGAATATGCTCTACTTATAATAGAGTAGCACATCACTGTGATCTTAGCATAGACATCCTTTAATCAATTCGTTCGAACTGTCTCAGCTGTGATATAGTGGTTTATATGTATATTTTAGCGATATAAATGTTATATGATTAATGCAAATTTTAAATGTTTAATAGTAGTTTCTAGAAATGTATGTTTATGAAACTGTTTGTATTCAGCCCTATTATTTACTTTGTGTTGGGCTATGATTTATAAATAAATAAATAAATAAAAACAATTGTTTGGCCGTTTGGCGTGCCTGTGTGTTTCCATATATTTTTTTCCAAATATTGCGATTGTGGATTGTGTGCTTTTTATTTTTTCTAAATCTGTTTATGAGGTCACAGTTGTCATTAACGTCACTTTACCCCGGACCAATGAAATGAAAGCAGCGAACTGTGTTTATAAATGGCCCAAAAGCTCAACTGCGAACTTTCAACTACACAAACTGCGAACCTCAACCTCAACTGAACCTCAACTTAGTTTATAAATCCAGCTTAGACCATTATTTATTAAGCATAAAATTTTGACTGTGATCAATCTTTTTATATTGGAAACTGTTTGTTTAATACACCGTAAACTCTCCATAATGAATGTCCAACAAAACTTACAAAACTCCTATAACATCCGCCAAAGTCACAATCTTGCTGTATCAAATGAAAGAGCTTTAACAGTAGGAAACAATAAAATGATTGACGTACCAATACTAAATGCAATATGAATTAAAAAATAAATTAATAGTAAAAACATTTTTAAAAACAAGCTTTTATTTAAATGCTGTAACAAGAAGAAAATAAACTTTAAATTAAATCAAACCCACCAATTTATTGCATTATACAATTTATATGATATAATAAAAGCTTGTCCGGAGATTTACCTTTGTAAATAAACAAGAATGCAATAATATGTAACTTGATCTTGACACAAGTAGTTCTAAGAAAAAATGTATCTGTTTAAATCTGTCTAAAATGTTATAGAGAAAGACAATGATATTAATTACAATAAACCATACCAAACCATATTTTATCTCCCTTTAGCTAATGTAAGTAAACGTCCTTTAGACAAAGACAGGAAACAGAACTTAATTTAGAAAGGGGCCTTCATCGAGCACGCGCATTTCAGATTTTTCTTAATCACATTCTTATTAAATTCTTTAAAAAGTTAAATATTAGGAACTTGGAACTTTTAAGACCATAAGAAATAAAAATAAGAAGAATAAGGAAATGTATAAAAGCATAATAATATGATAAACAGCCTCCTTTAAAAACGCAGTTTTAACTTTAAAATTATGTTCATAAATAAAAATAATAACAGTACTGATACCTATTTAGGAATTAAGAATAAGAAACTGTATAAAACCATTCTTTAATCTTGAAAGTTAAAAAGCTTGATGAAATAAAATGTTTTTACTTTAGTTTATTTCTTTAATATTGGCGGTTGCATAAATGATTTATAGGTAGGTATCCATTATTAACTTTTAATTCCTTCGTACATAAACGCATAAATACTTTTACAGGGTATATCTACCAAAACAATCATTATAAATAACTTTCTTACCTTAGGCGACTTGTCGAGAAATACTAAACTAAAACCATAACTGTTGATGGATGCACGAAACAACGAACAAAATTTTAATCACCAAAATGGCTGAAAGCTTAAAACGACGACCAAACCCATGCAAGATGCAAGGCATCAAGGCAAAAGTAAAGTAAACAGGCAAGAACGACCTGAACGACGCGTAGAGGCAAGCGGATCGAGTAAGCAGTGTTGCCAATGGTTCTCGAGAGAAATACCCATTGGTGGATTCCGGATTACTCACTTTAAAATTTTATTGGCTTTTTTTGTAAAATATTGTTATAGCACAGCCCACCGATATTCTAATAAGGAATATGCACATATTTTTTATTGCATAAATCGTTTAAGGAAGTCATTACAAACCCAAAAAAAATATTTTGAAGAAAATTACTAGGGTAATTTAGCTACAAAAAATGTTTACTTTTCGGTATAATTTATTACAATTTAAAAAGCAGCCACAATATGTCCTTGAAAAGTGACGTCAGGAGATCAGCAAAAATCTACATGTTAACGTTAAAGCTTAACCTAAAGTCGAACAGGTTTGATTTTCTCGAAAACAGTCGGAGGCAGAGAAATCGAATTTTTTGGGTTGATAGAGGAATAGTTCAACTAGCTTCGGTAAAAAATTCAGTTATACAGGATGTTTCGTTTCGGAGCTATTTAAACGTCACAATCGAAATTTCCTCGATTTCCGTTGAAATCGGGTACAGGTCGCAAATGTGAATTAAATCGATGTAAATTTTCGGAGGTTGTTGGGAACCCGGAGCTTCAGAACTCCACTGAAACTGGTGAGGATTAGAAAATGGCAAGTAATTCTATTGAATTTTTTTAGGTCGAAAAATGCCATTTCCAGACCCCTCTTTGGTACCTAATAACTCGAAAACGAAACGTCAGATCGAAAAACGGATTTACAAGGGAAACTTTAAAATCTCAAATACTATTTTTGCAATACACTTACCTAAACCTAAAATCACTGGAAAATGGAAATATTTGGAAAAACTGGAAATTTAGATTTTTGACCCAAATATTTCGCTGTTTTTAATTTTTTGTGGGGTCAAAATGGTCCAAATTAAAATCCCATATACGTCATCGGAAAGAGCTCGTCAAAGTATGTGTTATCCATATTTTTTAATTTCTTCATTCTCTATAGGAATGGAGCAATCGCCGATTAAATTTCGATATTTTTACTTTTTGTGCCCTAGACATCGGTACATTTGAATCACTCTTTATTTTTTCCTATCTGTTTTTTCCACAATTTTTCAACACTATCTTATAAAGGGATAATCACACTGTAAAATGAATACCGAATGGGTCTCCAGGAGCGTATTTAGGGGGTAAAAATCGGATTTTCTTGATTTTTTCCGACAAATCCTATTTTTAACCGACATTATTCCACACTATTTACCCTATTTAGTGACTCTTTTTGGGTTTATTTTATCCACTAATTATCTAAGAATACCTCCCACTAATTTAAATCGCTTATTTTTTCGGTAAAGTTATAAATAAAAAGGTTTATTTGCATCGGGGACCTCTAAAATTTGAAACTTTTTGAATTTTCCAAGATGGTCATGAAAATAAAGAATTGCAGTTTATTTACTAGAAATTATTAGGATGATATGTCAAAAATGCCAATGTTCGTTGCAAGATTGAAAGGTTCCTGGACCGATTTCGGCTTAAAGTATACATGAATAGGATTTTAGGAACCTTCTACTTTAAGTGCAGGGATATTTCATTGGATGAGTTACGCATTAAATGCTATTTTTATTGAGTTTTCGATGACTCTACAACACTGGAATTTGCCATGTACTCATGATGAGTCATAAGTTCAGTTTTGACGACACAGCCAATGGGATCACGTTTTACAAGTTTCTAAATTCGCGCGAAAATTTGCAGTTTTAAATTCTTTTTTTTTTGTTAATAAAGACCAAAATAAATGGATAACAGCAGCCGCCATGAACATTTAATTTATGTAGAGAATATAAAAAAAAATATTTCAGATTTATTTGGGTTATTTGCATATTCCCTATTATCTGTGGAATGTGGACGAGTGGACGGTGGTTATAGTTAGGAATAATTAATAATGTCTTTATTAGATTTCAGAGTCGAATTTAAATATAACAAAACGATTTATTTTACGATTTTATTTATTAATTTTAAATCGACATAACGTAACGTATTATACTTTAATGTACATATTGTGCAAACATAGCATTAAGCAAAGCCATTTTGAGGAATTGCCCACAGATTGGCAACCCTGCGTCTCCATACTAAGAATTTATATTTTCTAATGCCATCCCATGGCATGTCGTCGCATAGCAACAACAGAACCTACAAGGACAACGCAAATCTTTTCTCTCTGAACACGTTTGTTTTTAACGGCAGGTACAGTTCTACCAAAAGTTTCTGATATTATTTGTTTACAATTTATAGGTTTTTACTTTTAAAAATGTAGATAGGTACTGTAATCGACGTAATCGTGAAAAAAATGACTTTCGATTTCGATATTTCTGCTGATCATCGGTACCTATACAGGTCCCCATAATTATGAAAAATATATTTTCATCGTCTATCTTTTGGCGCAAATACTTTAAAACGTTTTAATACATACAAAGATTGCTATTTTATAGGTATACTTTTCCCAATATATGCTCTCGCAAAATGGTTTTTCTATTATGGAATAAATATGGATGAGCGGTTAAAAATAAACAGAAACTAGGTACCTACGCATTTGGAACACTAAACCAAAAAACTAAATTTTTGCCTGATTAAGTGATTAAAATGTTTGTTTATAATATAAAAATGCATGTTTATTTTACGAAGAAGCTTTTAACATGTTTTTGTTTTAGTGTTTCGTCCTAAAATTAGCAAAACGGAATCACTTCGGCATCCGTCTGTCACAAGCGATTTTCTCTGAAAATATTGGACGTAAAAACCGGAAAATTTAGCACAGAAATAGAGCGTGGTGGCCCAATTATTATAGACGTAAAATATAAAAAATTGAATCTTGGTTCTGGGGGTTAATTTTAGGGGGTAAATTGGGAAATGGAAAAAATGAAAGCTTATTGAAGGGCGAATTTAACAATATGATGTATTTTTTATGCATTTTTTAAAACATTTTTCGGGAACAAAGCCTAAAATTGCTGTCTCTCATCACCAAAAGAACCGCTCAGAAAAATCGGAAAAAAATCATGAACATTCAGAATTAGGTGTAGATTGAGGCAAAACTATCAAGATTGAAAAATTCTAGCGCGATCAATTGATATAAACAATTTAATTGTTTATTTCCTTATATCTGCGGAACCTTTGGTTTTAGAGAAAAAGTTTCTGGACAGAAAATATTTCTCACGACGCAAGGAACAACTATTGTCCCTACACGTTTTTCAAAATTTTTAATTTGGCTCAGTCGAAACGCTCCCCCCACTCAGCTCCGCGCATACGCGATGTGATACGGCGTTGGTGCTGTCGGCGGCGGGTATCGCGAGAGATGGGCGGAGATTGGGCGGCCAAGGTTTGCTCAGGTTAAGTGGGGGGGGGGGGGGGGCTGAAATTAAAACTAAACGAGGAATAAGTCGAAATTACGCTTAATTTCGAAGAGAAAGTCGAAATTAGTAGGAAATCCGCGTCGTTGCCCTTCTACGGTTTCGTAGTATCGCTCTGCCGACTTCATATTATGCATACATTTAAACACGAGAGGATTTAGCGCTCCAAAATCTGCAAGTTAGGGGAAACAGTTCGCATCACTGGAAATAAGTAACACCGACATTCGTATAATAACAAAACACCGTACCTATCTGCTTTGTTACTGAAGTAAGAGGCAAAGCTAATGGTTTTATGGTTTTTCTAGTTCCCGAAAGGATTTTAAACCGCCACATTATAAAAGTAATTCGAAAAGAGAACAATATTGCCTTATATACATACTACATCTTAAAAAGAAATTCAATAAAGCTATTTAAACACATTTTTTTAAACCAGCATTTCTGAAATTTCAAGGTTCGAAATAAGGGGTCGATATAGGAAAAATTAAACATTAAAATGTATCGGAAAATGCATAAACAGGCCGAAACTATATCGTACGAAAACGTAGAAGGGCCATGATGCAGATTTTCTACTAATTTTCGAAGTTACTGGTAATTTCATCTTTTTTTCGAAAGTAAGCGTAATTCGGACTTTTTTCTCGAAGTTATTTTTAATTTCGACTTTTTCCCGAACTTAGTATTATTTTCGACTTTTTTCTCGAAAGTAAGCGTAATTCCTACTTTCTTCTCGAAGTTATATAGTGGTAGTTTTGACTGTTTTCTCGACAGTAAGCGTAATTTCGACATTTTTATCCAAGTTATTCCTAATTTCGACTTTTTTCTCGAAGTTACTCTTACTTTCAACTTTTTTCTCGAAAGTAAGAGTAATTCCGGATTTTTTCTCGAAGTCAGTCCTAAATTCGACTTTTTTCTAGAAGTTAGCCTTAATTTCGAATTTTTTCCCGAAGTTAGTCTTTATTTTGACCTTTTTCTCGGAAGTAAGGCCAATCATCTCCTGTTTCCAGGCTATGAACATCTTTTCGTCTTTATGGTGGGGTATGTGCCTACGTTCGCAGCAGCCTTTCTTGCACCAGACTCCCGAACCTGGAATCAGGCCAGCCCGATATTCTCTGGCTAAAACTCGCCCTTAAATATTCTACTAAATTTAAGTGTTGCATCTATCGCTCCCCATCAGACAAATCCTACAATGAGTTCTTTAACCATCTCACGGCAAAAATCGACCACCTCATCTCCGAATTTCCCTCCGCTGAAGTTATCGTCCTAGGCGACCTCAACGTCCATAGCAAGGAATGGTTATGATCTACAAAAACTGACCCAGAAGGCAGAGCAGCAGAAAACTTCGCAATCAGCAACTCGCTCACCAATTTGATCAGAGAACCAACATACTTTCCCCGCGTATCTACCCATAATGCAAATCCACTAGATCTTTTCTTCACCACCCATCCTGAGCCTTACTTAACATCTGTATGTGTCGTTCAGATCATGGCCTCATTACTGTCTCTTGTCCCATACATCCCGAGTTTGCTGAAATCATGCCAGAACGCACGATCTGGCATTACAATTCTGCCGACTGGGATGGTCTTCGAAACTTCTGCTCTGCTTTCCCTTGGAACCCTGTCTGTTTTTCCACTCCCGATCCCTCCGAAATCTGCTCACATATCACAGACATTATTCAAGCAGGTATTGAAGGTTTCATTCCACATACCCTCAAGAAACTTAAGCTCCACCATCAAAAGCCATGGTTCTCCAAGGCCTGTGACAAAGCCAGGCTCAAAAAAGCCCAAGCTCACAAAAGGTATCTTTAAAATCCTATACCCGAAAATCGTCAAATTTTCACCGAGGCCAGAAATCAATACAACCAAACTATCTGAGAGTCCAAAAATGCTTTTAACAACCGCATAAAAAAATAAAGTGTTTTCCTGTCCCAACGGCGGCAAATCTTTCTGGCACTTGCCAAAAACATTAGTCAGAACTTCTGTAGAAGCAGTTTTCCTCCCCTGCCTCTGACAACGAAGTTATCTCCTCCTCTAAAGGGAAAGCAGAACTATTCGCCAAACAATTCGCTGCCAATTCCACCCTGATCCCTCCTCCCAATTTCGCTCTTCCAACCGCTAAGTCTGTACCCCACAAAATGCCCGATATAATACTTAAGGTCAAACAAGTTCAAAAAATTCTCCTATCCCTTGACACCAAAAAGTCCTCTTGTCTGGATGGCATACCAGCAATTGTTCTAAAAAAATGCGCTCCAGAACTTGCACCCATCTTAACTCGTCTTTTCCAGATCTCTTATGACACGGATATCTTCCCAGATAGCTGGAAGACTGCTCGTGTGCAGCCTGTTCCGAAGAAAGGTTCCAAGTCCCTTCCATCCAATTATAGACCTATCTCTCTTCTCTCCGTTGTCAGCAAAGTTATGGAGCAAGTAATCAACTTGCAAATTCTAAAATATCTAGAAAAACACAAAATCATCCATGACAGACAGTACGGATTTCGTCAGCAAAGATCCACAGCTGATATCCTTAGCTTTGTCACACATAACTGGAACAAGTCTCTTGAATTTCATGGCGAATCTCAGATTGTTGCTCTCGATATTTCCAAGGCCTTTGACCAAATATGGCATGCCGCACTCCTCAACAAACTACCTTCTTACGGTCTTCCTTCCAAACTGTGTACCTGGATCGGCAGCTTCCTCTCTAATCGGCGCATATCTGTTGTGGTTGATGGTCACTCATCTAACTTCCGTCCTATCAATGCTGGTGTCCCCCAAGGTTCAGTCCTGGCACCAACCCTATTTCTTCTTCACATTAATGACCTACTCTCTTCAACTACCAATCCCATCCACAGTTATGCTGACGATAGTACTCTTCACTCCAATATTCATTTTTCCAGACAAGTTTCGAATCAGGAGTTTGATAATAGACGCAGATCTATGTACCTATCCCTTTCCCAAGATCTTCAATTAATCTTAGACTGGCGTGCCAAGAACCTTGTTTAGTTCAACGCCTCCAAAACCCAGCCTTGCTCCCTCTCACGCAAAAAATCTGGCAACGCTTACCCCATCCACATGAATGGCCAAGCCCTACAAAACAACGAAACCTTCGATCTCGTTGGCGTCACTTTCGAACATGATCTCAGCTGGCATAAACACATTACTTCAGTAGCCACATCGGCAGCTAAAAAGCTTGGTTTTCTCTTTCGAGCCAGAAAATACTTCTCCCCTTCCAACTTATACACCCTCTATGTTTCCCAAATAAGATCCAGCATAGAAGACTGCTCCCACATCTGGGGAGCGGCGTCACCTTCGACACTTAAGACCCTTGATTATATAAGAGAGCCATTCGACTTATCAATGACCCTGCCCTCACGAGAAAACTCCCTTCTCTCGCTCATCGCCGCGCTGTTCGGGATTTTGCTCTGAAGAACTAGCCGGTATTATTCCCCCCTTGAATGTCCCGAACAGAACAACAAGAGGCGCGTTACATATGCATCCCTTTACTGTCCATCTACAAAAGCCTAGAACAGACCACTTCTCTCGCTCATTCATACCTAGGGTCTCCAGATTATGGAACAAATTGCCTGCAGATGTTTTCCCTTCCCGTCCCAACCTCCAATCCTTCAAATCCCGTGTCAATAGACTACATTTCCCTTCTCTTCAGATACCCACGGTACGTTAGTACTTAGGCTTGAAGTCTACGTGGGATGTGTTAGATAAAAAAAATTATCCAAATACCTAAATACCAAAATATCCATCTTTCTAAAAGCATCTTAAGGGGAAACAGCTCGCCTAAAACTGGAAATAAGTAACACCGACATCCGTGTAATGGGCCTGTTTGTTATGTGTTTGCATGGTATCCTGTACTAGTATAACCAGGGGGATCTTTTTTCTCACTCCCTCATATTGGATAGCCAATACATATTTCTTTGCCACGCCAAAGAAAGTGTACACTTTTCGTATACCAAACACCATGGGCGCCCGCAGACTTTTTTCTCAGGGGGGCAAAATAAAAAAAATTAATTGTAATGATTTTATTTGTAGTGGTCGATACAAATACACTAATAATTAAAAACAGAAGAATTCGGTCAAGTGCAAGCTATACTTGCACAATTAGTGTTCCGTGCCATCAGCCCCCCACTTAAGCTGAGCAAACCTCGGCCGCCCGATCTCCACCCATCTGCCGCGCTACCCGCCGCCGACGGCACCAACGCCGTATCACATCGCGTGTGCGCGGAGCTGAGGGGGAGCGTTTCGACTGAGCCAAATTAAAAATTTTGAAAAACGTGTAAGCATAAAAGTTGTTCCTTACATCGTAAGAAATATTTTTTGTCGAAAAACTTTTCCTTTAAAACCAATGGTTCGGCAGTTATAAAGAAATAAACAATTCAATTGTTTATACCAATTCATCGCGATGAAATTTTTCAATCCTGATAATTTTGGCTCAATCTGCTCCTAATTCTTAATGTTAATGTTTTTTTTTCAGATTTTTCTGAACTATTATTTTGGTGATGAGGGTGGGGGACAGCAATGGTTAAGCGTTTTTCCCGAAAAATGCTTAAAAATTCATAAAAAAATACAGTATACACTTATATTGTTAAATTCGTGCTTCAATAAGCTTTCATTTGATATTCTACACGATGCATTTGAAATTTTTACCCCCTGAAATTAACCCCCAGAGCTAAAATTCAACGTTTTATACTTCACATCTATAATTTAGTAATTACGTCGAATAATTTCAGAGAAAATCGCCTGTGACGGACGGACGGACACCGAAGTGATTCCGTTTTGCTAATTTTAGCATGGAACACTAAAGAAAACACGGTTAAATAAAACTTCTGCATAAAATAAACATGCAAGCTACAGAAAATTCATAGTAATTTGGTTGTCGGTTGCATTGAGTTATGACTGTGTTTAAATAAACTGGTCAACAAAAAAATCGGCAAAAGCTATTTTAACTCGACTTTTCAAACTGCCATAACTTTTTAAAAACTTAACTTTTTTGAGAGCGGTTTTCGGATATCGATAGCTCGTCTTTCCCAGATTAAGTATCAAGAACTGATTTTTCAATGGAAACGGCATTTTCATGCTATACAGGGTGATTAATAAGGTAATGTAAAACTACTAAAAGTTTCGGTGTGAGCCATATTGCGAATAAATTTTTTTGGTCGTTCCGACATAGCGTGTTAGTAAGCTGATATTAATATCTCCAGACGTGTTCGCCGAAATTTCGATTAATGGTCTTTAACGGAAAATACAGGAGGAAACATAAAAAGCACACAAAATTTGGTAGCCTCATTTTTAAAACGCTGTAGCTCGAAAACGGATTGATAGACTTTGTCGGGCTTTTTAGGTATTAAAAGCCCTTTCGTGTAGCATTTTACCTAATGAACTGTTTTATTTTTCAAGGTCAAAATGTTGGCGTAGTATAGGGGTGAACCAAAAAGTGAATGAAAAACAATGTTAAAAATGATTTTTTTTAATTTGTGAAAATTGACCAGTATGTGTTTGTTTTCTTTCAAAACTAGGGCGTTCTGTCCAACTCTTGATTAGTTATACAGCGTGTCCAGAAACCATCTTTACAAATGGAAAACATTTTATTTTTGTCTTTACGGGAAAAAAGTTATTTTTCATAAAAAGTTCTACATTGTGAGAAAATAGCATTGCCACTCAAAAATTTGATCTAAGACATACAGGGTAGCTCAAAAATCTAAAAGTCATAATCCGCGTGAAGCTAAAAAGACACAAATCGTTATTTAAAAGAAAACTGCCACTGTAAATGTACTAGAGGTAACTTTTATGTTAGCGAATTAGGTTTGGAACATACAGGAGGTCCCAAAAATAAAATATATTTTTTATTATTGACTTTACAAAAAAAGTATCGTCATAAAAAGTCTACATTGTGAAAAAGAGCATGATTAATCAAAAACTTAATGTAGGACAATACAGAGTGGCTTAAAAAGCTGAAATTCTCAATTTACGTAAAGTTAAAGAGACACCAAATCTTTTTTTAAAGATAAACTGTATGGAAAGGGACGAAGGTTACGTGGAGGTTTAAATTTATTTAGTTATTTAGTCATGTTTAGTTATTTAATATGTTTTTTACCCTAATATTTCATTTGTTACTAAAATTGTATTAAATAAAAGTAAACCTTCAATCACCCTGTACGTCTCATTTTAAGTTTAAGTGCTTACTTATAACTTAATTAGTAACCTTGCACAAATACCATAGTGGATGAATTAAAATTTAGCTTACCCTTGTTTTAAGGCCAGTTCAGAGTTTTAAATTTTTTAGCCACCCTATATGTCCTAGATCAAATTTTTGAATCATCATGCTATTTTTTCACAATGTAGAACTTTTTATAAAGATATAGGTACTTTTTTGTAAAGTCGATAATAAAAACAAATTTTTATTTTTGGGACCTCCTGTATATTTCAAACCTAATTTACTAACATAAGAAGTTAACACTAGTACATTTACAGTGGCAGTTTACCTTTATATAACGATTTTGTGCCTTTTTAGATTCACGCATGGATTAGGACTTTTACATTTTTTAGCTACCCTGTGTGTCTTAGATCAAATTTTTGAATGGCTATGCTATTTTCTCACGATGCAGAACTTTTTATGAAGGATTACCTTTTTCGTAAAGTTAAAAATAAAAAAGTTCCGCATTTGTTAAGATGGTTTCTGGACACGCTGTATAACTAATCCAAAGTTGGACAAGACGCCCTAGTTCTGAAAGAAAAAACACGCATACTGCTCAATTTGCACAAATTAAAAGAAAATTTATTTTTAACAATACTTTTCATTTACTTTTTAGCTCACCCCTATACAACGCAAACATTTTGACATTGAATAAAAAACAGTTTATTAGGTAAAACTCTGCACAAAAAGGGCTTTCAATTCCCAAAAAGCCCGACAAAGTCTATTAATCCGTTTTCCAGTTACAGCGTTTTAAAAATGACGCTACCAAAATTTGTGTGCTTTTTCTGTTTCCTCCTGTATTTTTCGCCCGAGACCATTAATTGAAATTCCGGCGAACACGTCTGGAGATATTGATATCAGCTTACTAGCGTGCTATGTCGAAACGATCAAAAAAAAATTATTGGCAACATGGCACACACCTAAACTTTTAGTAGTTTTGCATTAACTTATTAATTACCCTGTATAGCATGAAAATGTCGCTTCCATTGCAAAATCACTTCTTGTTGCTTAATTTGGGAAAGACGAGCTGTCGATATCCGAAAACCGCTCTCAAAATAGTTAAGTTTTTAAAAAATTATAGCAGTTTGAAAAGTCGAGTAAAATTCGCTTTTGCCGATTTTTTTTTTGACCAGTTTAATATTCCTAATCCTAATTGAATTTTTTGTACATGGCTCTATAAAGATGTTCAAACATCAGAAAAATAGACAACATTTATCGTAAAAAGAAATATTATTTATTATAAAAATAATAGATATCTGGAAATTTCTCCACCAAAAAGTACGAAGTATGACAATCTCGCAATGTCAGGGGGGGGCACGGCCCCCCACCCCCCTGCGAGCGCCCATGCCAAACACACCTAAATAACAAAACATCGTACCTATCTGTTTTTTTAATTGAAGTAAGAGAGAAACTAATCGTTTTTCAAGACCCCAAAAATTCATTAAACCGCCACATTATAAAAGTAATTCTACAAAAGAACAACTTTCAGGTAGGTATATATTTGAGGAAAAAATTCAATAAAGATTTAAACACATTTGTTTTAAAACAACTTTTCTAAAGTTAATGGTTTCGACGTAATTCTTAAAAACCCTATTGCATGTTATGATCTCCTGTCCCAGCAGATGAAAAGTGTACATTTAACACGTTAACTCGAATTTATTTAAAGCTCGGCCACCGACTGGCCAAACACCAGAGAATAATATAGTAAAATATATGTAGTTGTTCAGTTGTATTTTAGATTCGAGTGTGTGGTATCGAATGTAGTATTTCGTGCGGGCCATTCACATCTCTCGCGTCAAGGTCAAAGTAAGCGGGCGAGCAGTTTCTCATCTGGTGTCGCTTTATCTGGGCTCCTGTGCTCCTGTTACTGTTAGATTCAAAACCGACAGACGAAGTCAGAAAACGATGGCCCTCTGTCGGCCGATAATCAGATTAACCTCATTCTTTATTAATTATTTTCGCTTGTGCCAAGTGCTTACGTTATGCAACCTTCCGTACATATAAAATTTTAAACAATGTCCTACGCGTTCGCCATAAATATATCTTTAATTTAGTTTCGATATAATTGGGCCTAGTGATTATATTGTAGAAAATAAAACAGAAAATTGGAGTAATTAAATATAAATATAGAGAAAATTTACAGCCAAAAGCAGCATCCGAGGACAGTCACTGGCGTGCAGTCAAGGTGGGCGGTAAGGCTTTGTCTACCCTAGAAAAATCGTAAAATCATGGCAATAAAGTTACAAAATTTACGAAAAATTAATAATTTCTGTAAAAATTAACTCGGTAAATTTTATAACTTTATTCCCATTATTTTACGATTACTAGGGTAGGCAAAGCTTTACCGCCTACTTTGACTGCACGCCAGTGCGAGGACTTGCAAAACTTATATTTTTTTCTTGTTGTCTCGATATCCACCCATTTGCCGCGCTACTCGCCGCCGACGGCACCAACGCCGTATCACATCGCGTGTGCGCGGAGCTGAGGGGGAGCGTTTCGACTGAGCCAAATTAAAAATTTTGAAAAACGTCTAAGCATAAAAGTTGTTCCTTACATCGTAAGAAATATTTTTTGTCGAAAAACTTTTCCTTTAAAACCAATGGTTCGGCAGTTATAAAGAAATAAACAATTCAATTGTTTATACCAATTGATCGCGATGAAATTTTTCAATCCCAAGCAACAGAGCAAAATATTAGCGATTTTTTGACAATAATCTTATTAGAAAACCGCCTGCGCCATCATCTGAAAGACGATTCGTAGTCCTGTTATATTTCCAACTCTGAATTTTTTCCTTTAATTTGTTATAAACATTTTTAAGCAAAAAAACGCGATTTTTTTAGTTTTTTGCTTATAAAGTGAAAAATAATAAAGCAATCTTAATGGTATAAATGGACGCTTTGTAGGAAATAAATATACGAACAAAATGAGAGGTCCAACGTCACGATAGGATAAGTAGCAACGGAGAAAATCCGGAAAAACCGGAAAATTAAGAGTTTTTTTTTAATTCATAAATCGGCCATTTTTAAACGTAGAGGGCTCAAACTTTGGGAAAAAGTAGCAATTTATAGCTACTTTATGTGTGCAAAACCCCGACGCTGTACGACGAGTTATTTTGCCACAATCGTCATTTTAATTTTTATGGATCGTCCGATTTTAATTATTGAAACGGATTTGAAAAGTACAGGTTTAATTGAACCATACGTTTATTTTAATTTTTCCATAAAGTGCTAGGAAACCGGTTGGAAATGTACGTAAAGATGCGTGAAAATGACCGAGCGCGCGAATATTGGCTCCCATTCGCGCCGCTGCTCTCCTGCTACACGACATCCGCGCTCGGCCATTTTCACGCATCTTTACGTCCATTTTCAACGGGTTTCGCAGCATTTATGGAAAAATTAAATACATATTGTTCAATTAAACTTGTACTTTTCAAATCCGTTTCACTAATTAAAATCGTACGATCCATAGAGCATCCAGACCTGTTGCAAAATAGTGTGTTGAAAAATTGAAATGATGATTGTGGCAAAACTAATCGTCGTACAGCGTCGTGGTTTTGCACACATAAAGAAGCTACAAATTACTACTTTTTTCCAAAGTTTGAGCCCTCTACGTTTAAAAATGGCCGATTTATGAATTTAAAAAAAAACTTAATTTTCCGGTTTTTCCGGATTTTCTCCGTTGCTACTTATCCTATCGTAACGCTCGACCTCTCATTTTGTTCGTATTTTTATTCTCTACAAATCGCCCATTTACACCATTAAGATTGCTTCATTACTTTCCATTTTATAAGCAAAAAACTAAAAAAATCGCGTTTTTTTTGCTTAAAAATGTTTATAACAAATTAAACGAAAAAATTTCAGAGTTGGAAATATAACAGGACTACGGATCGTCTTTCAGATGATGGCACAGGCGGTTTTCTAATAAGATTAATGTCACGACAAATCGCTCTATTGCTTGGCCTAATAATTTTGGCTCAATCTACACCTAATTCTTAATGTTAATGTTTTTTTTTCAGATTTTTCTGAGCGATTATTTTGGTGATGAGGGTGAGGGACAGCAATTTTTAAGCGTTTAATTTAATAAAAATTTTAAAAAAATTTATTCATAAAAAAAATACAGTATACACTTATATTGTTAAATTCGTGCTTCAATAAGTTTTCATTTGATATTCTATACGACGCATTTGAAATTTTTACCCTCTGAAATTAACCCCCAGAGCTAAAATTCAACTTTTTATACTTCATATCTATAATTACGTCGAATAATTTCAGAGAAAATCGCCTGTGACGGACGGACGGACATCGAAGTGATTCCGTTTTGCTAATTTTACCATGGAACACTAAAGAAAACACGGTTAAAACTTCTGCATAAAATAAACATGCAAGCTACAGAAAATTCATAGTAATTTGGTTGTCGGTTGCATTGAGTTAAGACTGTGTTTAAATAATTTTCCTAATCCTAATTGAATTTTTTGTACATGGCTCTATAAAGATGTTCAAACATCAGAAAAATAGACAACATTTATCATAAAAAGAAATATTATTTATTATAAAAATAATAGATATCCGAAAATTTGTCCACCAAAAAGTACGAAGTATGACAATCTCGCAATGTCAGGGGGCCACGGCCCCCCCCCCCCTGCGGGCGCCCATGACAAACACACCTAAATAACAAAACACCGTATCTGTTTTTTTTTTATTGAAGTAAGAGAGAAACTAATCGTTTTTCAAGACCCCAAAAATTCATTAAACCGCCACATTATAAAAGTAATTCTAATTCTACAACACAACATCCATACATCCATCAATCATTGTTCTTAAAAACCCTATTGCATGTTATGATCTCCTGTTAGATTCAAAGTGGATGGCCCTGTGTCGGCTGATAATCAGATTGACCTCGTTCTTTATTATTTTCGCTTGTGCCTAGTGCTTACGTTATGCAACCTTTCGTACATATAAAATTTTAAATGTCCTACGCGTTCGCCATAAATATATCATTAATTTATTTTCGATATACTTAATTGGGACTAGTGATTATTTTGTAGAAAATAAAACAGAAAAATAGAGTAATTAAATATAGAGAGAAAATTTACAGCCAAAAGCAGCATCCGAGGACAGTCACTGGCGTGCAGTCAAGGTAGGCGGTAAGGCTTTGTCTACCCTAGAAAAATCGTAAAATAATGGGAATAAAGTTACAAAATTTACCAAAAATTAATAATTTCTGTAAAAATTAACTTGGTACATTTTATAACTTTATTCCCATTATTTTACGATTACTAGGGTAGGCAAAGCTTTACCGCATACTTTGAGTGCACGCCAGTGCGAGGACTTGGAAAACTTATATTTTTTTCTTGTAGTTTTTGTTTTCTCCTGTTCGAATATTTTTCATTTTTCTAGTTATTAAATCCAGAAAGTCACAATGGACAAGCTTTTAAATTCATCGGTGTTCATGTTAGATGTCATTTTCTGTTTTATCCCCGAAGAGAGAAACTAATCGTTTTTCAAGACCCCAAAAATTCACTAAACCGCCACATTATAAAAGTAATTCTACAACACAACATCCATACATCCATCAATCATTGTTCTTAAAAACCCTATTGCATGTTATGATCTCCTGTTAGATTCAAAGTGGATGGCCCTCTGTCGGCTGATAATCAGATTGACCTCGTTCTTTATTATTTTCGCTTGTGCCTAGTGCTTACGTTATGCAACCTTTCGTACATATAAAATTTTAAATGTCCTACGCGTTCGCCATAAATATATCATTAATTTATTTTCGATATACTTAATTGGGACTAGTGATTATTTTGTAGAAAATAAAACAGAAAAATAGAGTAATTAAATATAGAGAGAAAATTTACAGCCAAAAGCAGCATCCGAGGACAGTCACTGGCGTGCAGTCAAGGTAGGCGGTAAGGCTTTGTCTACCCTAGAAAAATCGTAAAATAATGGGAATAAAGTTACAAAATTTACCAAAAATTAATAATTTCTGTAAAAATTAACTTGGTACATTTTATAACTTTATTCCCATTATTTTACGATTACTAGGGTAGGCAAAGCTTTACCGCATACTTTGACTGCACGCCAATGCGAGGACTTGGAAAACTTATATTTTTTTCTTGTAGTTTTTGTTTTCTCCTGTTCGAATATTTTTCATTTTTCTAGTTATTAAATCCAGAAAGTCACAATGGACAAGCTTTTAAATTCATCGGTGTTCATGTTAGATGTCATTTTCTGTTTTATCCCCGTTCGTTATAGGTATATATAAAGAGAGAAGATAAATGACATCCATCGATGTATTCATCGATGAATTTAAAAATTTGCCCAATGTATTAAAAACAAAAAATTATGGTGGCCAAGGCTAACTAGACCTTCATTAAACTGACAGAGTAACATTATTTTATTTATTTATTTAGTTAATTACAGTACATTACAGACACAGTCCAAATAGTACAGCAAAAAAAGAATATGAGTCAAAACTAAAGTAAAATTAACAAAGTATTATCTAGGGACTAACAGGAGTTTTTTTATGTTACATTTAAAAGTAAAAACCCTACAGTACAAATTAAAATCTATGGGCATATACAGATTAAAGCCGTTCATGACAGTATTGACAGCTAAACTTTCCAACTTCAATCCCAAAATCATGCAGGGAAAACATTAATTTCAATTAACAAAAAAATATTTTAAAAGAAAACCAAATTTTATAAGCTCCAAAACCAACAAATAAAGCTTGTCCGAATTTTGTCACCTGTCATTAACTTTCTTCGATAACATATAAGTACTTCTTCCTATCAGCTTTTTTATTTATTGCCCTCGATTCCTTTTTGGGTGAGCCCTTGTACTGGAGATTTCAAGTCAGCTTGGATCTTCGAACAAAGAGCTTTAACATAAGCTACTTCAAATATAGAACTGCGCAAATTCAAAGCCCAAGAGGCACACACACATAATTCAATATGTTATGTAGGTACCTATCTATGGAAACAAATTGGGTTTTTTTCTTTCGGTTTGAAACTAAATATATTTTGGAACCAATTTTTATGTTTTTGTCATGAGGTCATATCACTAAATATAAGTAATTAAAAATATCACAAAAAAAGTTGTAAGTGCCAATCATTTATATCATACCAATACCAACTTTTTAAACTTTTTTTATAATGTTCAACTTAAAATAAGGAAAAATCACTTCAAAAATTCAGACACTTTCTAAACGTTTGTGTAAAAACTTCACTCCTGGCATAAAACTTCAGAATAATGTCTCGACTTCGTTATGTATTGAGGATTTCAAGTCAGCTTGGATCTTCCAATTAGGAACTTCAATCATTGTCATCACAATTCAAATATATATAAGGACGTCACTCCCATAAATCGTTATACTGCAGAGTACTTTTTTTCAAATTTCAAATTCATCAATACAATTAATTAATAAAGCAAATACTTTAGGAACACTTACAACATATTAATTATAAAAAACATATTATATATATATAAACATATATATTTACATATCAATTACAGAAAGAAACAAATAAATTAGAGGTTATACTTATTTCATAAATCTACCAAACTACCAAATTTTCCTTGACTTGTTCTATGCACCTAGATCTCCTGGTGCTTTCTGCGATCCTGATATGAAAGAGTTAAAATCCGTAAAGGATCGATCCTTCGTCGCCATCGTAAAACGCCATCGTCCGTAGTACAATGTATAAGCTCCGCCCTAATGTTTCCCCTAGATCTGTTGATATCTGATTTTTCTCCCCACTACTTTTTTTCCGGTGGCACGCTATGTCTGTCGATGGCACACTATTTCCTAAAAGTGGCGCACCAAGACCCAAAAGGCGCGCTACGTTAAGTTACTGGAGAAAAAAAGGTGCGCTACGTCGTCTTATAGGTATATATATATATATATATATATATATATATATATATATATATATACATGATGTTCTGTTCCGTGTCTATGGCTGAATCTCACTTATCAATTGAAATATAACCAAATAAGAAATTATTGGATATATACATCTAGATAAAATTAACTAAAGAAAATTATTTTCAAAGCCCAACCTTTCAGGTGGTTTAACAATTCTACCATGCTTAGTTCTAGTATTAGTTATTGTGTCTACATCTATGCTTAAATGAGAATTACAATTTGTAGTGCTGTTATTTCCTAAAAATTTACTTATAAATTTTCTATTTCTAATTAGAACAGTTCCATCTATTTTTTTAATGTGTAAGATCAATCTCTATGTTTTTTGGCCACAAATGCAGGATACCATTTTTTATTTTCTAACTGCACTAACACTTTTTCATTGCTTTTAAAACATTTTATGAATGACTTAGCGCTCTTATCATAATAGAACTTTTGTTTCAACTGTTTCTTTTTTAGATTATCTCTGATTTTTTTAATATTAGGAATACTTGGTTTAAGTAATAATCTATTGATTGGAATATTGCTTCTTAGTCTTCTAGACTGTAATATTTGAGCGGGAGAACCCTGCTCACAAAATGGAGTGTTCAAGTATTGTAAAATAGCAAGATATATGTCTTTGTTTTCTTCAACTGCTTTTTTCATAATATATTTTATAGTCTGCATGACTCTTTCTACCATTCCATTTGATTGAGCATATCTTGGACTAGTCTTAGTGTGAACAAAATTCCACACCTTTTCAAAAGTTTTAAAAAGCGAAGAATTAAACTGGGGATCCCCATCAGTTATTAAGACGGCGGGTATACCGTACTGGGAAAACTTTGTTTTGAGTTTTGATATAGCAACTTCTCATATAGTCATATAGTGTCCCCTGTATATTCTGAAATATCACAAAATTTAGAAAAATAGTCTACTACAATCAAGTAAGTTTTATTATTATAAGTAAATAAATCAAGGCAAGTTTTCCCAAGGCAAATTGGGATTTCGTGTGGCAACAAGGGTTCTTTGGTCTGAGATCTTTGGAATTTTTGACAAGTCTCGCAATGAAACGCAAAATGCTCAATATCTTTTGCCATATTCGGCCAGTATACAGAATCCCTCACTAATTGTTTAGTTGTTTCTATTCCTTGGTGCGAATAGTGTAGATGTTTTAAAATATCAAGTTTAAGCACATTTGGTACCACAATTCTATTATTTTTATATAAGATACCATGTAAAAAGGATAGCTCATTTTTTACTTTGTAATAATGCCATAAAAGTGCATCTAATTTTTTTACTTTAATAGGCCAGCCGTTTTTTAAATAACAAATTACTTGGTTTAAAGTTGAATCATTTTTTGTTGCTTTTTGTAATTCTATAAATCTTCTATCGGACATTTTTATAAATCAAGCAAACCTGAGCCTCAATCTTTTCATTTAAGTCTGAATTATTAAAATTATTATCTTGGCTAACGGCTCTAGATAGAGCATCTGCAATAAATAATTATTTTCCAGGGGTAACAAATGCTCAAAATCAAATTTCTGCAAGCGAATGAACATCCGTTGAAGTCTTATAGCACAGTCATTTAATTTTTCTTTACATATTGAAACCAGGGGTTTATGATCCGTCTGTATAAGTACTTTTTTTCCAAAAATGTAATGATAAAATCGCTCACAATCCCATAATACAGCATAGAGTTCCTTTTCGATCTGGGCATATCGTTTTTCAGTGTCATTGAGAAATACCGACGCATAAGCTACCGGCATATTATTTTGTAACAAAACTGCTCCCATTGCATTTCAGACGAATCTACTGAAATTGTGCATGGTTCATTGACATCATAATATCGCAGTACGGGTCTTTTAGCCAAAATTTGCTTTAAGAAATGAATTGAATTATCATGTTCTTGTTCCCAATGCCAAGCAACCGATTTTTTAAGCAGGTCGCGTAAAGGAGCTGTTAACTCAGCGGCATTTTTTATAAATTTGGAACAATAATTTACAATACCTAAAAATCGCTGTAGACTTTTTTTATCCGTTGGTTTTGGCATGTTTAAAGTTGCCTCTATTTTAGATTTATCTGGTTGGATACCTGTTTGATTAAAAATATGTCATAGGAACTTAATTTCAGTTTTAAAGAATTGGCACTTTTCTTTGTTAAATTTAATATTATTTTCGCGTGCTACATCAAAAATTTTAAAAAGACGTTTTTCCGTTTGTTCTATAGTATTACCCCAAACTATTATGTCGTCAATAAAAATATGAACTCCATCAAAGTTGAAAATGTTTTTAAATTTTTGGTGAAAAACTTCACTAGCTAGATTTAAACCAAATGGGAGTCGCAAAAATCTGTGTCTTCCAAATGGCGTATTTTATATCTGTGCCTTCGGCTTGACCTTTCTGAGATTACCTGTTGTTCAATCCATGCAAAGTGCTGCTGAACTTCTCCTTCTGTCTACTAGAGGGCGCTACTTCCCTCCAAACGCGCTCTCTGCTGGCGCGCGGACGGCTAGCTTGACTCGACGACGAGTCATAATACAAATAAAAGAAGATATGATACCGCGCAGGTAGGCGTGGCCATTTACGTCACGCCGTGATCAATGTGATATTTTGTAAACGAAACACGTCTTTTTAAGATCACGTTGTGTTTGACTATTTTTTGGTGTTTTTAGATTACTTTTAGGAGTTTAAAAGTAAAAATGAGATGTGCTGTGTATGGCTGTGATGTGGACAATCAATCAATCAATATAATCAATGTATGTATTTATCCCTTTATTTATATTATTTTAAATCATATACTATAAAATTTGTATTATAAGCAGGAGGCAAAGTATATTGCCAATAGAATTTATATAAAATCGCCTTTAACTAACGTAAACTCTATACTGCGCGTTATAAATTTCAAAATTAAATCACGGCGTGACGTCATGAGCGAACCCGGACGAACTTGACACGGTTTGGTATCATACCTTCTTTTATTTATATCATAGCGACGAGTTATTTGCTTCAGTTCGCTGTTGTTTTTCAAGAAGTGCAGAGTGTCGCTAACGTAAACGTTCATTCGCGATTTGTGCTAGTGTTTTTAAATGAAAGTATAATTTCTTCTTTAGGAGGGTTGACTACAAGGATGGCAGAGAGATAAGTTCTTTAGCATGACAACTATTTAATTATCAAGGTTAGTCGCAGTCGCTTTCAGCCTCGACTAGTGACTGCTTTTGGCGTGGAGCAGGGCGAGCCACAGTCGCTCTGCTCGAAGCCGCAGCCGTTCAGCTTGAGAGCCGCAGTCATTCGGCTCGAGAGCCGCAGCCTTTCGGCTCGAGAGCCGCAGCCTTTCGGCTCGCGAGCCGCATCTGATCACCGCAGCCGATCGGCTCGGGAGCCGCAGGCGATCGGCTCGGGAGCCTCAGTCGTCCAGCTTGCAAGCCGAAGCCGCTTGCATTGCGAGCCGCAGCGATTTAGCTCAATGGAAAGACCAGCCGTAGCCGCTGCAGTTTAGCACTCGGGCTTGGTGTAGCAGATTAGAGATTGTTTCTAATTTGGATGCGTTTCTAGGCCTTACACTAATACTTTGGTCTTACTTCCAGATGGCTTCAGCTAACATGTCTGCTGTGACGTTGGGGCATCTTTTTGATGAAGCAGCGGAGAAGGAAGAAAACGATGTTATTCTCGATAGAATCAAAGCTATAGTAGCCGACATATTTCCGGCGGGATGGAGAGATTGGAGTATCATCAACTATTCTCTGGAAGATTTATTTGGTCAGGGAATTGACCCTCAGATTTTAAAGAAGCTTAGATTTGCCATACCCACTACAAGTGTGGGAAAGGCGATCGACCCAGATGCGTCTTTACTTTAAGAAAAGCCCTTCCGGGACTATAATTTAGCTATGATTAAGTGGGCGTTTTGTCGAGCCCTGATAACAAGCCCACCATCAATTACCAATAACATTCGAGGATCAGCTGCACAAGCTGAAATCTTCCTCAGCGCTATTTCCCACCTTAAACATCTTTTCGTTTCCCGGAAAAGAGCTTCAGTAGTTTTAAGCCAGGAATCATCCTTTAATGATTCTAACAGTGAGCCCACCGCAAGGAAGAGGAGAAGAGAAGAGTTACTCTCTGGTTCGAGGCTACCAGAGAAGAAGTTTAAAGTTGATATTCTGGAAGATCGTATGAACAATATGTTTGCTGCATTATCTAATAAAATTGACTCTCTTCTCTCTCAAAGAAGTCACTAGGAAGAGGTTTTTAGTGAGGGCGTCCCGGATCCCGCTACTTCAGAGGATAGATGTTCTGATATTCATCCAGAAAATGAAGCTGGTACAGCAGATTGGGAAAACAATCCGGGAATCTGGGAGTCTTCTGAGATGAATGATTTCTTCACTCCCCATGTCCAGGAAATGGAGCCAGAAATATCCGACCCGTTGCCATATATTAAAACTCAAGGGTTGCACTGCCAGAAATTGGGAACCCCTAATTAGAACCGAATTAGGCTTAAGGAGGTTCAGAAAAAACTACAAGCGTCTCCCGTTTTTGACGCTTTGAAAGTGAATGAGCGATTTTATTCTTCAGAGAAGGCCTATGCCGACTCCTTTTTGACAAAGCCTGACTTGATGTTGGGAAGTATTGTCCATGGGCATCTTTTACAGAGATTAGCCTTATCGGAAGAAATTAAACAATTTGCTTTGAAATATCCGGAAGCATCATCAGATCTAAAGAAGTCGCTGTTTACTTCTACCTCTCCTTTTTCCCCGGTATCCAACGATTTTCTGCACTATGCATGTGCTCGAAGATGAGAAACAATTGATCTTCGTCGAAAAGCCTTTAAGCCTAAAAATGAAGCCTCGTCTGCTAAAATGTCTTTCATTCCTCCATCCGAAACACATATCTGTGATGAGGAAAAATTGAGCAATTTTCTCCAACAAGATGGCGGTTTTTTTCGTGTCTTTGGAAAAAGATGCGAATCTGCCGCTCTTCGTTCAGCAGCAGCCGCTAGACCTGAATTGCGTGGCAAGGGCTTCTCTACCAAAAGACCTGCTGCATCAAGAAGTCATGGTTCCTACCCTACTGGAAGACCAGGCGTGCTTAAGAACAGAAATGGTGCCCCTACAGAGTTTAAGCGTCGTGGAAAACGAGGCGAAAATAAAAGGCGCTGACTTTCAGGGGGGCGATTGAGGGGGTTCCTGAACCAATGGAAAGAAGAGGGGGCTCCAGTTTTTCTACAAAACATTATGCTCGGTTACGGAATTCCCTTTGTGCAAAGGTCCCCTATTACTCACTTTACCCCGCTGGTAAGAAGACAGTTTTCAACACCCCACTCCAAAGTGATGTCTGGGGAAATTATGGAAAAGCTTCGCCTAGGAATTGCAGAAAAGTCATCTGTGAAGACGGGCTTCATTTCAAAATTATTTTTAATTCAAAAGTCAAACAAGAAGTATCGCCAAATCTTCAATCTACGTCGTCTGAACTCTTACCTAGCCCCCAAGAGATTCAGGCTAGCGAACTAGTCAACTATTCCTCGGTTCCTACAACGAGGCGATTACATGGGAAAAATAGACTTGTCCCAGGCTTATTTCCACATTCCAACAAAAAGAAGCCATCGAAGGTACCTCTCGTTCGTATACAAAGATCACGTTTATCAAATGACTTGCCTGCAAGTGCGCCGTTAACCTTCTCGAGAGTGACGAATTGGGTAGCCAGCGTCCTAAGAGGCAGCGGTATAAGGGTGTTGGTCTATCTGGACGATTTTTTATTGGCGCATCAGAATCCGGAGGTGTTAGGAAAATGGATAATTTTTGTTATTCATGCGGAAAAATCAATTGTGACGCCCACAAGAGAATTGGAATTTCTGGGAGTGAGTTTGAATTTAAAGAAAAATTTAAAGAGTCTTCCAAAAGACAAAATTTTACTAATAAAAGATCAGATCTCCATGGTATTACATACCAAGAAATTGAATCGGCTAACTGGGACATCCCTGCTAGGAAGACTGGCTTTCGCGTCACTGATCGTGCCTCGGAGTCTGTTATTTTCTCGAAGGTTGCAAAGGGCGAACAGATTATTAAGCCAGAATTCTCCAATGCTATTGGTAGCGCTTCCGATCCCGGCAATAGCCGACTATCTTTGGTGGCTGAAGAACCTTTGTTCATCAGGAACAATTTTCGACCAGGAGTCAACGCATTTTCTCACAACCGATGCTTTGGATTTGGGATGGGGGTTCAACCTAGATTCCACCCATACTTCAGGAAAATGGAATATAGATCAAGCTGCCTGGCATATAAACCGCAAAGAACTATCTACGGTGAATATTGCCTTAACAATATCGTTGTTCCTTCTGTCAGGGAAGACCGTTATGTTACAGTCCGACAATCAAACTGTAGTGTCTTATATAAAAAATCAAGGGGGAACGAGGTCCCTGATTCTCTTAGGACTTGTGAGGGAAATATTAATGAAGTGTCATCTGAATCACATTCAGCTTGTGACGCATTATATTCCTGGTCGTTACAATCTGATAGCGGACAGTCTCTCCAGGGGCAAGCCCCTACCGGAATGGCATCTGAAGCCGTCAGTAACAAACAAGATATTTCACAAATGGGGAGTACCCCAAATAGATCTGTTCGCATCCAAACTGTCGAAAGTAGTTAGTTCCTCAGTACGTAACAATTATCCCAACAGATACCCAGGCACTATACATCAACGCATTCAGCAGGTCATGACATTACAAAATAGCTTGGGTGTTTCCTCCACCGCCATTAATTCCAAAAGTACTAAATCATCTCAACTTGGCGGTGGGAATTTGTCTATTGCATGGATTTATTAAGAATGGATACGGGATGATTTAACATTCTTTGAAGCCAAAACAAACCATTCTAAGCGACAGTGTAAACACAATTTGTAAACATTGGCCACATCTTATTTTACCTTGTATTTTTGTACAAGAAATACGTTAGAAGCATCACAAGATTTACTAAAAGTAATAAATGGCCTAAAATATTTTATTTTTCTGCTAAATAATAATAAATTTAAGTTAAAAAGGTTTTATTATTTATAGGTTATATTATTTCTAAAGGTTTATTTAAAGTCGCTCCGAGTCATCTATAAATCCATAAATCGCACTTTTTCTTTCCTAGTTCATTAGACAAAGACGTACGTGTAACCGAGTGTTCAGGCGGTTTTCCTAAGCAACCAGCAGAGACAAGAACACTTCTGAGCTCCAACACTCCAATGCCATTTTATCTCTTTCTACTACCATTCTTGATTCAATTACGTATTTCCTTAAAGTTCGTAAACTCTACCTCTAGGCTCTAGGGGAAATGTTTTCATAACAAACAACAAATATAAGGCCTCACGTTCGATACGCTCACAGTATACGGACATCGAATCCTTTCTTAATAAATCTGTGATCTATTGGTAGTTCCCGGGTGGGAAAAAGTAGTAAAACAGGCCATATGGAAGCACCATGGGAAATAAGTCGTTGTCGCATTTCGTCGCTGTGGGCACCACATATTAGGATCCTTTTTGTCAAATTATCCTTAAGCGTCCCGAATTCACAATTTAAAGCAATATTCATGAGTGCGGTGACATACTGCTCAATATTCTCCCCACTTTCTTGCTTCCTGGTGAAAAATTTGTGACGTTCATCGACAATATTCTTTTTAGGTATAAAATGCTCCTCGAACTTCTTCAGGGGCACGTCAGTTTTATTATGTTCTCCATCCCCAAATGAAAAGGTGTTAAATATATGTAAAGCCTTTTCTCCCATAAGGTGTAATAACTGGGCACACTGTACATCTTCTTTTCTTGACGTATTTTCTACCGCTTTCTGGTATATATTAAATCTTTGTTTCCACATTAATCAGTTTTGTGCAACATTTCCTTTTACACTTAGTGGAGAAATAGGTACTGTTTCACTCATTGTAATATGAAAAGAAGAAAAATTTTTATGTTTGCAGCGACATGTAATAAATGAAACAACCAGTTTTACTGCCCAAAAATAACTGACTTTATTTCATGTACAGCACACACCTCTCGACATACGTACACTGTACATGTAAAATAAAAATACGTCTCACCCTTAGTAAAGAAAATAAGTGGTTTTCCGAAAATAGATTGTTTTAGGAAAATCACCTCAAACAATTTGTTCATATTGGAAAAGCTTTTGATTTCCTCTTTTTGTTTAATAAAGGCGAGGCGATATTCATTAAAATCTGCATTTTAAAAGCTTTAGATATTTTTGCACATCGTTTACTACAAATAAATAATTTTTGGATGTCAATTATTAATTTCTAAGCAAAGCAGGACTTTTTATGCGTGTTTATTTTTAATAAAACAAACAATAAACCCTTTTCGACTTATCTCCAACCATATATATATTAACCAGTACTTAGTTTATTTTATATCTAGAGAGAACAACTGATAGAATGATAAAGATTTTGTTAAAAATATACCGGGTATTATTTTACCAATTTTTCGTTGTTCTGACTAAAATCTGACGTTTTCTTGTTTAAATGCGGTTATAAAATCAGCTTATATGTATGGTACGTATTATTTTTAATTTTTATAAAAATACTATAGATTTTTTAATAGTTACCTATGCAACTGATACAAAAAATTAACTTTTATGGCACATAAAAGCCACGTGGAATATAAATGTAACAAGTGCGATAAAGATACTTTTTGCACGGTATTTTTTTTGATCATGTTTGGTTTTAAAAATTACAACTTTCAAATGATCCGAGGCCAAGATATTAGAAGCTACTTATACAAAATTTACACCAAAGACAAAACCTATGTTTTGTCCTGACAGATAGATAAATCATAACATTTAACTGAAAACTTAAATTCCATTTGTTATAGAAATTGTCTAAACATAAGATGTAAATAGGGATAGTTATGTTTGTGATTATGCCTCTTACCACAGTTAGATTTCAGGAAGTCGGTAACCGTTTTATATATCGTTAACATTACCTAAATATTATTAATAGATACTATGAATAAAAGTTTTTTACCTATACACAGGGTGTTACAAATTCGATATGTTAGTATATCAGTATCTCATTAACAATAAGAGATACAGACTTGGCTAAATTGGGCAAAGCAGTTTATTGGTGAATCATAATCTACTCAGAAATTAAAAATATTGCACTAATATCGGAGACATCCGAAAAACAAAAGGAAATTTCTGATTTTTGTTTTTATATCTTTATGCCCTTTTGAAATTGTAAAAAAAATTAAAAGCACTTTCGTAAGGCACTCTTTCAAACTCAACGAAGTAGCGGTAGCTTTTTCAACAGATCCATATCAAGTCTGATTTTGTTAAATATGCTCCAGTATTTTCTATTTCCTTTTTTGAAGGCCCTTAAGGTTCTGAATGCCACTATGTATCACAGTTAATATTATATTAATGTAATAACCTTCATAGCAGAAAAATAAACATTTCTACTAACAGGGTGTTACAAATTCGATATGTTAGTATATCGGTATTTCATTAACAATAAGAGATACAGAGTTGGTTAAATTAGGCAAAGCAATTTATTGGTGAATCATAATCTACTCAGAAATTAAAAATATTCCACATAATATCGGAGACATCCGAAAAAAACGGAATTTCTGATTTTGCTTTTTATTTCTTTGTGCCCTTTTGAAATTATAAAAAAATTAAAAACACTTTCGTAAGACACTCTTACAAACTCTACAAAATAGCGGTAGCTCTTTCAACAGATCCTCATCAAGTCTGATTTTGTTAAATATGTACCAGTATTTTCTATTTCCTATTTTGAAAGCCCTTAAGGTTCTGAATGCCACTATGTACCACAGTTAATATTATATTAATGTAATTAATAACCTTCATAGCAGAAAAATAAATATTTAATTTGCATGTATACCTACATATCTCCGTTTTATTCATTATGTCTTAAGTAAAATTATTTATTTCCTTTTGAAACCCAACCCAACCCAACCTAAGCAAAAATTTAACTTTTTTTCGCAAATTACAAAATATTTTTTTTCTTTACCAAAACATTCCTAGTAGGCTCACCTGAATTTGGTATGGGTCCCATATGTAGCAACAGAGATATACAACTTTAAAATTCCTGTAGGCGGCCATGCTGTCCACCGTTAGTGCCGCTCCAGCAGCATTACATCGCGGGGAACTCGGCCGCAGCAGCAGTTCAATTTTTGGAATTCTTTAAAATTACGGTACGCCGCCGGGCCACGAGGCGCGCCGTCCGGTACCCCCTACGAGCGAGTTGAACTCGCACCTGACCGTCTTTTTTTATTTCACGTGAATATACATACGTACTTAATTTTCGGCATCGACGCCTCTGGTAACAGATCAAAAGTGGCCAATCTTAGTGATGATCAAAAGTTCAACAGACGAATTAAAGAAACCGATCGAACTAACGGATCTCGCCGCTATCTTCAAACCCTTGCCAACTAAAAATATTAAATACAGGTCATTTGACTTTCTGGCTTCTAAAGTAAATATTTTGCAGAAACCGAAACGCTGCTTAAAAACTGCTGAACGATATTTAAATACCGAGCACATTTTATTCACAGCCTAATTTATTTTGTCACCAGCCGACTAGTAATTTCAACGCACAATTAATAATTTTACTGCTCGAATAGATTTCGGACTGCCCAACGGGATAGTTATTTGTTACTTAAAGTTTTATTATGCCGACCACATGAACTATATTTTGCCCATCATTGTTTCACAGGCAGTTTCTTTAAAGTATTGACAGAAAATTATTATACCACCCGAGTAATTTTTTTACCGGTTGGGCTTACCTACCTACTTATTTAAATCGCAGCTGAAATAATTACTAGCCATACTTATCTACGTGTCATAGTACCTACAAATATACAGGTTAGTTCAAGCGCGGATCCAGACCATGACCCCCTCGCCCACAAAATCATCAATAATAATTAAATGTTCAATGCAATTAAAATTGAAAATATAAATATAAAAAAGTTAAAAATATATTACTGTTCCCTAAATGACCCCCCACCCCCGAACGAAGTTCTAGATCATAGAAATAGGAGGGGATATAGAAATATCTTCCCCTCTGCGTGGATGGAGAGATTTGTTGGGCGACCATTTTGACACATGAATGTCAATTGTAGCTGCGAGCCAATCAAGCGGTTCGCATGTTGCTCCAATAGATGTGCCCGATAAATGTCACGTGACGAAGGGCTCTTTTATATACTTTTGCAATGATGACCGACTCCGTTAGTTCATGATATCTGAGTACGTTTACACCTTAGAATCTAAAAAACGACAATGATAAGTTTTGTTTTTTAGAATCTAATACGTACCGATCCCATAATAATAATAAATTACACAGGGTGTAATTAAAAAATAAAAAATATTTATTTATGATGTTTTAGTATTTATTTACAGGTTGTCCTAAAACTCTGAACACAAATTGTATACTAAAGGTAAACTTTCAAATAAACTCAGTGGCGGATCCACGGACGGGGGGGGGGGTCAGGGTCCGGACCGGATATTGGTTTGCAGTCAATTAGAATATTTCATAATGTAATGTGTATATGTGTAAAGTACGAGTAAACATTAGGTTAACTAATAAGAGCGGGAGTTCTGACCCCCCCCCCCCCCCCCTAGTACTCGAAATTCTGGCTCCTCCACTGAATAAACTAATAATAGCTGTATTTTTTGAGTTATTATTATTATTTGGGTTCATTGGAGAACTGAGATCACGAAACGACAAAGAAATTGGCTATGGAATTTGTTTTTTATTGTATTATTTTTTAAATTTTATAGATTTTCTTTTTATAGTATTCCTTAACATTTTTCTTTCAGAATTTTAATTGTTAATTACTGGCGTTATTGGATTATTTTATTATGTTGTAATAGATTTTGCTTAGGTGTTTTGTATCGGTTTTGGAGTTTATACTGTTTTGATTTTTTTGAATTTCTATCATTTCATAGAATTCTCGTTTTTTTGTGTGATTTTCTGTACGTAAGATTTTAACATTTTCATAATTGAATGTGTGTTGTTTTTCTAGCATATGGTTGGTAAGTGCAGTTTTGTTTTTTTTATCATATTTGTGTCCATTTAATCTATTTTTTAAAAGTTGGCTTGTTTGACCGATGTATACACCGTCACAGTTGTTACAGGGTATTTGATAAATTATGTTACTTTTTTATTTTTTCGAATTTTGGGTTTTAAGTGACTGAAATTGTTTTTTAGTAGGTTATACCCTTTATGTGCGACATTTATATTGTGATTTTAGACAGGATTGATTATTTTTCCTGACAGGCCTGGAATATATGGAAGAGAAAGATAGTTTTTGTTTTTTGGTCTTTTATTAGTTTGATTGTTATTGTAGAACATGTGGATGCGTTTTTTAAAGATGGTATTAATTAGTTTTTCTGGGTAGCTGTTTAATTTAAGGGCTTCTTTTGCTTTTTTTATTGCTGTATCGCGATATTCGGGGCTGGAAAGTTTAATGGCTCTATCGGCAAGGCCAATAATTACTGATTTTTTTTTTAGCAAGACGATGTTGATATTTGAAATTAACATATCTAGAAGACCAGGTTTCTTTTGTGAACCATTCTGATTTTATGGTGTTTTTTTTGTGGTGGAGTGTTGTGTCTAAAAAGTTTATTTTATTTTGTCTGTATTATTATCGCGATACAGCAATAAAAAAAAGCACAAAAAGCCCTTAAATAACAGCTCCCCAGAAAAACTAATTAATACCATCTGTAAAAACGCATCCACATGTTCTACAATAAAAATCAAACTAATAAAAAATCAAAAAACAAAAAATATCTTTCTCTTCCATATGTTCCAGGTCTGCCAGAAAAAATAAACAACACTGTCAAAAGTCACAATATAACTGTCGCACATAAAGGGTATAACCTACTAAAAAACAATTTCAGTCACTTAAAATCCAAAATTCTAAAAAATAAAAAAAGTATCATAATTTATCAAATACCCTGTAACAACTGTGAAGGTGTATACATGCAACTCGCTGTTAGTCTCGTAAGAACCGTGTAAATTAACAAAAGATGAAATTGTTTCTTTTTCCATACTATTATTCCATAAATAAAATTCTTCATAAGACTCAAACTGAAAACTTTCAGTCTGGACATCAATTCCATGTTTAACTTTAAAATGGTCTATCATTTCTTCTGAGGAACAACCAAACTGACATAAACAGCATATTAACGGCTTAACAACCATATGTGACTTTTTGTGAATCAATAATTTGCTTAAGGATTGAAAATTCTCATTGCATCTCACACATTGGTAATTCTTCACTAATTTCGTCACATACTCTATAAAAATAAAACAAATATCTAAGTAAATTATACATGTTACGACAGTTTATTTTACGATATTGTCCTTTGATTGACATTTTATGAGGGGTCAAAGACCCCGACCTTAAAATTAATAAGTTGAAAAGTTCATTATGAACATTTCATTTTATTTTAATATTCTGTATCTGTATAAAAATTCAAAGGCCGCCAGAATGAAGCCAAAATAAGTTTTTACCTGGGTGTTTTTTCTCTGATGGGCCACTAGATTTTTCTGTAACCAAAGGATATGCCACAATCATCGCAAGTTATATTTACAGACTGTGCACAAATTTTTGAGGCAATAATTGTACTTTCCATATCCATGTACCTGCAATAGGCACGAAAACGAATTCAAGCTTCAAACACAGAATCTACAGAGAATAACTTTACAATTGATTTAGGCGCGAAACCGGCCTAAGTCACATGACATTCATCGGGCAACATCTATTGGAGCAACATCCGAACCGCTTGATTGGCTCGCAGCTACAATTTTTGGTGCGGCGAGATTCTTGTTCGGCGGGTAGCTGGTCTCAAGACGTTGGAAGGTAAAGACCTAGTGCTGTTCGTACGCTCGCCATATTGATATTTATAGTGTAAACTCATGAAAAATAAAGTTTTATTTGTACATCAAAAGTTATAACAAAGTAACGTGAAATACTAGTCAAATTGCACAATTCCCCTACATATTTTGGTCCTTCGACACGAATGAATTAGTGATTCCGTTATGGAGAAACTGTAAAATTAAAAATAATATTCAACAAAGAAGAATTGTTGGCGATTGGCGCAGCAGCCATTTTGATGTGTTGATGAAAATCTTTGATTTCTGGAAGACTTCAGAAACAAGGTCAGTGCGTTCCGTTATTTGTTACTTATTTTACCTTTGAACAAACCAGCTCAGAAATTTCCGTTTTTGATAAAACTCATTACATTGAGTTATTACGTTTATTACGCAATTGTAATGCTACGCTGACGTCATACGTAGGTATAGGCTGTCCCTTTTGTGGGTTTACCATAGACATATATTTAGACCATCACAACGTATTCGCGACACCGCTGAATCCGTCCAATGTATGGGCGAAAAAGTGCGTTTGTACGCATTGGGCGCCAGTCAGATTTTTAAACGACGGTCCTCTCGAGGCATGCGCACTCGGGACGTCTCGTAAAAGTGGTTGTTGAACTCAATGACGCAACGCGGCGATCAGAACCGGGCCGAAAAAATCTCAGTCATTTGTATGTTATGGTATTTTTGGTTGGGGTGGCGAATATAGCGAACCTCTGAAGCTTGGAATTTCAATACAAAAATAGTCTTTACAAAGTGTTACAGACATTTCATATGTTTCGCAAATTATGTATTCAACTTGTAAATATAAGAAATTATTTCGTAGTCTATTTCTTACAATTAGTGCATAAATACAAATAGTTTAATTCCAAATTTAAATTATATCAATATGTGAAAGAATAGGAGGTAAAAAATAGAATTTATCTTAAATGCACTCCGGTGTTGAAGTGAATACACACACGGAGAAGTAGAAATATTTATCAGTGACGTATATTGAGTGTGGTCAAGGTGTCAGAAAGGCACTGATGGGGTGTGTGTGTATTAGGGGCAGTGTATAAGGGGTAAGATGGTGTAAGAAGGTCATAGTGTCAATGCCTCCTTCCCCTATATTGCATAAGGGTGAGTGTGACCAAAAGGCATATTTGCGCTTTCGCCAAAGGGGCACTAAAATACTAGTGGATTAGGGTAGAGGGGAGTATTTTAAAAGGGATGGCGAAAGAAAATAGTGCTTTCGCCAAAGGATCGCTAAGATATCAGTGGATTAGAAGGATGTGTCCAAAAGGCATATTTGCGCTTTCGCCAAAGCGGCACTAAAATACTAGTGGATTGGGGTAGAGGGGAGTATTTTAAAAGGGATGGCGAAAGAAAAAAGCGCTTTCGCCAAAGGATAGCTAAGATATCAGTGGATTAGAAGGGTGAGTGTCCAAAAGGCGTATTTGCGCTTTCGTCAAAGGGGCACTAAAAATACTAGTGGATTAGGGTAGAGGGGAGTATTTTAAAACGGATGGCGAAAGAAAAAAGCGCTTTCGCCAAAGGATCGCTAAGATATCAGTGGATTAGAAGGGTGTGTCCAAAAGGCATATTTGCGCTTTCGTCAAAGGGGCACTAAAAATACTAGTGGATTAGGGTAGAGGGGAGTATTTTAAAAGGGATGGCGAAAGAAAAAAGCGCTTTCGCCAAAGGATCGCTAAGATATCGGTGGATTAGATTGACATGGGGCCGTAAGTAGTAGCGCTTTCAGCAAAGTATCAAGTGCACACACTGTAAATAGGTGTAAAAATATTTACATCTTACCCTAGAACTTGGTTTGTTCAATAATTATACAGGATGGGATGCCAATACAATAAAATATACACATGTAATTTTTATGATTTACTATTTTACTTCTTAAAACAGTTGCATATTTTATTTCTATTGTTTAGAATACTACCTATGTTTATATTTTATTTCAACTTTCAATTTTGTAAATGTAACGTTTAAAAAATTAAGAGGGGGGGGGACATTAAAGAGACGCACTGTATATATATATATATATATATATATATATATATATATATATATATATATATATATATATATAAACTGAGCTATTTTCGAGGAATTATCGACAGTTTTGTATAGCAAGAAAACTCAGATTTAAGCCAACAAACTATACACTTTTTGTTAAAACTCACTAATGGTTACATTTTTATCATTAATAAAAAGAATAATTACAAGTAATATATTTAGCATTTATTACTCGATAAAAGATTCACGTCATGTGAAATAAATTTTGAAGTACGGTCCTGTCTATCACAAGGCAAACGTTCGACAAGGCGCAAGCCCGCAGAAGACCGTCTTTGTTTACGAATTCAGCTTGGTAAATTTGCCACATTCGCAAATGACACTATTTCTCTATTATATATTTTCTCTATGGGGTTTACACATTCTTTGAAATTTAACACAGCTCTACCTACATGCATTTCGCATTGTTTATAGACGTTTTTGCTTATTTTGGCGGTGTTTACATACACATATAGTTGCTAACGTATAGTACATGCATTGGATTTTGCATAATTATTATTCCTTTAGGATGATATTATAAGTTTTACCTGCTATATGTTGTATCTTATGATACATTTTAGTACATTTGGTGATACTTTGCATTCTTGACTCACGTCGGAATATTTTCATGGCAGTACACTTGAGCTATTGTCACACTTTGTGTTTACATTCATTACACCTATGGTATTTTATTACTTATTTTGCACTGAACAGTACCAATAGGTAAGTACACCGATTAACGTCTTACTTGCATTTCTATGCAATTCATTACGGAAATAAAGTTTTGTACTTTGTTTTATTAAACTCACACTTGTTGTTGACAGTTTTCACATCATTTACAATAACTTTGAGCATTTTTTGGCATACCTTATTGTAAGTTAAGATGGCTAATGTAGCTAAAATTTAACGAAAGAATGCCAAATCTGCTCTTACATGTTTTACAAATTGGTTTCAAACTATACAAGATAAACCAATTGAAGAGATAAACGTTGAAGAGCTTCAGTCCCGGTTGTTAAGGTCCGATTCTCTTCTAGACGGTTTTAATGAAGCACAGTTGGCTACTGAAGCTGCTGATGATGATTATGGAACCAATGCTGACACTTTACACGCCGAGGAACGCAGATCATTTGAAGATAAATATTATGATATTATTTCAAAAGCTAAAAGCTTTCTTGCAAAACATTCAGTGGCGGACTCTGACAGACATTCTTGCGCATCCAGTGATGGAGTTTTACGTACACAGTGTTCCACTAATATACAGTTACCTCCTATAAACCTCCCTGTGTATGATGGTGACTATGATAAGTGGTTATTTTTTCGCGATACCTTTAGGTCTGTTATTCATAAACAATGCACAATTATGTAATATACAGAAATTCCATTACCTACGGTTATCCTTAAAGGGCGCTGCTGCTGATACCATTGCTTCGCTTGAGGTTTCTGATGCGACTTATGCAACAGCGAGCATGGAAGATATTACAGGAAAGGTTTGAAAATAAAAATATTTTGGTTGGCAGTCATGTCAAGGCTCTTTTCAATTTACCTACAGTGCATAAAGATTCGCATCGGGAACTTAGGCAGTTATTTGATAGTCTGCAGCATCACCTAAGATCACTCGAATCTTTATATTTAAATACAAATGGTTGGGATCCACTTATCATACACTTGATTATGACAAAATTAGACCATGCTACACATCGCGAGTGGGAGCAAAAAAATACTTCTAACAATTTGCCAACTTTGGCAGAACTTTTTACATTTCTTAAGAATAAATGTCATGTTCTTGAAACACTTGATGCTGGCAATGACCGGACAACTAGTGTTTTAAAGAAACCTACAAAATCATTTGTTCCTACAACTGACGCTACGTCTGTTACATGCTACATGTGTAAACAGAAACATACAATCTATTCTTGTCCTGAATTTTTGAAACTTGAACCTTTTGCAAGACTTAGGCCAAACGACTTAGGCTTTGTGTAAACTGTCTATGTAGTAACCATCCAACAAAGGATTGTAAATCTGCAGGATGTAGAAAATGTGGTGGTGTACATCATACACTGTTACATTTTAAAAATAACACTTTTCAACCAAATACTAACAACAACACTTCGAATAGTTCAAATTCACGAGACAGTACGACTAGTACCAAACAGACATCAGTGGACAATACATGTAAAAATCCTTTTCTAATTCTTCTTTCCACTGCAATGGTCCAAGTCTTTGACAAACGTAATAATAAACATCTTGTTAGAGCTTTGTTGGACAACGGATCATAAAGCAATTTTATCTCTGAAAATTTGTGTAACAAACTTGAATTATCAAAACGCAAAATTGATTTTTCAATATCTGGTATTAATTTAATAAATTCCCAAGATTCTCATACAACTTCATTACACATAAAGTCCAATACAAACAATTACACTAAAACGATAGCTTGTTTAGTGTTGCCAAGGATAACTGGAAATATACCTTCCTGTTCATTTCACCCTGCTTCATTAAATATTCCCAGTAATATCGTTTTAGCAGATCCCACTTTTAATACTTCTTCACCTATTGACTTACTTATAGGTGCTGATACATTCTGGGACCTTATTTGTGTTGGTCAAATTAAACTAGGCTCAGGTAAACCAATATTGCAGAAAACCATGTTAGGTTATCTCGTATCTGGACCTATGTCTTTACCCACTTCTGTATCATGTTCAGATATACAATGTAATCTTAGTGTTAATGACCAATTGGATCTACAATTAAGAAGATTTTGGGAACTAGAAGAGTTGCCAAAAATAAAACATTTTTCCAATGAGGAACTAACTTGTGAACAACATTATAAAGACAACATTGCTACAGATGAAACCGGACGGTATCACTTCCAATTAAAGATTCAGTTTCCAAACTTGGTGATTCTCATACTTCTGCCACTACAAGATTTTTTTCACTTGAAAATAAGTTCAAACGTAACGAAAATCTTAACATTCAATACACTGATTTCATTAACGAATACATTTCCCTAAATCATATGTCTTTGTGTAACGATACTACTGATGATTGTGGATTTTTTCTTCCACATCACGCCGTCATGAAAGACAGTAGTTCTGCAACCAAACTTCGCGTGGTTTTTGATGCCTCGGCAAAATCTACTTCTAATGTATCATTAAATGATCTGTTGATGATAGGCCCTACCATACAGGATGATCTGGTATCGATTGTTTTAAGATTTCGACAACACACTTTTGTCCTTAGCGCGGACATCGCAAAAATGTACCGACAGGTACTCATAAAAGATGATGAACGGTCCCTACAAAAAATTCTCTGGAGAACAAGTCCTGAACAGCCATTTTCAGTGTATCAGTTGAACACAGTTACCTATGGAACTAGTTCGGCTCCTTTTCTTGCTATTCGTTCTTTACATGAAATTGCCCATTTACACTCAGAAGAGTACCCACATGCTTCTGAGATTATATTACACGATTTTTACGTCGATGATCTGTTGACAGGGGCTTCTTCTGTTGAAGAATTACAACAAATTCAACATGATGTTTCCTTCCTTCTTGAAAGGCATGGATTTTCTTTACGCAAATGGCGATCAAATATACCTCTTGATAATACAACTATTTCATCTGAAACACTTCCAATAGCCACAGATGAAACCAGCCGAATGGTTGGGCTAATTTGGGACCCAAATTTTGACACTCTTCAATATGACATTACTTTGCCAGAAGGTACTAACTATAGAATAACAAAAAGAAGTATTCTGTCGTCTATAGACCGTATCTTCGACCCGTTGGGTCTTCTCTCTTGTGTGACTATTTCCGCAAAAATATTACTCCAAGAATTGTGGAAATTAAAGCTTTCCTGGGGTGAATCAATTCCTGCAAATTTTTACACAACTTGGACATCTTATTATACTCAACTTCCTAAACTAAACGATCTTAAAATACCAAAGCAAGTTATATGTACAAATCCAGTTTCAATTGAACTGCCCGGTTTTTCCGATGCTTCAAATGTTGCCTACGGTGCTTGCGTATATATTCGTTCCCTGGATAAGTCTGGAAATTATCATTGTAATCTCCTGATTGAGAAAACACGCGTAGCCCCAATCAAGCACGTAACAATTCCTCGCCTTGAACTTTGTGGTGCCCTGCTTTTGGCAGAACTTGTTGATATGATCAAGCAGTCACTTCAAGTGGATTTTAGCCACGTATATTACTGGTGTGATTCGACTATTGTCATTGCTTGGATAAATACATCTCCCAGTTTACTAAAAACATTCATAGCTAACCGTATTTCACAAATTCAATCGTTGTGTCCTCCTGACTTATGGAAATATGTGAACACCTTGAATAACCCTGCTGATCTTCTTACTAGAGGTATCACTCCATCTAGTTTATTGAATTCAGATATGTGGTTTCACGGCCCGTCTTGGTTATTACGTTCAAATGAGCAGTGGCCTAACTATTCAAAATCGCTTGAGGATGTCAAAGAATTACCTGAATTTCGTACCATTCTCTTAAGTACCACTGAGGGTAGTAGGTAAGGTACCCTGATACGACGGCGTTTGCTCTCGATGGCATGTGTCCATCCGGAGCGACCACGGCTTGGGCGGGGTTTTCGGGGTTTTGAAGGTCATTGGTGAAGAAGTGGCGTGATTTTGGAAGACATCGTCGACAATGACGTCATTGACCAGAGGCTGTTGGGCAGGAGGGCCTTATTGGGGGTCGGGGTGGTTGGTTTTCATGGTGGTGGGGGGATGTGTTGGAGAAGGGGGTGTGAAATGTTGAAAAATGTGTAAGAAGTGGGATGGAAATGGCTGAAGAGGTGGTTTCTGGTGCTGAAGAAGTTGTCGACAATGACGTAATTGACCAGAGGCTGTTGGACAGAAGGGCCTTAATGTGGTTTCGGTGTGTTTTGATTGGTGTGTGATTCTCGAGGTGACGTTGTGTTTGTTTACCTGTATTTTGTCTTGGGTTCACCTGAGTTTCTTTCTTGTGCTGAAGAAGTGGTCGGCAATGACGTAATTGGCCAGAGGAGGTTGTTGGTCGGAAGGGCCTTAATGTGGTTTCGGTGGAAGAAGTGGTCGATCGTTTTTTTTTGTTGAATTAGTTGGGAGTAGCAAAAGAGGAATAAAAACCGATTGCTTGCTGTCTTTTTCTATTGCATTATGTTAGTAGGTGGGATTGATGCGGGTAAAAACACGCTTAGAGGGAGCTCGATAGATTTCGTGTGCATGATATTGATTGTATTCAATTGGTAGATTCTTTTTTTAATTTTTGGATGCAGCCACGCCTCGCCGGGCCTCGCCTAGCCTGGATGTTACCTGGGGGGTAGGTGTGTGTGTCATTACCTGTTACCTATGATTTTTTGGGATCATTTACACATAATATGTGGATAAAATAAAATATATTGAAAATATAAGTCGTCAAAACAAAATAAAAAATAACTATTTGTCATGTTATCGTTGTTCGGAGGTCATGGTTGGGTTAAATCTGGGCTATTTTTAGAACTAACTCTCATGATACAAATAAATAGAAGATATGATATCTGACGTCACCTGGAGACTTTTGAGAAAAATGACAGAAAAAACAAATGAACAAAAATTCATCTCATTGGTCAAATTAAATGGGCAGCTTACACAGGGAAAAACTATACACACGGCAGTCCAGATGTTTTCACGTTGAAGTTCGTTTAGTTTAACTTGTCTACTTACGCATGTAAATGCGTGTATATTTTTTATTCTTGAGAAATTTCCTGGTTTTGCTGCATTTCCTAGAACACCTTTATAACATAAGATCACTGTAAAATCAAATAAAACCCTGCAATATTGTTAAAAAACGTCAGTAGGAGCGACTGGTGCTCATCGGTATTACATTTGACATTAAACGATCGAGCTACGTGAGTTCCTAACATAGAATCGACTATCGAGTTATATCGTCGTCTTTTGTTAACTTAATGTATCAAATAAAGAGATGTTGCCATTTGGAGGATGAACTGTAACTACGTTCCCCGGCTGGGGACCTCTTGCAAGGTTGCCAAATTTTTGGAATAAAATGTGCAATTACCTAATAATAATTATTTGTTTTAAACTAATTCAGAAATTAAATTAATAAATAAAATTATAAAGCACTACGATTTCAATCCACGTTAACAAATTGGTCTGGTATCTGAGACAACCTGGCGACATTGGATCTGACATAACATAACATAACCTCTACAAATTCTATGTTGCTAAAATGTCACAGACTCGTATTTTTTGTGTATTTTTGCCTTGTTTGTGCCCATTTTGTATTCCCAATGGCTAAGTGGAATGGAATCGACGATATCCCAGGAACCTCCACCGAAAGGGCCTTATCCCCACCAAGAAAACGACAAAAAACTTAAATGTGAAGGCCAAGGGAAATGCTAATAAATATTTATAAAGCTTCATTACAAAAGAAATAAAGTTTCATTACAAAAGAACTCTACCTTTTCCAGGACCCAGAGTTTGCAGCTGAATGTGAATGTGTTGAGTATGTATAGTTGCTCATCCAAAAGGTAAGTACCAAAAAAGACTATTTCAGAATGCTCACAAATTATTTCCAGTATGAAGGAAAACTGTAAGTAAAAACGGAATTTTCCCGACAGCTTCCTGCCTTTTTTGTTTATAAGGCAAGCAGCTAAAATCAAATGCGACCGTAGGTATACATAGTACTTAAAAAAATAAACTGTCAGTAACTTTCAAGTATTTTTTATATAATTTTTATGGTAGCATTAAACCTTTTCTTCTTTGTAAGCATTCACATTATCTTATAATGGTACCTACCTATTTATAAGTATCTTAGTCACGATACACTTACAACGGTATGCTACGTTTGATGTCACTTCGAGTGAGAATCTTAAATTAACAAGGCACTTACTTGATCAAATGAAATATGACAATAATATTTTAATAAGCGTCAACCCAACATACTACCCGACAATAAGCTGACCTGTACTAATATTTTAATAAATGTCAACTCAACACACTACCCGACAATAAACTGACCTGTACTTATGTACAAGGAGTGCAAGCGTCTAATCAATTTAGGATTCCCCTCGAAGTGACGTCATAGCGTAAGCATACTGTTGTAAGTGTATCGTGATCTTAGTAATAATAACAGGTATCAAAGCAATTTCAAAATATTCCTGTGGTCTGTAAATGGTTTATTTATGCATTGTTTCCATGTGAAAAACCCCAAGTTAGGCCCTGTTATATTAGAAGTATTGAGATAAAAGTTGACATAATATATAAATTTCAGAGTCTTAAGGTTATTTTAATTTGCCAAATAGGCTAAAAAATGCATTTAAAATTGTGTCCATAAAGTTTTTAATATCAGAAAATTATTATCAATCAACCTTTAGGTAGGTACTTGGTATGAAAAGGTAAAAAACAATACTATAAGGGATGTGAAAATTTTTAACAAGTTTTTCAAAAAGTAAAAGCATTTTTTAGCTATTTTTGAAGCTTTTTTGACATAATATTGGAAAATTAACACTATCTTACTCTCCCAATCAAACTCTGAAAAATGTCAAAGTTTAACCCTATCCTATATATGTCAATAGAACCCAACATGGGCTTAAAAATTTAACATGTAAAACGCTGTGGAGTGCTTTAAAAAAATGTAGGTACTGCATTGATAAGATAGATTCTTTGTTAGATAAGGCTTTTAATTAAACCCAAGTAGCTTTTGGCAATAGGCGTGCATATACATATGTAAGTAACTGCACGTATTTTTTTTCCCAAATTAACATTTTGAAAGATTTTACAATCATTTTCTTAGTAGGTAGATATATTTTAATGTATACGTAATAAATATTTTATCCAGTATTTTGTTTGCATTTTTTGTCTGTTATACTATACAGCAATGTCTGGGTTATCTGAACAGAAAATTGTTAGACCCTGTTAGGATTACCTACACATTCTACTATGGACTATGGACATTGGACTTCATAATAATAATCCGAAACATGGACGGATTATTATTATTATTATTATTAATTTTTTTGTTTTTAGTAAAATGAAGAGAAAATAATGAACTTGCAGGAAAACCATGAAATTGGCAAATTAATTTACATTACATTACATTTACATTTCAAGACCCAGGATAAATGATATGTCTTATGTTGTTACCATTACGGAGGCATCGTGGTATTTTGGAGAGGTTGAAAAAGATGTTACTCCTCAAAAACCAATTGGAAACACCTGTGGAGTCTAGTGAGAAGGAGCCATTGGATTTAAGTCCTTGGTTTTACTCAGTGGCGGCTGGTGAAATTTCAAAGTTGTATATCTCTGTTCCTACTTACAGGACCCATACCAAATTTAGGAGTTTTAATAGTGAGCCCACTGGGAATGTTTTGGTAAAGAAAAAAACATTTTGTAATTTGCGAAAAAAAGTTAAATTTTTGGTGTGCCCCTCCTAGGAAAAAAATGAACACTTCTAGGTATTTTAGATATTATTTTTTCTAAACAAATTTTACTTTATTTTGTCGACAGTTTTTAAATTTTGAGAGAAAAAAGTGTATTAGTAGAAAGTTATAGTCATTTGAATTTTTTTTTTAATTATATTTTAGACTTAAAAAAATTCAAATGACTATAACTTGTAGTACAATGCTTATTTAATGTAGACTCACCCTAAGATATTGTGTAGTTGACATTATGTCATAGGGTGCTTCTGGCTAGTTTTGGTATCCGTGGGGTCACCAGTCAGTAAATAAACGGACTTGTAGAAAGTGATGTTATTTTATTGAGCTCAATAAACATAATATACTACATAACTTTCTACTAACACATTTTTTTCTCTCAAAATTTAAAAACTGTCGACAAAATGATGTAAAATCTGTTCAGAAAAAATAATAAATACAATACCTAGACGTGTTCATTTTTTCTTAGGAGGGGCACACCAAGAATTTAACTTTTTTCGCAAATTACAAAATATTTTTCTCTTTACCAATACATTCCCAGTGGGCTCACTATTGAAACCCCTAAATTTGGTATGGGTCCTGTGAGTAGGAACAGAGATATACAACTTTGAAATTTCACCAGCCGCCACTGGTTTTACTTCATATCTATTGAACTCCTTAGAACCGACAAAAATATCAGTTAGGTGCCAATCACTATATAGGTGCCAACAACTGTATGTTTTACCCTATATTTTTTGTTATTTTTAAATTGTTTCTTTAAATAAATTTTGAAATATAAATTGAATTGTTTTTTTTGTCTTTTTAAACTCTGTACCTACACTTTATCCTTAATCAACTTATTAGAGTCGTCTGATTTAATAATACTCTTAAAAAAGTATATTCTTTAATCTGGTATTAAAATGCATTGTCTTCCAGAAATAAAAAATATAAAAAAAATTACAATGTTTAAAAGAAAACTGAAGAAATTTCTTCTAAAAAAATATAAATTTTTTATATTCTATGACTAATTAATATTCCTCAGGCACGGTATTGTTTCATCACAGTCTTTTATCGCAACTCTATCACTCTATAAGATTCTTATATATATATATATATATATATATATATATATATATATATATATATATATATATATATATATATATATATATATAGATATATATATATATATATATATATGTGTGTGTGTGTGTTCTAAACCTACAGTTGATATGAACAATAATCAGTGCCTTGCCAATTCCACCTTTTGCTACATTTGTTTGTTACTGCAGACTTAGAATTTTGTAATTTCATTTCAAAATATCCACTATCATAATGTTAATAGACAGACGTTTATTCTTTCATAACAGTAATGTCTTTCTTGCTCTACGTGGACACACACAAACCTCATTCACAACAATGTGGACCTAGAGGAGTTTGGAAAGAGAAGGAATATTCCTATTAAAAATAATAAACTTTTGAAGTACCTACTTTTGGAGTGCTGTTTTATAATAATAGATCTTACCTAAATCTTCGAAACCTTCACTGCCTTTAAAGTAATTTTTTTTTAACATAACTCTGTTAGCATAGATACTGCTAGCAGATTATAAACGTAAAAATTTTACTATTTGAAGATAGCTACTGCCCAATAACCATGTGCTTATGAATGATAATTTAATTCTGCCTTAATTTCTGTATACCTAATATGAACAGGCATTTTTTTTAATAAATAAAGAAAACTCAGCAAAATTGAGTAAAGATTTTTTATTAAAATAAATCATAACATGAGTTTAAAGAAATATTCCCTATTCTCTGATAAATTCTACAAACCATACCTCAACCTGCGAACAGCGAAATTCTTAACTTAAAGTACTTGTAGAAATAAAAATTGTAACTGTTTAGCTCAATGTGACAGTTTCTCAATTAAATGTTGAAAGTTTTAGCTCTAGAAGGATAAACAGACTTTGCCTGGTACTTTTACTGTAACTGAAAACCAAAATTTTTGTATGATTAGGGGTAGGGTAAATTTCATTCTTTCCTCCTCTCTGACTTCTTTATCGAACTATTTGGGATGGAGGTTCCTGGTTAGATGGTATGGTAATTTTCATTCTTTCCTCCTCTCTGACTTCTTTATCGAACTATTTGGGATCGAGGTTCCTGGTTAATCATCTTCATAATGCCCGGCCTTAGTCGTACTTTTTCGGTAGTTGTTAGCCAGTAACAGATTTATAGAATAAATAAATTTAAGCGGCCAACACTTTATACAAACATTTTCTACACAGAAAAATAAAGGTTTATTCGTTTATTATCAACACTACAGAAAAAACTTATGGGACATGCTCAAAATGTCATGTTGCTGTTTATCTTAACTTAACCTAACTTTTTCTGGTTGTCAAAATTTCAAAATATGATAAAGAAAAAAGGTGAGATAGATATACTTTATTTGTCCATTGTAAAATGGGGTTTTGTAATCATTCTCAAAACCAAAATTTTTAATTTTTATGATTCCGCGATATTTTGTAAACGAAACACATCTTTTAAGATCGCGTTGTGTTTAAAACTATTTTTTGGTGATTTTATATTACTTTTAGGAGTTCAAAAGTAAAAATGAGATGTGCTGTGTATGGTTGTGATGTGGACAATCAATCAATGAATGTATGTATTTATCCCTTTATTTACATGATTATTTTAAATTATATACTATAAAATTTGTATTATAAGCAGGAGGCAAAGTGTATTGCCAATAAAATTTATATAAAATCGCCTTTAACTAACATTAAACTCTATATTGACCGTTATAAATTTAAAAAAATCACCTGGTGACGTCATGCGCGAATTTGACAGCGCTTGATATCATACCTTCTTTTACTTGTATCATGACTAACTCCAAACAAAACGAATCTATGTTGCATTGTCTAGCGAAATATTTTATATAATAATAATAAGCTGCAGTAAGTAATTTTCATAAATATGATATAAAACATAATTCGAAAATAGAAACATTATCTTTCGACAAAGGTCAAAAATAGGTTAAAATTGCCTCTATAAATAGAATTTACTAAAAACAAAAACCAATTTTACCTATAATAGTGGATATATTTCATTTGAGATAATGATTAGAAATAAATCAAAACAAAACGATTTCTGGTTTATTTAATGCATTTATTTAATAAACTACAATTTTATAACAAAGAAAAGCAACATTTTAGTCATTTTCTGTTGGAACCAAAATCATTTCCCAATCGTCAGGTATAATAAAAAAATTACACTTTTAATGGTACCCAGTCTTTGTACAACATTTGTATCAATTACTACTTATAAAAGAAGCAGTTTGTTTGGCTCTTATTTATTTTCTAACAGAATATTTTACAGATAAAGCATACTGATTTTTTTAAATTTCTTCCAATCATTTTTTTTTTAGTAATATTTGATTATTTTTTTTTTGCAAGTAGTCAATCGAAAAACAATTCTCATTTTAATGTTGTTTGCCGACTGCAAGGTTTTTCGTGTGGTTAGGTACGTAAAAAAGGGTTAAAAAGAAAAAATCTTTTAGTTTGACTGAGAAGCACAAGAAAAAATATGCCTGTTCCAGCAAGATATAAGTGTCCTAAATGTAAGGGGGAATCAGATGTGCCACGTGGCCAACCATGTCTAGCCTGTGAAATGCATCAAATTTTTATACGGTTTGATGGCTCGAAGCATGTACCGTCACAGTATTTTGATGGCCAAGAGATGAAGGGAAATAGGAGAAATAACTCAAGAAATTCATAATATCAATTATTCTGGTACATTTGCGTTTAAAAAAATGAAGAAGTCCGTGAAATTTCGCGAAGAAAAAACATAGTGCATTTATTAGTAGTATGGAATTATGTATTCAAAAAAAGCTCGGAAAAGGAAATTTAATTTATAAGGAAAGATTTATGTCTATATAATTTTTTAGCTTTTGTATGGTATAGTAGATTGTAGTATTATTTAAATGTGAGACATTTTTGAGGAAAATAAAAAATAAAAATGCATTTTTAAGTAGTTTTAATTATATACAAATCTCTGAATTTTTATTTATCTACCAATCTCCTTTGAATGAAAAAAAGTAATTCATACAGTCCTGGACTCCTCCAAAAAATTTCCTACCACTAAACTTTTAGCGGTAAACCAAAAAACATATACACAAAAGATAAAAAATCAGTAATTCTGTGCACCGAAGTCATAAGAAAAAAGTGAAAAGTAAAATATTTATCAATATTAACGATTATATAGAAAGAGAAGAGACCCTTCAAGAACAAAAAGAAATGTTAGTAGGTTACACATATATAGAAAAAATAAGAGGAAGTTAAAAAAAGCATGTTTTCTGCATTTATTTTTTATCCACAGTGCATTAAAATTGATAGATCAAACATAATGGTTAACAATTATCTCTGATATAATTAAAATAAAATTAATTAATTAATTATGTATACATAAATTGTTCGAGTCCAACCTCATTAAAGATTCTCTTTCTCTCTCCCTCTCAAAACAAAAATATCAAAAACAAGTTCAGAAATATAAAGTATTAACGTTTTAGATTGGAAAAAATAGTTTTTTTAATTTTTTTCTTTGTGATATAGTTATAAGGTAACAAAGAGTTAAAAGAAAATTATAACAATAGAAAATATTTTTTTTTGTTATTTTTATTGAAAATTATTTATAATACTACAAGAAGAAGTTAGAAAAATATTAAGAACAACAATATTAATGGTATATAAATTTTTTCTTCGTGACACTTTATTTTCGTGCTGGAGTTGTCACACCCACTTGTTTTTCATTTTCTTTTCCAAAGCGATAGATTTTTCGTTCAAAATTAGATTCAGGATGACAGGTCATGGGTCGATTAGCCACTCGGATAACATTCTTGTATTCGGAATCCGTGGAAACCAGAACAGGTTGGCGGCTTTTCGTATTACAGGAGTTACATGTTTTGTAAACTGTAAATGAATCCATGTTGCATGGATGGCTGATTAAAGAAAGCAAAAAGTGCAACTTAAAAAAATTTTAGAAATATTTTTTTATACGTTATTTCTACAGAAACCTGCTATTTACCAGTGGAACCAAAGCCACTTTCTCCTCTTGTGGTAGGACTTAATTCCTGTACTTCTTGCAATTCAGGATAGAAAATTTTTTCACAAATAAGTTGAGCTATACGATCTCCAACATTAATTTGAACATCTTCTTCAGAATGGTTAAATAGAACAACTGTTACGAGGCCCCTGTAGTCGTTATCAATTACACCAGCTAAAACAAGAAAAAAATAAAAAATTGTAAAATAAAAATTCATATTTGACAGTTATACCTCCGATATCAAGAAATTTTCTCACAGCTAAACCTGATCGGGGAGCAATTCTCCCATAACAGCCATCAGGAAGTTCAATTTTGAGACCGGTGTTTATTACAGCGTTTCCTCGTGCAGGAACAATAGTAGTATTGATGCTCTTTAAATCATATCCTGCTGCTTGTAACGACCCTTTGGTAGGTGTAAACGCTCTAGATATTGCTTCAATATACTTTAATACTTGCGATTTCTAAGAAATTTTAAATGTTAGGTATACGTTTTTTACTGGGGTAAACCAATTTAATGTTTACCAAGGAGGAAAATTCTAGCCCTAAAATATTAAACATTCCAACCCCAAGGTTGAGTATCGGTGTATAAATAATTTACGATTCTTTTATCATCAAAAGGTGAAAGTGCTAGTTTTTTTGAGCAACTGTATATACATTATATTTATCAGAACGAATTAAATATTGATTAGCTTCTAATGTAGAGTTATTAAATAGACATTGATAATAATCCTCAAAAACAATTTCACGTAATGATGTGGACTTTATCCCTTTTGCTTTCTTGATAACACCCAAATTTTTTAAATCGTTCTCACTGCAAGTATTTTTGTTAATATTTGCATCGTCTACTTGGACTTTAAAAGTGTATAATTTTGATCTCAAACCGATAAATTCTAACATAATTTTCCCATTATTCTCATCCTTCATTAACCCTAAAACTTTTTTATTTTTTTGTGGAATATTATAGCTATTATCGAAGGGATAGTCTGAAGTATCAAATTTATCAATATCCTGCTTAATATGTTGATAAATATCATTAACAGAAAAATGATAAATAAGTGAATCAGTGTCCGTGTATAATAATTTTGCATCGTTACCAACTTTATTTATGACATAGTTATAATGAAAATCATACAAAAATGTTTTGGATAAATCTAAAATTGGGAAACCGAGATAAATAGGTTTATTAAAGTTTACTTTTAAACGTGACATTTCAATTATTACCATGTCTTTATCGAAAATTGTGCAACTGTGAAAATTTGGTTGTGATATATAGTATTTTGCACCAAATCGACCTGACCACCTAGTTACCAGTTTGATGTTTTTATATTTACGGACGTTTTCCATCGTTTTACCGAAAACGGCGTTGTTCATTAATTTATAGAAATTTTTTTCAAACTCATTTTTGTTCTTTCTTAATTCTGTATTTAGGTCAATGTACGTCTTTAACCAAGGAGATTGTTTGAATTTTAAAATTTTATGAATTTTTTCAAGTATTATACCTAAAGAGATGGCTTGCTGTAAATTACGATAGTGAATAATATAATTTTTCTTATTGTAAAGTGTTGTTAATAACTTCGGTATTTTTCCTTTTGACAGCGGTGGAACTCTATGTTCGGGACATAGAGGTAAATCGCTATGCTTTTCGAAAAGTTCTTGAGGATAAAATAAATCAACTTCAAAAATATAACCAACATCGCTGTTTTCAGGAATATTCATGACAGTAGGTATTTCAGCGACATTTTCAACCCAAACAAAATCACGAAAAGGTAACGGTAAAGACATAGCAGTTCCATACAAATTGTTGACATCAAAATACATGAGATATGAAGACGACTGATTTGGATCGTATTCAGTTCCCATGTATTTGTTATTAGCTTTTCCATAACGGTTAGAGCATTGTGATATACCCCCACGAATACCTCTTTCAAGAAACATAATTTTATCAACGTCTGTTAATAATTCTAACTCAATATTGCAGATTTTGAGCATACTCGAAAGGGCCAAACCTGGACAGGTATAGAAGTGTAATGCGTCTAGTTTGTAGGTTGTCATACATGTGGTTCTGAAATTTTCAAAAATATCTGTAAGTAATAAAACATCGGTTTTTAAATACAGTTCTGCATATTCTCGTAAATTTTTAATCTTAAAAGTGTGCCAGACTGTTTGAGCATGTTGATAGTCAGAGTTCGATATATGTTTGTTATTAATTTTACTGAAAAAGTCCTCCTTAACTGGTAAACTTGTCTCTGTCAGTTTTTCCCAACTATTTAGGTATTCATAAGGAAATACACCCTTGTGATTAAGCAATGTAAATTCTTTATCATCATTATAAAAGTTTCGAACAGTTTTCTTTTGATCATTTGATAAATAGGAGGCTAATTTATCAAGACTACTAGCCATAAACCTGTAAGAGTCTAAAAATCTAAAATTAATTTTAGTGTTATCAATATATTTTGAGAAAGAGATATATTTTTCTTGGTTAAGTGGTAAGAGGACAATTCTGCCCTTTATTTCACCAGCTAAAGCTCTAATGATGAAATGGCTGTCATATCCTGACAGGTTATGAAAAACAATCGGTATTGCATGACTATCAGTGTAATTAATATTGCAAGATTCGTGTGCCAAACCACGTAGATCACCTGTCAGGTGCGAATGTTCTTTTATTTTCTTATCATTAGGCCCAAATGGTTTGGTACAAATGTGACAAACGTTTGATGTTTGAAGAATATGCATTTGTTGTATAGTAAACGGTTTCATTGGTACAATAGTATCGAAAATTTTATGTAATTGATATGCAATTTTTTCGAGCTCCTTTACAAACCAGTTAATACAGTCTTTACCTGTATATAATTTAAACTTAGAAAGTTTACTGTCATATGAACATTTTAGATAATATGCAATGCAAAATGCTTCATGTTTTTGACATTTTCTTGTTTTTGTTAAATCATTAGGTTCTTCCACATTCACCAGAATACTTTCTAAATCTGCATAAATGGCAAAAGGAACATTTTCTTGGAACTTAAATTGTGTAAATTTTAAGATTTTGTTTTTCTCCGTCGGACAAACGATTTGTGTTTTATTTAAAATACTACAGTTAATAGAATGTTTTTCTAGATTTTTCTGTGTAATGAAAGCGTTTAAACAACGATTACACAACCAAGATTTCGTTCCGAAATTAGGTAGTTGTTTATGTAATAATCGAGAGAGATTCTTGATTAAGGCAAAATGATTCACTCTTTGCTTGGAAAAATCTGTTAAGTCCCTATCATCCCCACTAGTGTCACTATCATAAGAATTGTTAGCAGTTATTAAAAGCAAATTTATTTTTATGAAAAAATCAAATTTACTCAACATCAGCGGCAAAATTTCCGTTCTTTGATAAGTAAAAATATTTATTGAGATTTCATTATACTTTTCAAATTTGGGAATGTCTTTCAGACTGATAGGGAAATTAATTTTTTTATAATGTAATTTTCTATTATGTTCCCCAAACCTGATTTGACTAAAGTGGGGATAAGATGTAACATGATTTGATTTTTTCTTTAAAGGTGCAGGATGCAAATGTGCAACAACTGACCAAAGAAAGCAAAAGGGATCATTATTCCTAATGTTTATAACAGAATTTGTTTTTTTTACAAAATTTGGAGTTTTTAGAAATGTAGAGAAACCGTTATTAATGGGAGAAAAGACGTTTATATTAACTTTTAGCTGTAAAATTTCCTGTAATCCCCAACCGGAATCACGTTCTGCAAATTCGGAAAGCTTATTTAAAATGTTTTCTTGAACGTTTTCTTTATACCATTTTTTTAAGTTGGTTGTTCCATCAATTATTTTGTTTTTAGTACCAAAATGTTTTAAATCAACTTCAAGGTTTGTAGGTTTAACAAAATTTGCTAAAAAAATTACATTGAATTTTATTAAAGATGTTTTTAAAGCCTGTTTAATTTTAATAGAAAAACTTCTAAAAGCTTTTGTAAAAAATTGAATTGGATCCTTTATACCTACATTAATAATAGCTCCGGTTTTTATTCGTTGGTTAAAGCAGGAATCAACATCTTGCCAAATAACATACCTGTTGTTTTCCGGTTGGTTTTTATCAATTTTCTGAAGTTTTCTTTTCAAATTTGCTCTGTAGTTAAGAAATATTGACAATTGACTTTCAACTTTAGAAAAGTTTTTAACACAATTCAATTTTTTCCTTATACACTTTTTTATTAAATTAATAAAGTTTTTTAAAATTTTATTCCACTTTAAAAATTCCTCCTTGGTTTTAATTAAATGGATTACCTGTTCAAATTTTCGTAGAACTTCAGTGGAAACCTTGTCAACGGTTTTAGATGCGGAATTCATTGCTGGCTCTTTGCGTGTATAGAATGAAAATAACAAAATAATAAAATAATTTTTTAATTTAAAAAATAAAAAATTACAATAGAGATCTTTCGCATTAGAACGTTATCATCAGTATGATTTTATCATATCAACAACTTTATTTAACGTAATTATCGACTGCAGTGCTCTAAAACTATTATCAGTTAGACATTTAACAACATCATTAATTACATCATTTTTAGGACTCAAGACATTTTTAAAATTATATCTCATTTTCTGTTTACTTCACCTCTAACCTTTACCTTTTTTCTAGACTTTAAGTCTCCATCAAGTTTCCTTCTGCAACATTTTTATAGACTACATGGCAGCACGTGCTTTTTTGTAGGGGAATGTTTGGTATAGAATACATAATTTAATTTACATTGACTTTATGTATTTAGTGTGAATGAAATGGGTTCCCATTATGCATATTTCACTAGTTGTCCCTAGAAATTTTAATCATATTTTTTCTTTCATTTTAGTATAAATCAGTTACGAGTCTTCACAATATTCATTTTTGAAAACTTTAATAATAGCTCCGTAACAACTGAAAAACCTCTCAATTTTCTTTATAAAAATGTCAACCGTACCATCCTCTATTATTGTTTATTCAAACGATAAAACAAATTTATCTACAAAAATGTTGTATGTAGTGATGAAACAGGTGTTCCAGTAAGTATGTTTTTTTAATTTTTTTGATCAGACATGATTTTTCGTAAGTTTTCATTCATGTTTGATTTATTTTTTTCAGATATGGGGTAAAAATAATTGATATTCGGAACGAAAGAATTTACATCTCTCTGACTTATAGCCCACGAAAGACCACGTTAGAAAAGAAATTTGGGAACCTGCCTGTGACTTATACGAGGGTAAAGCTTGGGTCCGACGAGGAGTACCAACTATTGGAAGAGGCAACCCAGAGATTTGGTTTCAACCTCCCCATCGAAGATGAAATTCCTGAAATGGTTGTCAGAGAGGACCAACCCAAACCCTCCACATCAACGGTAGGAGCAACGAAGAAATCCAAGAAAATTAAGTTGTGCATTCCTCATGATGGTGTGCTGGATCTTCATTGCCCATCGGATGAGGAATTCATTGAGAGCCAGATGGAAACGTTACGGTAAAACCTTTGTTTTTTTTTGTTTTTTAGTTAGTTTCTTCGAGATTTCGGGAACAAGGACAAGAAGCATAATATAGTTTTTTCTATTATTTATAGAACAGAAAAGGGTGCACTAACACCTACTGAAGCATATACCCACCTAACAACAATAGTATCTTTCGGTTCAAAAAAGCTGTTACTGGAGCATTTTACAAAAAATGATTTATTTATTTTGAATATTATATATAAATTATTTCTCGAAATTGGGTACAGATATAGGTGTTTTGTTGCAGGAAATTCTGTTAGTTATTTATTGGGTTATTAAAGTGTTTGTGAAAGTAAAACTATTAATTTTTATATTGAATTAAAACATGAAAAAAATTCTATGGATTTATGGTCAATCTCAAATAATTTATCTTCCAAAATTATGTCTCTGTTAAATTGTTCTCTGCTTGTTCATGAAAGTAACTATGAAAGTACATATTGTCAAGCGAATTTTCCATCATTTTTTAGTCATAACATTTCCTTTAATTTTATTTGCTTGCAAAATAAGAAGAGGTTAACGCTTGAAGAGCTTATGATTTCCACACTAAATAGTTTGCATTTAACAAGCGATAAAACATCTATATTTCTATTTAATAACAGTCCACGCTATATAAACATTAAAAATGTACCATCATTAACCATAAATTGTGAGCGAGCTATTATCCATATAAAATATTATAATGATTTTCTAAAGTCCTATTTTCCAAAAAACCGTTACAACAACCTTTTATAAAATATGTACTATTTTTTTTATTCTTTTCAGGCAGGAGATGAAGAGAAACTAAAATACATTTTTAATGGATATATGGTATTATGTATATATAAAACTCTTTTTCTTTTACTTAATGCGTAGAATAACGAAAAAAATTAAAATAGCAAGCAGGAGATGAAGATTCCAAAAAAAAAATCTGAAAACACTTTCTTAAAAATATCAGGCAGGAGATGAAGATTCCAAGAAGCTGAAATACATATGGTATCTTATATGCATATATATATATATATATATATATATATATATATATATATATATATATATATATATATATATATATATATAAAATAAAAAAATATTTTTTCTGTGAAAATATGTGTTTTATTTTAAAAATTAGAACATTACAACCTATGTTAAACTAACGTTATTTGGTGGTTTAATAAAGGTGGAACAGATCTTTGAACTTGTGAAACCAAAAAACAAAAAAAAACGTTAAGTTCTAAAAATAAAGATTTCAAAAAGCTTCAGCTCCCACGTACATATAATCAATTTTTTACAATATTTTTTCTGAGAAAATATGTGTTTTATTTTAAAAATTAGAACAATACAAACTATGTTAAACTAACGTTCTTTGGTGGTTTAATAAAGGTGGAACAGATCTTTCAACTTGTGAAACCAAAAAAACAAAAAAACGTTAAGTTCTAAAAATAAAGATTTCAAAAAGTTTCAGCTCACACGTACATATAATCAATTTTTTACTATAATATAAATTAGGTACTAGTAACAAAATATATTTAAGTACATGTAAATTGAATATGATTCGTCTATCAGTTTAAAACGATAAAATTAGCTCTTGTTTTGTATACAACATTACCATTACTCATTACCCATTAAAGCTGAACATTGCAACGCCACAAGCTAAAGTACAAATTTGTAATGGTATGATCAGTAAAATATTGCTGGTACGAGGTGCATAGTAAGTAGTAGGTATACTTTGGGAGTTGTGCCCCACCCGCCACCCGGGTGGATCTTATCTTGTGATCTATGACCTCATATCTCGGCCACCTTTGCGCAGGAGTAAATTTCAAGTACGTCATCGAAGTCTACGTCACTGGATCTTACGTCAGCAAACCCAACCTGCGCGCGCAGCTGTCAAATGTCACCTGTCAACTGTCACCTGTCACTTGTCAAATGTCAAAATTAAAATTGAACATACGTCACGTGTGAAGGATGACGTCATAAGACAGAAGAAAAAAATTAGCCAGCTGTCACTTGTCATTTAAGATATGTCAACTGTCACCTGTCACTTATGAAACGTTAAAATAAAAAACTCACATACGTCACGTGTTCAGAATGACGTCATAAGACATGTGTAAAAGTGTGTCAGCTGTTACCTGTCATTTAAGGTCTGTCAACTGTCACCTGCCACTTATGAAACGTCAAAATTAAAATTTAACGTAGGTCATGTGTTCAAAATTGCGTCAGAAGACATGTGTAAAAGTATGGCGGCTGTCACCTGTCATTTAAGACATGTCAACTGTCACCAGTCACGTGTTAAACGTCAGAACAAAAATTTAGCATACGTCACGCGTTCAGGGTGATGTCATAAGACATGTGTAAAAGTATGGAAGCTGTCACCTGTCATTTAAGATATGTCAACTGTCACCTGTCACTTATGAAACGCCAAAATTAAAATTTGACGTAGGTCACGTGTTCAACATGGCGTCAGAAGACATGCGTAAAAGTATGGCAGCTGTCACCTGTCATTTAAGATATGTCAACTGTCACCTGTCACTTATGAAACGCCAAAATTAAAATTTAACGTAGGTTACGTGTTTAGGATGATATCAGAAAGCGTTTAAAAAAAGAATGGCGTCGATCGGCCCTTTGGTTCCGGAGATATAGTTTTTTGCTATTAGCGCTCTAATGGCTCAGGTTGGAGAGTTGAAATTTGGATGTAGGATAGTAGATGATGAGATCATTCGATTTATCAAATTATTTTTTAAAAATCTCGACTTTGAGGAAAAAATGAGATTTCAAAATTTTTACATCACCCTGTATTGTAAATTTTCGATGAAATATATAATTTAGGAATATTATTTAAATTAATAACAACTAAACAACCCACGTTAAAATCACCAATGTTTAAACTGAGCTGTTTAAACACCCCTGTTTAAACAGCTCTGTTTAAACAGCCCTGTTTAAACTACCCTGTTTAAAAACACCTCTGTTTAAACCGGGCTGTATAAACAGGGCTGATATAAATTATTAACTTTATTTTATTGTTAAAATATTATCTGCCGGATGATTATATCAAGTTAAAAGAGCCTAAAACAATAGTACATAAGAGAAAGATTGCATCATTAGTGGAAAATTCCCAACTCAAGCTAGCTAAACTGACTCAGCACGAGGTAAGGTTAATTTAGACGTGTTTTTCGAGGTACGAATATGTAAGAAAACTAGCAATTAGAAAAATTGGTGATTTAACCACAAGACATCGATATTGAGCAAATTTATATACAAAATTAGTGAATAATAGGAAACAAGTTAGGACTAGGAATACAAGTAAACTAGAAATACGATTCAGAGTTTCAGATAAAGATGGGGTTAGGGTAGAATGAGTACGAGGAAAAGATGTTGCGACGGACGGAAAAACTTTACGAAATTCTCGACGAAGATCATCGATACAGGTCTTAAATGCTAAATAATTCTTTCTTATTGTTCGTGCAGCTTGGATAATCCTACGTTTAACGTCTTGATCGAGCTGGCTCATGGGGGTAGACATACTAAAAAAACAGACCCTGTTCTGGAAAAACAGCTAAAAAACAGGCCCTATTCTGGAAAAAACAGCTAATAAACAGACCCTGTTCTGGAAAAACAGCTCAAAAACAGATCCTGTTCTGGAAAAACAGCTAAAAACAGACCCTGTGCGACGCACTTTGTTCAATAAAAAGTGTTTGATTAAAAACCGTCAAAGATACTATGATGAGTATCATTGACCAAGTACTTACCGCTTAACTTGAAAACATTAAAATAACTCTTAAAGGTAGTCTAGAGAAAAACAGGAACAACAGGGTGTTCTGAGGGAAGCAGGTGTAGTAGAGCGCGTGCAAATTAGCCCTTGGCTCAGTTAGCCGGGTAGGTTCAATTGGACGCCACCAGTTTTTTACACCGACGTAAACTGGAAGTCGCCTAGATGGTTTAGGGACCTGCTTCTCACACAACAAACCCGCTATTCATAAGTGAAAATTAAAACACAGGGCGCAGTGAGCTGGATAAAAACAACTTAATAAGTTTACCCTATATACATTTATTTGTACACAAAATAAAAAAAAAAATTACAAGTGATGTTGACAAAATTGTTACAAATGTTACAACCGAAATAAGAAAATTGGGCGATTTTTTTTTCTTTCCCCGCAAAATAATTAAATTAAATCCAGCAAATTCATAGGGTGGCTCCTTAGCACCCACCGATGGAAGAGTAGGATGACTCCTAGCTCCCACGGGAAAAATAAATATTGGGATGCTTTGTAGCCCCCACGGAAGAGAAGTAGGGAGGTTCGTGGCCCCTACCAAAGACCCCCGTAAGCAAGGAGGGTTAGACACTCCAGACTCCCCATACAAAACACCAAAAACGGGGGCAGCTACCAGCGGTCTCCAGATCGTCAGGCCGATGTAATGGCTGATTATGATGGTAACGAACGAAGTTTGCAGATAAAATCTTGCCCAGCAGACAATAATTCAGCAGATGAATTTTGATCGCAGTCCCGGAACTTAATCCATAAACTTGAGCCTTCAAAATGGCTGAAACCGACACCGCAAATCTGCAATCTTCGACGAAAACCAAGGTGGTAATGCTAGACTTCTTCCTTCTTTTCCACTCAACCAAAAGGTCTACATCTGCGCAAGCCCAAAAGGCTGCATAGAACATCCAATGATCCGGGGGAAGAAAAGGCGGCGACCTTGAGTGGAAACTCATGAAATAGAGTCTCAAGATGGCGCCACGGCACACCGACAAGAATTACTTAATTCCAACCAATTTCAAGCGTGGGTTAGAAGCTGCTCCCTCAAATGACCACGAAGGCGGAATTGCACAAGTCTTAAGCCCCATACTGAGAAACAAACGCAAAAAAGACACAGAAACTTAGAACTGTAATTGTCGCCGCGCCACCAAACAAGGGTACTGAAATCATACAGAGGCCTCTTGCGTGAAACAATAAAGTTACGGAAATACAGAAAGTTATACCTGGTGGCTTGAACAAGGTAGCAACGAAAGCCTGCCAAACCCACGCGAAAATGCCTAACGCTACAGCTGTGTTCCTAAATCGACGGCTCCCAAAAGCGCTTTGGGACTGTTCGTGTATGCGAACAGGTCAGTCGGTTCCCACCCCCGATGCACCATCTCTACACGCCTTAAAGTTCCGTTCGACGAAAACCCACACACTCCATTCTTAATCTTCAACATACAACTCAATTAAATGTTTACAAAATTCAAAAAAAGATCTTGGAAAGGAAAAGAGAAGGAAATCTTGGAGTTTAATTAATAGAGAACGCTAGATTCAGGAATCCAGGACAGTGGAGGCAGTGGAAAACACCGGGATTAAATTTCATCCAAAATGTAGGTAGCCTTCTAAAATTTATTCTTTAAAAATATGCTATTATAAATAGACTAAGGGCGACTTGTCTATACACAGAGAGGACTCCAAGCAAGGCAAAAAAACAAAGTTCAGGGCTCAACAAAAGAGAGATGTTAAACCAACCCACCAGCTACGAAAGATGGACAAGCTGATGTCAAGCTGACTTGGACAAGAAAGAAGGCAAACAAGATGGACAGGGAGTAACCTGGAACACAGGGCAAAGCGAGCCTACCCAGTGTAAGAGCGAAGTTCAGAATCAAGGTAAATTATTAAGTAAAACTAAACAGGTAATCGTGAATAAAATTAATTAGTATAATTAGTAAACACATACCCAGACAATGTGGCAAAAATGGCCTGTCACAACTCCCCCTCTCCTACGAAAGGAGCGGAATTTTCCAAAGAAAATTAACCGACGATAAGGATCAGAGGCTCTCTGTAGATACAAGAAAATTGAAAAAGAAAATAAATTACCTGCGCTATGCTGGCGCCAATAAAAAACATAAGTGAAGATACGTGGGAACCCAAGGTAGTACCATATAACTAATACTAACTAACAAGACCGATAACCCAATCTTAAAATAACTAAATACTCAAAGCAATCCTTGGTTCCTTTGCCACTAGTCACCCAGCGACCTCCTCCAGGAAGATTCAGTGTGGAACGTAAACCCTAGGTTGGTAAGGGAGCTAGCATTGCGTAACACCCAAAAATATTGTGGGGAACCTCGTTTACTAGCCTCACACTGTAGAATCGTCCCGAATTAAATCACCAAGTGACATGCGTCAAAGCAACCAAAGGGTGGACAACTAAAAAGGAAAAGATAAATATAATGCAACATAAGTAAAATGAGAAGAAAAGAGGGATAGCCCAGATGATCCACCATACAAAAGGGAGTGGATTGTAGCATCCACCAAGCTAAAAGATGTACCAAATGGGAAGCACATCGGTCCCTGTATACAACAAAAAAATTAATCAGGGTGTTCTGAGCGGTGGCACTGCCACCGGCCTGTCGCAACCTAATAGGCCGACTTGAGCTCAGGCCGAACAAAGTAGCTTGGTCCTCCCCTGGCCCGCCCAACAAGTTCGATGGGCAAACTGTTACCCCAGGGGTCAGACTTCCGCCCCCCCTGAACAGCCCTTCCAGTCGGTCTGCTCTCCGAAGGATCCATGATCTAACAAAGAGCGTCGAAGCGACATCCGGTAGCACCCAACACCGTGCAGCCTGTAAAACGAGATAGGGACAAATGTCAAAATCGATAAAGCCAAAATAAGGTAAAGACGCAATCGGGATAGTTTTATCTTGTCTAAACGGTGGATAGACAAAATATATCAATAAGGATCTAGGCGCAAAACCAGTAAATACTGAAATGGCCGAAGACTAACCTATAGTCCTACCAAAACCTAGACCTAAGACAAATCCAAATAAATAAAATACCAAAGGTATTAAAGTAAAGTAAAGCCAATCAAAGGCCAATCGCGATAAGGTAAGTAAATCAAGGAATGAAAAAAAAGGTAACGGAATGAACGCAAAGGTAATCGAAATCACGCAAAGGTAAGCAAATAAATGCCAAGGAAAGTAAATTAACACAAAGGTCAGCAAATTATCGCAACGGTAAGAAAATTATCGCAAAAGTAAGCAAATTATCGCAAAGGAAAGGAAATTATCGTAAAGGTAAGTAAATTATCGCAAAGACAAGTAAATTAACGCAAATATATATAAAAAAAGGTAATCAACCAAAAGTAAATGAAACAAGTAAATCAAACTAAAGGTTCGCAAATCGAGATAAAGAAAATTGGGTTACTTGCCAACAACTAGCAGTGAATCCCACCATAAGTGGTCTTCTCAACTTCACAAAAATCAGCAAGAGAGAAAGAAAATTGTGTTTCTACTCTAAATCCCCGAAGGAAAGACAAAGTCGTACTCGAGCAAAAACACATACTAGTTCAAGTAACCGAAATTTCCAGACACAAGTAGGGAATAATAAATAAATCAAGTCAAGGTAGAGAAAATTAAGCCAAATCAAAGTAAAAGGCCACATCAAGGTAAATACGTCAAATCAAGGAAAAAAAAAGGGTCCAATAAAGATAATAAATAAAGACTTTTGGCCCTAGTCTATAGTAAAAAAAAAACAATTAATAGTGAATGCAGATAGATAAAAAAAAAACGATAAAGAAAACTAGGTCCAAAATTAATTAATCACCGCCTTCTAACCAAGTAATCACTCTTAAATTACCATGTGACACACCGACCCCCATCTCGTCTCGCGCCGAGATGGGTGTCTGCGTGAGACTGATAAACGCAAAAAGGTAAGCTACAGTAAATGACCATAAACGTTACTATACGTTACTATACTATAAACCAAGTGACGATAAGGTAAAGATAATCAGGTAATGACAGATAAAAGATAACGAGGCGTAAGGCGGTGTTGGCAAGTGAAAGTAGTAAGGCAGCTGAGGGCTTACCTACTACAAACAATAGAAGCAAGGCAGCTGAAGGCTTACCTTGCCACGGCTTTCAGGGGACTCCTACCCCACCTAGTAAACCCAGTGCAGCGCTATTCTAAGTGACAGTGTCCAAATCCATCAAGTCTCGCGCCCAGATGGATCCAAACACAATTACGCCCACACTGCAGAGCATAGACGGCACTCAGAGGACTCCTACCTCAACTAGTTAACCCAGTGCAGTACTATTCTAAGCGATAGTGTCCAAATCCATCAAGCTTCGAGCCAACATGGATTCAGACACCATCACGCCCATACTGCAGGGCATTAAGAATTGCACGCGACTGAGCAAGGGAAGTAAAAAAAAACAAGAATTTAAACTGGGCCAAAAGTCAAAATTAACGCAACGATAAAAGAAAACTCACTAAAGCCATTATTACCGAAAGAAGGGAAAAAAATTAAATGAAATTAACCAAATTGAAGCTATGGACTCGAAAGTTAATAAATTCAGAAATCAATAGATTGATAAGTAAATTGAAGCAAAATGACACGTAAAACGTAATATTAAACTAATGACAGTAAAATCAACGGAATGTAATAAAGTAAATAATGACTTTGAGTTGCCTAACAATTTATTCACTCCTACGGACCACCAAATGCAGTTTCGGCATATACCGGTTTAAGGTCTTGTACATGCCAAATGCCCTTACTAACACCGTGTTCATCTTCAAGCTCATAAGTACACGTGCCGGTCTTTTCTACGATCTTGAACGGACCTACAAATTTCGGAGCCAACTTTGCGCTATAATACTTCGCTGCATCGGATATACTTTTATTCTTACGCCAGACTTCTTGACCAGGAACAAAGCTTACTGGGCGTCGGCGCAAATTATAGTTATGTCGATTTTTAACACGAGAAGCTTCGATTTTAGTGTGGACTTTTCTAAATAATTGTTTGAAAGCTTCTATTCGTTCTCGAATGTAATTTTGACGCTCAGTTTCTACTTGAGGAACACCCTCAGCATAGTCCGAACCGAATAGCTTGTGTTCCCTGCCAAAATTAACGCAGTATGGGGTGAAGCCCGTAGTTTCGTGTCGCGAAGTGCGAATGGCGCAACCGATAGCAGTTAAATTATCTTCCCAAGTTCGATGGTTATTTTGTTGAACGTAAGAGCGCAACATCGTTTTAATAACTCTATTAACGCGTTCAGTGTGATCTGCTCTAGGATAATAAGTAGCAGTGTAAAATATTCTAACCTTATATTTATCGCAAAGGGCTTGAAATTCTTTGGATTTCATTTGAGTTCCGTTGTCGCACGTTAAGAATTGAGGAGCTCCGTAAACTAAGAAGATGCCGTCTTCGACACACTTTACCAACGATTTTGCTGTTGCCGATCGACACGGGAATAACACGACGTACTTGCTAAAATAATCGGTGACCACCAAAATATGAGTGTTACCTTGTTTAGAACGAGGTAAAGGACCTATGTAGTCTAGGCTGATGGCTTGCCAAGGCTCTTTTATGTCTGGGCGGTTACCCATTAGACCAGCTGGACGCTTCTGCTCTACTTTGTTCTGAGCACAAGTTCTACAAGCACGGACATAACCAGCGACGTCGGATCTCATTTTCGGCCAATAATATCTCTCGGCGACCTTCCAAAAGGTTTTGAAAACACCCACGTGCCCTGCTGCTGGATTATCATGGCATCGAAGGAATATCTCTTTTCGTTTTTCCTTTGGTACTACTATTTTCCAATAAGTGGAATGATCTGAAAAACTCGGATTGTTTGTCTTGACATATTTAAAGAGATTGCCATTCTCGACTCGCCAACAGGGATATTTATCAGGACGTTCTTCTAGCTTCTGTATCATGCCCTTGTACCATTTGTCTGAGATGTCAGAAAATGATTGCGACGGTGGTTCGTCAACAGCTGCGATAGAATCAGAAGTCACTGGCACTGACCTGGAAAGAAAATCTGGCACGACATGATCCCGGCCTTTACGATGGATCAGTTCAAGGTCGTAAGGTTGCAAACGAAGAGCCCATCGAGCGAGACGTCCTTGTGGATCTTTTAGATTATGAAGCCATAACAAAGAATGGTGATCGGTTATGACTTTAAAGTGTACACCCTCCAGATAGTGACGAAGCTTTTCTACACTCCAAATTACGGCAAGGCACTCTTTTTCGGTGACGGTTAATTTCATCTCTTGTTTGGTGAGAGAACGTGAAAGATAGGAAATAACTTTTTCCCCGTCATCAAATTGCTGAGTCAGAACTGCTCCTAGGCCATAAAATGGGGCATCAGTCTGTAAGGTAAATGTGCGATTAAAATCTGGACATGTAAGCACGGGAGCTGTGATAAGAGCTTCTTTAATCAAGTTGAATGACTGATGGCACTCGGAAGTCCATTTCCATTTGATGTTCTTCCTGGTAAGCCGAGTAATTGGGGCTATGATAGCTGAAAAGTTCGGCACAAAACGCCGGTACCAAGAAGCGGTGCCAATAAAACGTCGAATTTCGGTGATATTTCGTGGAGGTGCTATATTCACAATGGCCTGCACTTTCTCAGGATCAGGTCTTAAACCTTGAGCGTCTACGATGTAGCCAAGGTATCGTAATTCAGGCTTACAAAAGTGACATTTCTCCTCGGAAACTATGAGTCCTGCATCTCTCAAACGGTCAAAAACTAGGCCCAGAATTCTGAGGTGTTCAGGAAAGGTTCTGGAGATGATAATTATATCATCAAGATACACCATCACATGATTTTCCAAATCAACGCCTAATACACGGTCCACTATACGTTGCCAGGTGGCTGGCGCATTGGTCAAGCCAAAGGGCATGCGCAGAAAATGATAAAGATTCCTACCTGGAACAGTTAAAGCAGTTAATTCACGTGAGGACTCACTAAGAGGTACCTGCCAGAACGCTGATTTTATGTCGATGGAGCTAATGTAGCGGGCGTCTCTGAGGCGATCCAAAATGGCGAAGATATAAGGTATAGGATATGCGTCTTTCTTAGTTTTTGTATTAAGCTTTCTAAAATCTATGCAAAACCTATAGCTGTCATCTTTCTTGCGTACCAAACACACTGGACTGGACCAAGGACTTTTAGAAGGTTCAATCACGCCAAGTTTCAACATCTCGTCGATTTCCTCGTCCATAATCCTTTGCTTGTATGGAGAAACTGGGTAGTAACGCTGTTTAATTGGCCTAGTGCCGGGTTCAAGCTCAATGACGTGTTCTGCTACCTTGCAGCAGCCAAGACCAGTACCCATTTCCGATATTTTCTCCTTAACTAGTGCATTTAAACACGCTCGGTCGGTTTCAGATAAAGAGTTGCCATCTATAACGCTACAAATTTCCGTAGGTTGATCATCAGTGGAAAAATGCCAGACATCCTGCTTCAAGTCGGGGATCACTTCCATGGTTCTCCAAAAGTCGATTCCTAAAATCAGTTGGTGGGACAGTTCTGGAAGAACTAAAATATCGATCACCCGAGTTCTATTCAATAAAGTCATAGGAACCTGAAAATAGCCCAAACTAGAGCAAGTTTGGCCGTTCGCGACAGTACAATCAGTCTGTTGCCTAATAAGTTTTAATCCCAGACTTTCCAAAATTCGGAAACCGGGTTGACCTACAATAGTGCGTGATGCTCCAGAATCTAATAAGCCTAATATTTTGTAACCTAAAATCGAAATTTCTAAATAGGGGCGCTGGTCGCCATGCGCATGAGCTATGATAAAATCTAATAGTTTTTGATTTGGAAAAGAGTTATTCGCATGTGAAGGATTTTTGCGGGAGGGAGAGTTATTTGTTGACGAAGGGTTTTCATCAGAAAGAGAGTTGTTGGTTGGCAAAAGATTTTTATTGGGGGCAGAATTGTTAGGGGGTGAATGGTTTTCGTTAGAAAGACAAGGGTTGGTTGGTGAAAGGTTTTCATCGGAAAGAATGTTGTTGGTCGGTAGAAGGGTTTTATTAGGAACGGAGTTGTTGTTCAGCAAGGGGTTTTCATTGGAAGGAAAGTTGTTGGTCGGTAAAGTGAGAGCAACGGGAGTAGTCTTACGACCTATCGGCTCTCCCGAGAATCGTTTCTCTGACAATAAACACTTAGGGCAGTTTTTACTGGTCACATTTGGTGCACCGCAGCGGTAACAATGGATTCTACGCTGTTCAGGGCACTGACTATTTCGATGACCTGGTTTATTACAGTTCCAGCACAAGATTGATCTAGATATTTTTGAAGATATTGGACGTGTCTCTCTTGGTACCTGTCTCACGTCTCGAGATGTTGATGGTGCTGGAGATGATGCGGTAACTACATCAACGACTGGCAACTGTTCATCGTCTTTCAAACCTGGTGTTTCAGCAGCCATGAATGCAAAGTCTGGCTCTACAAAATTATGCCTTTTTCTAGGAGGTGGTACATAGTTCTCTGCACGATATTTCTTTAACTCCAACTTGAGACATTCTCCTTCCAGTTCTTCCAACTTGCTAACTACCGGAAGTTGGGTAGTATAAAAAGGTGACAAGTTTCGTATAATGATGTCAAGTTGAACGTCCTCTGAGATGGAGCCATGTCGTCTAAATAACGCACTCATATTAGAAAGATAATCGACTATACTCTCAGTCGAATCCTGAGTCCTATCCAGAATTTCCTTAAATAACCGATGACGATAATCTGGTGGTTCGAAATGTTTACAGAGAAGGTCAGACAAATCAGACCAGTCCGAAAAGCGATGACGATTTGCACGAAACCAATTTAAGGCTTTGCCCGCAAATAAGTCGATAGCGGATGTAAATAGTTCGCGTTCAGAAAAACCTCGAGCCTCGCGTAGTTCCGAAACTCGCTCCAAGAAATTATGCACGGACATCTGTCCAGCCTCGCCGGTAAATTTAATACCCCACTTTTCAATACGTTGCGTTTTACAACACGAGTGATGGCGAACGGAAGTGGTAGTGGTTATGTTGTGATTAACTGCCGGTTGGTTGACTTTAGGCGACGAGCGCGAGTGTCGTGGTCGACTGTTGGACGCATTGATATTTCCGGACGCATCTGAATCCGACGCATTCGAATCCGAACCGTCCGAATGAGCTTGACCGAGCAAGATGCTTAAATTTGGATCTTGTTTTAAGAGACTGTCCAAACAGTTTAATTTGCCTAAAATTTGGAGTAACAAATCAGAACGAGTTTGTGATTCCGCGGCGCTAAGGTTCTCAACCGGGATACGATGAACGCGTGTAAATAAGTGAACAAGCTGAGATTGTAAACGTTCAAATTTTTCTTTAGCGGATTCACCGGAGACATTTTTAATCGCGCTGTCAATATTTTGTAAGGTTCTAGTTATATAGTTACATTCATTGGCAAAAACACAAGTATAGGCTATACGCGCAAAAATTTTACCTTTCCTTTCCATTTCTAAAATTGGACGTAACGCTACTATAAGTTCTTTTACCGTATTGGCATAACTAGCCGGTACTCCACGAATCGTAAGTTCATAAATTAGCATTTCTTTCCTAAGATGGTTAACCTGCATATTATAATCCATTTTGGAGTGAACAAAAACAACAGCAACTCAAAAGTCAACGTAAAAAGTCAAATCTAGGTACAATCGCGTAAATCGAATAAATTTAGCAAAACTACACCAATAGTGTAGTCAAATATAGCAAATAAAGGTAATTAAATCAGCGAAAATAGCAAGAAATAATAAAAAGGTAAATCACGTAAACCAGCAATCATAATTCAGTACGCAAAGATAATCAAGGTCAAGTAAATGAATAAAATAAAATCGATAAGAAATCGCAATATCAAAAAAAAATCAAAGTTACGTAATAAGTAAAATAAAATCGGCAATAAACCAAATTCAAAGACAATCAAAGGTACGTAATACGCAAAATAAAATCGGTAATAAACCACAAATTCAAAGACAATCAAAGTTACGCAAACAAGTCAATTAAAATCGGTAATAAATCGCCAAATCAAAGCAAATCAAAGTTACGTAATAAGTAAAATAAAATCGATAATAAATCGCCAAAATCAAATGCAGTAATACAGGGCTAGTACAGTTAGAGTTAAAATTGATGGAAATTTTCAAAGTTCCATCCAGCTCACTAGACGCACAAGAGTAAAATTAGAAAAAAAAGCGGTCATTTTTTTTAAATAGGCCCCACGTTGGGCGCCAAAAATTTGCGACGCACTTTGTTCAATAAAAAGTGTTTGATTAAAAACCGTCAAAGATACTATGATGAGTATCATTGACCAAGTACTTACCGCTTAACTTGAAAACATTAAAATAACTCTTAAAGGTAGTCTAGAGAAAAACAGGAACAACAGGGTGTTCTGAGGGAAGCAGGTGTAGTAGAGCGCGTGCAAATTAGCCTTTGGCTCAGTTAGCCGGGTAGGTTCAATTGGACGCCACCAGTTTTTTACACCGACGTAAACTGGAAGTCGCCTAGATGGTTTAGGGACCTGCTTCTCACACAACAAACCCGCTATTCATAAGTGAAAATTAAAACACAGGGCGCAGTGAGCTGGATAAAAACAACTTAATAAGTTTACCCTATATACATTTATTTGTACACAAAATACAAAAAAAAAATTACAAGTGATGTTGACAAAATTGTTACAAATGTTACAACCGAAATAAGAAAATTGGGCGATTTTTCTTTCTTTCCCCGCAAAATAATTAAATTAAATCCAGCAAATTCATAGGGTGGCTCCTTAGCACCCACCGATGGAAGAGTAGGATGACTCCTAGCTCCCACGGGAAAAATAAATATTGGGATGCTTTGTAGCCCCCACGGAAGAGAAGTAGGGAGGTTCGTGGCCCCTACCAAAGACCCCCGTAAGCAAGGATGGTTAGACACTCCAGACTCCCCATACAAAACACCAAAAACGGGGGCAGCTACCAGCGGTCTCCAGATCGTCAGGCCGATGTAATGGCTGATTATGATGGTAACGAACGAAGTTTGCAGATAAAATCTTGCCCAGCAGACAATAATTCAGCAGATGAATTTTGATCGCAGTTCCGGAACTTAATCCATAAACTTGAGCCTTCAAAATGGCTGAAACCGACACCGCAAATCTGCAATCTTCGACGAAAACCAAGGTGGTAATGCTAGACTTCTTCCTTCTTTTCCACTCAACCAAAAGGTCTACATCTGCGCAAGCCCAAAAGGCTGCATAGAACATCCAATGACCCGGGGGAAGAAAAGGCGGCGACCTTGAGGGGAAACTCATGAAATAGAGTCTCAAGATGGCGCCACGGCACACCGACAAGAATTACTTAATTCCAACCAATTTCAAGCGTGGGTTAGAAGCTGCTCCCTCAAATGACCACGAAGGCGGAATTGCACAAGTCTTAAGCCCCATACTGAGAAACAAACGCAAAAAAGACACAGAAACTTAGAACTGTAATTGTCGCCGCGCCACCAAACAAGGGTACTGAAATCATACAGAGGCCTCTTGCGTGAAACAATAAAGTTACGGAAATACAGAAAGTTATACCTACGCCGCGGTGGCTTGAACAAGGTAGCAACGAAAGCCTGCCAAACCCACGCGAAAATGCCTAACGCTACAGCTGTGTTCCTAAATCGACGGCTCCCAAAAGCGCTTTGGGACTGTTCGTGTATGCGAACAGGTCAGTCGGTTCCCACCCCCGATGCACCATCTCTACACGCCTTAAAGTTCCGTCCGACGAAAACCCACACACTCCATTCTTAATCTTCAACATACAACTCAATTAAATGTTTACAAAATTCAAAAAAAGATCTTGGAAAGGAAAAGAGAAGGAAATCTTGGAGTTTAATTAATAGAGAACGCTAGATTCAGGAATCCAGGACAGTGGAGGCAGTGGAAAACACCGGGATTAAATTTCATCCAAAATGTAGGTAGCCTTCTAAAATTTATTCTTTAAAAATATGCTATTATAAATAGACTAAGGGCGACTTGTCTATACACAGAGAGGACTCCAAGCAAGGCAAAAAAACAAAGTTCAGGGCTCAACAAAAGAGAGATGTTAAACCAACCCACCAGCTACGAAAGATGGACAAGCTGATGTCAAGCTGACTTGGACAAGAAAGAAAGCAAACAAGATGGACAGGGAGTAACCTGGAACACAGGGCAAAGCGAGCCTACCCAGTGTAAGAGCGAAGTTCAGAATCAAGGTAAATTATTAAGTAAAACTAAACAGGTAATCGTGAATAAAATTAATTAGTATAATTAGTAAACACATACCCAGACAATGTGGCAAAAATGGCCTGTCACACCTGTTCTGGAAAAAACAGCGAAAAAACAGACCCTGTTCTAGAAAAACAGCTAAAAAACAGACCCTGTTCTGGAAAAACAGCTAAAAACAGACCCTGTTCTGGAAAAAAACAGCTAAAAAAGAGACCCTGTTCTGGAAAAAAACAGCTAAAAACAGACCCTGTTTCTAGAAAAACAGCTAAAAAAACAGACCCTGTTCGGGAAGAACAGCAAAAAAAACAGACCCTGTTTCAGGAACCCACTGAAACGTCGAACTACCCAACCACTCAACAGCGAAACAACATACTCTGTTTCGAAAAACAACTCCGGAGCAGCTATGAAACAACTAAGAAAAAGGCCTTTGCTTCGGGAAACAGTAATTCGTATTCATACTTGCTCATATATAAACAACATACAGACGATTTTCTTCAAAAATAGAAGGGTACTAATGCTGCTACGAATAATCAAACAGTTATCTGTTAAAAAAAAAAGCATCCAGTCCATCCTCCTTTTCGAACTGAAGGTACATGGAAACGGGGAGAGTTAAGGGTTGATTTTTTTGGAAAAATAGCGATATCCAAGTGGGCGATATTGAATACCGAAGAACTCATGGGCTCTACGATCGTCTGTGTTGTTTTTGAAACCTATTTATCAGAGAAAAGAAGATGAGGAACAATACAAAGATAGGGAGTGATGTATGCGAAATTTGTAATCTAAGTGGAATAGCTGATAAGAAATGGTTAGTATACCGTTGACCGGCAGACGATTAACATGGCGGAAATATTAAAAACTGTTCTTGCCAACATTGAAGAAGTATTCAGTCGGAACCAGTATTATGGGTCCTGTTTACCTGCAACTTTAATGGTTTGGGAACTTGCTAAAAAATATAATGTGCATGTAGAACCAAAATGTGGAAAGATTTTCTATAAGGAAATAGGAGGCAACATTCATTTTTGGAACGTATTTGAAGGAGAAATTTACGATCCTACCGTGAAAGTTATTAAACATATGATGCCATCCGTAGACCTTACGAAGTTTGTGTACAAAGAAGATACTAGTATAAGCACAGATATGGAGGCAGCACTAATGCTAGATATTTTTAATCAGTTCCAGAGAACAAACACAACACACCAATACTTTTCCAACGCTCCAGATAAACTTAAAACTCTGAGAAAAATTATCCATAGAAATGTAGCTAGATGTATTAAATAAAAGAATTAAACCAAGTCCTTAGATGTTTTACTACCTGAAACAATCAAACCTAACCTCAACAAATATTCTAGTGCAGGTGGTACAAAATTCTTCGAAACGTAAACGATTCTCAGCCTCAGACTATTTAATAGAACAGGTTCTGTTTCCAAAGGATTCGAGCTTTTCTCAGGGCGTTTGTCTTTGCATTGTGTGTGTGTTAACGCCCTGTGAACCCCCTATTGTTGTCCGATTACTGTCAGGTTGTTGTCCTATTAACATCCGGTTGCTGTTCGGATAACGTCAGGACGTTGTCCTGTATGTGTTATAACGAGGTTTTGATGGATAAAAGAACATGTTCAGATTAAAGGTTTTAGTTGAGAACTGGATGTTATAGTAATAAGATGTATACCAACAAGATAAAGTATCAGCTTCTTGAAACACCAGCTGTTAAATATGGTGTAAGGACAGAGGGGTCTAAGTTCTTTTAAACACCCTGTAAAACCGTAGATATATTGAAAAGAAATTATGCCTTAAAATTATGTAACCGGTTAAGGGTCTTATATCTAAATATAGCCACCGTTAATACAAAAGGTTCTATTCTAAACCTTGTAAAACTAAAACAAAATCCCATTCAAAACTCCTTAAAATAATAACGCTAATTTTTCTTATACTAGGTCTTATATTTTCGAAAAACTGGGTAGTCGGAAGAGAGTCTTTTTGTTTCGTATGCTAAGGCTTAGATTTCCGAAAAACTGCATGGTTGAGATTCTTTCCGGCATCACCATGTTGGTGGTATTTGTAAAACGTGATTTTCAAAAATACCGCAAAGAAAAGTGCAAACCCAAGCAAACGCTCTCCTTATTGGTAGATAAATCTACATATTTTGAAAAAATTTACTACTACTTTGTATTTAAGTCGACATTATTTGATTCGACAGTATACAAAGAATAAAAAGGGGCCCCAAAAGACGCAGGAAGATAGGCTTCACAGCTCAAATTGCCCCTTTTGTAGGGAGGTCTTACAAATCAAGCTCCACTATCTCGGTCCTCAGTGAGGATGTCTAAAGGGCCATAATATATTCTTAGTATACAGATATGACAATAAATCACGAAATGGTTCACAGAAAAATTTCTCGCACCATTTCAGGATATTATTGCATAATATGAAAGACATATTGTAAACAGTACAACCACTAGCAACGTTAGTCGAGATTTTCGAAAAATTTTTGTCAGTCGAAAGATCTTTTTGACCTTTACTCAATACCCGCTAAAGATTTTCCGCCCCTTTCTTACTGTTAGGGCACGAATAGGAAAGATATAATATGTTAAACAGTCTAGCCTCTAGTACCGTAATTAGTCAAAATTAGCTCCTTTATAGAGTCAAAACAAGCGAACACGTAACAGAGCAAACGCAAAAAAAGTTATTTGCAGTTGAAACATGGCTGATGGATGGTTCTTTAATAGCCAACAGGCGACAATTACCCTGGTCATCTCCATAAGACATATGGAAAACACTGTATATACCAAACTCCTTTAAGGTGTCAACCCCCTTTGTACAGAGGAATTACCGAACACCGGAGTCAGTACGTCTCCCCTCGGAAGGGTACCTTGCGTGTTTCCATGCGGAAAAATGTCGACCATCCCTTTATATCCCCTTAAGGAGCCAGCTCATTAGCAAGAAGAGGGAACATACCGAAATCACTTTGAACATATTTTTTCTAATTTTCAAACCAGTATACGCTTGAAGTTGTACTTAACATGCAAACATTTTCTGTAAAAATAAAAGATTTTAACTGACGAAATGCTTCAGACTATACGACACACATTTTTTGATTCATTTTTCTCCCCCAAAAGTTACAGTTTTTAGCGCAATTGAAAAGCAAAACTACAGTTCCTGAATACCCAATAGAGAATTTTTTTATCTAGGATATCTCACGTAGACTTCAAGCCTAAGTACTAACGAACCGAGGGCGTCTGAAGAGAAGGGATGTAATCTATTGCCACGAGATTTAAAGGATTGGACGTGGGAACAGACAGGGAAAACATCTGCAGGCAATTTTTTTCAGAATTCAGGTACTAATATGAGTTCAAAGAACTAACTATTTCTATGTTGTTACTTAAACATAAATTTAAAATGATGCTCGTAAATTTCCGCTTTAAAGATTTTTTTTATATAAGTCATCCCACGTAGACGTCGAGCCTAAGTACTAACGAACCGTGGGCGTCTGAAGAGAAGGGGAAATGTAATCTATTGACACCGGATTTAAAGGAGTGGGTATTGGGGGCAGACAGGGAAAACCTCTGCAGGTAATTTTTTTCATAATTCAGGTAGAAATGAAGGAGAGAAGTTCGAGGTTTTTATCCCTAGATCCAGGTGTGAATATTAGTACAAAGAACTAAATATTTCCATGTTGTGACTTAAACATAAATTTAAAATAATATCCATAAATTTCGGCTTTAAAGATTTTTTATCTAAGACATCTCATGTGGACTTCGAGCCTAAGTACTAACAAACCGTGGGCGTCTGAAGAGAAGGGAAATGTAAGCTATCGACATGAGATTTAAAGGAGTGGGTGTTGGTTGGGACAGACAGGGAAAACCTCTGCAGGCAATTTTTTTCATAATTCCAGTACTAATATTAGTGTAAATAACTAAAGATTTATGTTGATACTTCAACACAAATTGAAAATAACGTTCCATAAATTTCGGCTTTAAAGATTTTTTATATAAGTCATCCCACGTAGACATCAAGCCTAAGTACTAACGAACCGTGGGCGTCTGAAGAGAAGGGAAATGTAAGCTATTGACATGAGATTTAAAGGAGAGGGTGTTAGGGACAGACAGGGAAAACATCTGCAGGTAATTTTTTTGTCATAATTCAGGTAGAAATGAAGGAGAGAAGTTCGAGGTTTTTTATCCCTAGATCCAGGTGTTAATATTAGTACAAAAGAACTAAATATTTCCATGCTGTTACTCAAACGCAAATTTCAAATAATACCCCTAAATTTCATCCTTCAAGATTTTTTATCTAAGACATCCCACGTAGACGTCAAACCTAAGTACTAACAAACCGTGGACGTCTGAAGTGAAGGGAAATGTAATATATTGACACTGGATTTAAAAGAGTGAACGTTGAGGGCAGACAGGGAAAAACATCTGCAGGCAATTTTTTTCATAATTCCAGTACTACTATTAGTGCAAATAACTAAAGATTTATATGTTGTTACTTAAACGCAAATTTAAAATAGCGCCCCATAAATTTCAGCTTTAAAGATTTTTTATATAAGTCATCCCACGTAGACATCAAGCCTAAGTACTAACGAACCGTGGGCGTCTGAAGAGAAGGGAAATGTAAGCTATTGACATGAGATTTAAAGGAGAGGGTGTTAGGGACAGACAGGGAAAACATCTGCAGGTAATTTTTTTAATAATTCAGGTACTAATATTAGCGCAAATAACTAAAGATTTATATGTTGTTACTTACCCGCAAATTTAAAATACAACCCTCTAAATTTCAGCTTTCGAGATTTTTTTTTAATCTAAGACACCCCAGCCTAAGCCATCAAGCCTAAGTACTAACGACCCGTGGGCGTCTGAAGAGAAGGGAAATGTAATATATTGACATGGGATTTAAAGGAGTGAACATTGGGAGCAGACAGGGAAAACATCTGCAGGCAAGTTTTTCTAGTGTAAATAACTAAAGATTTCTATGCTGGTACTTAAACGCAAATTTAAAAAATATTGCCCCTAAATTTCGACTTTTCAGTTTTTATCTAAGACACTCCACGTAGACTTCAAGCCTAAGTACTAACGAACCGTGGGCGTCTGAAGAGAAGGGAAATGTAAGCTATTGTATTATAAAATACTACCCATAAATTCCGGCTTTTTCAGACTTTTTTTATCTCAGACATCCCAGTCTAAGTCACCAAGCCTAAGTACTAACGACCCGTGGGCGTCTGAAGAGAAGGGAAATGTAATCTATTGACATAAGATTTAAAGGAGGGGGTGTTAGGGACAGACAGGGAAAACATCTGCAGGTAATTTTTTTCATAATTCAGGTAGAAATGAGCGAAAGAAGTTCGAGGCTTTTTTTTATCCCTAGATTCCCATACTAATATTAGCGCAAATAACTAAATATTTCCATGTTGTTACTTAAACGCAAATTTAAAATACTACCCATAAATTTCGACTTTCGAGTCCCCACACAAACTCTTAAATATACCAACTATTAATTTTTAAACCTCAAATAACAATAGTAATAATATTAACACGATTAAATAAAACACTAGAGTACTTACGTTTTATAATACTTAGGGCACAACACACAAACTAATTCACAGTAAAAAATCTAAATGACTACCAGTTCAGCCTGCTAACAAAAAACTCGAACCCGTATTTTGTCCTGATTGAACCAACCGATCACGCGTAAAGATTTGTTACTACCTAAACTCGTACTGGCGAATCTCTTGTATGTAGTTACTAATTAAGATTCTAAGATATCCAGACCGGATGTGTCAAAACCACAAATCTCCCTGTTACCAATAAATGTACACTTATATTATCAGAAAAAGGCTCGCAAATATGTTTAGAACTGTATTTGATTTCTTTATAAAATTATTTAAAATAAAACATCAAATTTCTATAATTGCTAATGCCTTTCCATCTCTGAATTAAGAAACTATACTAGTATCATGAATTTACTTAAATTTTTCTCTTTTATTTGATACCCAACACGCCGTTTATCATATTAGAGCCCTTTTTCGACGCCATATCTTCGGGGGGAGGGGGTTTAAATTTCTACAACTATATACGATGGACATGACTTTTTAGCAAAAAATGCGTAGCAGGGTTGCGTCATCTTTATGAGAAGTAGTTAAAAGGATATTTGTAAAACAAAATACAACCTCCCGTTACATACGCGTGATAGCAACTTGTAAACGTTAACTAATCTGTTTTTGAGAGCAATTTTTCATACCGTATCAAACACCCAAATCCCCACCCTCTGTTTTAGGCCGTTAGGGTACTAACTGTAAAAAACTCGGACCCTGAACCCCGCTGGACGGCTTTTCTTTTTTCAACATCTTCTGACATCATCCTCAACATGTGACCTACGTTAAATTTCTATGTTATCGTTTGACAAGTGACTGGTAACACATCGAAGATGATAAGTGGCCACTGATGTACTTTTACATATGTCTCACGATATCATCCATAACACGTGACACATGTAAAATTTTTATTTTTGAAGTTTCACAAGTGACAGGTGACAGTTGACACACCGAAGATAACAAGAGACATCCTTAACACGTGATCTAAGTTAAATTTTTATTTCTACGTTTGACAAGTGACTGTTTGGTTGAGTTTGCTCAGGTTTGTCTCGTTGGGTTTGCTTAGGTTTGTTCAGGTCTGCTCAGGTTTGTTTCAGTGGGTTTGCTCAGGTTTCTTCAGGTTTATTTGGGTTTGCTTTGGTTTGCGCGTTTAAGGTTAGCTCAGGTCGCGCGCGCGCGCGACCTGAGCTAACCTTAAACGACATGGGATTTAAAGGAGTGAACATTGGGAGCAGACAGGGAAAACATCTGCAGGCAAGTTTTTCTAGTGTAAATAACTAATGCTGGTACTTAAACGCAAATTTAAAAAATATTGCCCCTAAATTTCGACTTTTCAGTTTTTATCTAAGACACTCCACGTAGACTTCAAGCCTAAGTACTAACGAACCGTGGGCGTCTGAAGAGAAGGGAAATGTAAGCTATTGTATTATAAAATACTACCCATAAATTCCGGCTTTTTCAGACTTTTTTTATCTCAGACATCCCAGTCTAAGTCACCAAGCCTAAGTACTAACGACCCGTGGGCGTCTGAAGAGAAGGGAAATGTAATCTATTGACATAAGATTTAAAGGAGGGGGTGTTAGGGACAGACAGGGAAAACATCTGCAGGTAATTTTTTTCATAATTCAGGTAGAAATGAGCGAAAGAAGTTCGAGGCTTTTTTTTATCCCTAGATTCCCATACTAATATTAGCGCAAATAACTAAATATTTCCATGTTGTTACTTAAACGCAAATTTAAAATACTACCCATAAATTTCGACTTTCGAGTCCCCACACAAACTCTTAAATATACCAACTATTAATTTTTAAACCTCAAATAACAATAGTAATAATATTAACACGATTAAATAAAACACTAGAGTACTTACGTTTTATAATACTTAGGGCACAACACACAAACTAATTCACAGTAAAAAATCTAAATGACTACCAGTTCAGCCTGCTAACAAAAAACTCGAACCCGTATTTTGTCCTGATTGAACCAACCGATCACGCGTAAAGATTTGTTACTACCTAAACTCGTACTGGCGAATCTCTTGTATGTAGTTACTAATAAAGATTCTAAGATATCCAGACCGGATGTGTCAAAACCACAAATCTCCCTGTTACCAATAAATGTACACTTATATTATCAGAAAAAGGCTCGCAAATATGTTTAGAACTGTATTTGATTTCTTTATAAAATTATTTAAAATAAAACATCAAATTTCTATAATTGCTAATGCCTTTCCATCTCTGAATTAAGAAACTATACTAGTATCATGAATTTACTTAAATTTTTCTCTTTTATTTGATACCCAACACGCCGTTTATCATATTAGAGCCCTTTTCGACGCCATATCTTCGGGGGGAGGGGGTTTAAATTTCTACAACTATATACGATGGACATGACTTTTTAGCAAAAAATGCGTAGCAGGGTTGCGTCATCTTTATGAGAAGTAGTTAAAAGGATATTTGTAAAACAAAATACAACCTCCCGTTACATACGCGTGATAGCAACTTGTAAACGTTAACTAATCTGTTTTTGAGAGCAATTTTTCATACCGTATCAAACACCCAAATCCCCACCCTCTGTTTTAGGCCGTTAGGGTACTAACTGTAAAAAACTCGGACCCTGAACCCCGCTGGACGGCTTTTCTTTTTTCAACATCTTCTGACATCATCCTCAACATGTGACCTACGTTAAATTTCTATGTTATCGTTTGACAAGTGACTGGTAACACATCGAAGATGATAAGTGGCCACTGATGTACTTTTACATATGTCTCACGATATCATCCATAACACGTGACACATGTAAAATTTTTATTTTTGAAGTTTCACAAGTGACAGGTGACAGTTGACACACCGAAGATAACAAGAGACATCCTTAACACGTGATCTAAGTTAAATTTTTATTTCTACGTTTGACAAGTGACTGTTTGGTTGAGTTTGCTCAGGTTTGTCTCGTTGGGTTTGCTTAGGTTTGTTCAGGTCTGCTCAGGTTTGTTTCAGTGGGTTTGCTCAGGTTTCTTCAGGTTTATTTGGGTTTGCTTTGGTTTGCGCGTTTAAGGTTAGCTCAGGTCGCGCGCGCGCGCGACCTGAGCTAACCTTAAACGCGCAAACCAAAGCAAACCCAAATAAACCTGAAGAAACCTGAGCAAACCCACTGAAACAAACCTGAGCAGACCTGAACAAACCTAAGCAAACCCAACGAGACAAACCTGAGCAAACTCAACCAAACAGTCACTTGTCAAACGTAGAAATAAAAATTTAACTTAGATCACGTGTTAAGGATGTCTCTTGTTATCTTCGGTGTGTCAACTGTCACCTGTCACTTGTGAAACTTCAAAAATAAAAATTTTACATGTGTCACGTGTTATGGATGATATCGTGAGACATATGTAAAAGTACATCAGTGGCCACTTATCATCTTCGATGTGTTACCAGTCACTTGTCAAACGATAACATAGAAATTTAACGTAGGTCACATGTTGAGGATGATGTCAGAAGATGTTGAAAAAAGAAAAGCCGTCCAGCGGGGTTCAGGGTCCGAGTTTTTTACAGTTAGTACCCTAACGGCCTAAAACAGAGGGTGGGGATTTGGGTGTTTGATACGGTATGAAAAATTGCTCTCAAAAACAGATTAGTTAACGTTTACAAGTTGCTATCACGCGTATGTAACGGGAGGTTGTATTTTGTTTTACAAATATCCTTTTAACTACTTCTCATAAAGATGACGCAACCCTGCTACGCATTTTTTGCTAAAAAGTCATGTCCATCGTATATAGTTGTAGAAATTTAAACCCCCTCCCCCCGAAGATATGGCGTCGAAAAAGGGCTCTAATATGATAAACGGCGTGTTGGGTATCAAATAAAAGATAAAAATTTAAGTAAATTCATGATACTAGTATAGTTTCTTAATTCAGAGATGGAAAGGCATTAGCAATTATAGAAATTTGATGTTTTATTTTAAATAATTTTATAAAGAAATCAAATACAGTTCTAAACATATTTGCGAGCCTTTTTCTGATAATATAAGTGTACATTTATTGGTAACAGGGAGATTTGTGGTTTTGACACATCCGGTCTGGATATCTTAGAATCTTAATTAGTAACTACATACAAGAGATTCGCCAGTACGAGTTTAGGTAGTAACAAATCTTTACGCGTGATCGGTTGGTTCAATCAGGACAAAATACGGGTTCGAGTTTTTTGTTAGCAGGCTGAACTGGTAGTCATTTAGATTTTTTACTGTGAATTAGTTTGTGTGTTGTGCCCTAAGTATTATAAAACGTAAGTACTCTAGTGTTTTATTTAATCGTGTTAATATTATTACTATTGTTATTTGAGGTTTAAAAATTAATAGTTGGTATATTTAAGAGTTTGTGTGGGGACTAGAAAGTCGAAATTTATGGGTAGTATTTTAAATTTGCGTTTAAGTAACAACATGGAAATATTTAGTTATTTGCGCTAATATTAGTATGGGAATCTAGGGATAAAAAAAAGCCTCGAACTTCTTTCGCTCATTTCTACCTGAATTATGAAAAAAATTACCTGCAGATGTTTTCCCTGTCTGTCCCTAACACCCCCTCCTTTAAATCTTATGTCAATAGATTACATTTCCCTTCTCTTCAGACGCCCACGGGTCGTTAGTACTTAGGCTTGGTGACTTAGACTGGGATGTCTGAGATAAAAAAAGTCTGAAAAAGCCGGAATTTATGGGTAGTATTTTATAATACAATAGCTTACATTTCCCTTCTCTTCAGACGCCCACGGTTCGTTAGTACTTAGGCTTGAAGTCTACGTGGAGTGTCTTAGATAAAAACTGAAAAGTCGAAATTTAGGGGCAATATTTTTTAAATTTGCGTTTAAGTACCAGCATAGAAATCTTTAGTTATTTACACTAGAAAAACTTGCCTGCAGATGTTTTCCCTGTCTGCTCCCAATGTTCACTCCTTTAAATCCCATGTCAATATATTACATTTCCCTTCTCTTCAGACGCCCACGGGTCGTTAGTACTTAGGCTTGATGGCTTAGGCTGGGGTGTCTTAGATTAAAAAAAAATCTCGAAAGCTGAAATTTAGAGGGTTGTATTTTAAATTTGCGGGTAAGTAACAACATATAAATCTTTAGTTATTTGCGCTAATATTAGTACCTGAATTATTAAAAAAATTACCTGCAGATGTTTTCCCTGTCTGTCCCCAACACCCTCTCCTTTAAATCTCATGTCAATAGCTTACATTTCCCTTCTCTTCAGACGCCCACGGTTCGTTAGTACTTAGGCTTGATGTCTACGTGGGATGACTTATATAAAAAATCTTTAAAGCTGAAATTTATGGGGCGCTATTTTAAATTTGCGTTTAAGTAACAACATATAAATCTTTAGTTATTTGCACTAATAGTAGTACTGGAATTATGAAAAAAATTGCCTGCAGATGTTTTTCCCTGTCTGCCCTCAACGTTCACTCCTTTAAATCCAGTGTCAATATATTACATTTCCCTTCACTTCAGACGTCCACGGTTTGTTAGTACTTAGGTTTGACGTCTACGTGGGATGTCTTAGATAAAAAATCTTGAAGGATGAAATTTAGGGGTATTATTTGAAATTTGCGTTTGACTAACAGCATGGAAATATTTAGTTCTTTTGTACTAATATTAACACCTGGATCTAGGGATAAAAAACCTCGAACTTCTCTCCTTCATTTCTACCTGAATTATGACAAAAAAATTACCTGCAGAGGTTTTCCCTTTCTGTCCCATCGTCCAATCTCTTAAATCTCATGGCAATAGATTAAATTTCCCTTCTCTTCAGACGTCCACGGTTCGTTAGTACTTAGGCTTGACGTTTACGTGGGATGACTTATATAAAAAAATCTTTAAAGCCGAAATTTACGAGTATCATTTTAAATTTATGTTTAAGTAACAACATAGAAATAGCTAGTTCTTTGAACTAATATTAGCACTGGGATCTAGGGATAAAAAAACTCGAACTTCTCTCGCTCATTCATACCAGAATTATGGAAAAAATTGCCTGCAGATGTTTTCCCTATCTGTCCCAACACCCACTCCTTTAAATCTCATGTCAATAGCTTATATTTCCCTTCTCTTCAGACGCCCACGGTTCGTTAATACTTAGGCTTGATGTCTACGTGGGATGACTCATATAAAAAATCTTTAAAGCCGAAATTTATGGAACGTTATTTTCAATTTGTGTTGAAGTATCAACATATAAATCTTTAGTTATTTACACTAATATTAGTACTGGAATTATGAAAAAAATTGCCTGCAGAGGTTTTCCCTGTCTGTCCCAACCAACACCCACTCCTTTAAATCTCATGTCGATAGCTTACATTTCCCTTCTCTTCAGACGCCCACGGTTTGTTAGTACTTAGGCTCGAAGTCCACATGAGATGTCTTAGATAAAAAATCTTTAAAGCCGAAATTTATGGATATTATTTTAAATTTATGTTTAAGTCACAACATGGAAATATTTAGTTCTTTGTACTAATATTCACACCTGGATCTAGGGATAAAAACCTCGAACTTCTCTCCTTCATTTCTACCTGAATTATGAAAAAAATTACCTGCAGAGGTTTTCCCTGTCTGCCCCCAATACCCACTCCTTTAAATCCGGTGTCAATAGATTACATTTCCCCTTCTCTTCAGACGCCCACGGTTCGTTAGTACTTAGGCTCGACGTCTACGTGGGATGACTTATATAAAAAAAATCTTTAAAGCGGAAATTTACGAGCATCATTTTAAATTTATGTTTAAGTAACAACATAGAAATAGTTAGTTCTTTGAACTCATATTAGTACCTGAATTCTGGAAAAAATTGCCTGCAGATGTTTTCCCTGTCTGTTCCCACGTCCAATCCTTTAAATCTCGTGGCAATAGATTACATCCCTTCTCTTCAGACGTCCTCGGTTCGTTAGTACTTAGGCTTGAAGTCTACGTGAGATGTCCTAGATAAAAAAATTCTCTATTTGGTATTCAGGAACTGTAGTTTTGCTTTTCAATTGCGCTAAAAACTGTAACTTTTGGGGGAGAAAAATGAATCAAAAAATGTGTGTCGTATAGTCTGAAGCATTTCGTCAGTTAAAATCTTTTATTTTTACAGAAAATGTTTGCATGTTAAGTACAACTTCAAGCGTATACTGGTTTGAAAATTAGAAAAAATATGTTCAAAGTGATTTCGGTATGTTCCCTATTCTTGCTAATGAGCTGGCTCCTTAAGGGGATATAAAGGGATGGTCGACATTTTTCCGCATGGAAACACGCAAGGTACCCTTCCGAGGGGAGACGTACTGACTCCGGTGTTCGGTAATTCCTCTGTACAAAGGGGGTTGGCACCTTAAAGGAGTTTGGTATATACAGTGTTTTCCATATGTCTTATGGACATGACCAGGGAAATTGTCGCCTATTGGCTATTAAAGAACCATCCATCAGCCATGTTTCAACTGCAAATAACTTTTTTTGCGTTTGCTCTGTTACGTGTTCGCTTGTTTTGACTCTATAAAGGAGCTAATTTTGACTAATTACGTTACTAGAGGCTAGACTGTTTAACATATTATATCTTTCCTATTCGTGCCCTAACAGTAAGAAAGGGACGGAAAATCTTTAGCGGGTATTGAGTAAAGGTCAAAAAGACCTTTCGACTGACAAAAATTTTTCGAAAATCTCGACTAACGTTGCTAGTGGTTGTACTGTTTAAAATATGTCTTTCATATTATGCAATAATATCCTCAAATGGTGCGAGAAATTTTTCTGTCATATCTGTATACTAAGAATATATTATGGCCCTTTAGACATCCTCACTGAGGACCGAGATAGTGGAGCTTGATTTGTAAGACCTCCCTACAAAAGGGGCAATTTGAGCTGTGAAGCCTATCTTCCTGCGTCTTTTGGGGCCCCTTTTTATTCTTTGTATACTGTCGAATCAAATAATGTCGACTTAAATACAAAGTAGTAGTAAATTTTTTCAAAATATGTAGATTTATCTACCAATAAGGAGAGCGTTTGCTTGGGTTTGCACTTTTCTTTGCGGTATTTTTGAAAATCACGTTTTACAAATACCACCAACATGGTGATGCCGGAAAGAATCTCAACCATGCAGTTTTTCGGAAATCTAAGCCTTAGCATACGAAACAAAAAGACTCTCTTCCGACTACCCAGTTTTTCGAAAATATAAGACCTAGTATAAGAAAAATTAGCGTTATTATTTTAAGGAGTTTTGAATGGGATTTTGTTTTAGTTTTACAAGGTTTAGAATAGAACCTTTTGTGTTAACGGTGGCTATATTTAGATATAAAACCCTTAACCGGTTACATAATTTTAAGGCATAATTTCTTTTTAATATATCTACGGTTTTACAGGGTGTTTAAAAGAACTTAGACCCCTCTGTCCTTACACCATATTTAACAGCTGGTGTTTCAAGAAGCTGATACTTTATCTTGTTGGTATACATCTTATTACTATAACATCCAGTTCTCAACTAAAACGTTTAATCTGAACATGTTCTTTTATCCATCAAAACCTCGTTATAACACATACAGGACAACGTCCTGACGTTATCCGAACAGCAACCGGACGTTAATAGGACAACAACCGGACAGTAATCGGACAACAATAGGGGGTTCACAGGGCGTTAACGGGGCGTCACACACACAATGCAAAGACAAACGCCCTGAGAAAAGTTCGAATCCTTTGGAAACAGAACCTGTTCTATTAAATAGTCTGAGGCTGAGAATCGTTTACGTTTCGAAGAATTTTGTACCACCTGCACTAGAATATTTGTTGAGGTTAGGTTTGATTGTTTCAGGTAGTAAAACATCTAAGGACTTGGTTTAATTCTTTTATTTAATACATCTAGCTACATTTCTATGGATAATTTTTCTCAGAGTTTTAAGTTTATCTGGAGCGTTGGAAAAGTATTGGTGTGTTGTGTTTGTTCTCTGGAACTGATTAAAAATATCTAGCATTAGTGCTGCCTCCATATCTGTGCTTATACTAGTATCTTCTTTGTACACAAACTTCGTAAGGTCTACGGATGGCATCATATGTTTAATAACTTTCACGGTAGGATCGTAAATTTCTCCTTCAAATACGTTCCAAAAATGAATGTTGCCTCCTATTTCCTTATAGAAAATCTTTCCACATTTTGGTTCTACATGCACATTATATTTTTTAGCAAGTTCCCAAACCATTAAAGTTGCAGGTAAACAGGACCCATAATACTGGTTCCGACTGAATACTTCTTCAATGTTGGCAAGAATAGTTTTTAATATTTCCGCCATGTTAATCGTCTGCCGGTCAACGGTATACTAACCATTTCTTATCAGCTATTCCACTTAGATTACAAATTTCGCATACATCACTCCCTATCTTTGTATTGTTCCTTATCTTCTTTTCTCTGATAAATAGGTTTCAAAAACAACACAGACGATCGTAGAGCCCATGAGTTCTTCGGTATTCAATATCGCCCACTTGGATATCGCTATTTTTCCAAAAAAATCAACCCGTAACTCTCCCCGTTTCCATGTACCTTCAGTTCGAAAAGGAGGATGGACTGGATGCTTTTTTTTTAACAGATAACTGTTTGATTATTCGTAGCAGCATTAGTACCCTTCTATTTTTGAAGAAAATCGTCTGTATGTTGTTTATATATGAGCAAGTATGAATACGAATTACTGTTTCCCGAAGCAAAGGCCTTTTTCTTAGTTGTTTCATAGCTGCTCCGGAGTTGTTTTTCGAAACAGAGTATGTTGTTTCGCTGTTGAGTGGTTGGGTAGTTCGACGTTTCAGTGGGTTCCTGAAACAGGGTCTGTTTTTTTTTGCTGTTCTTCCCGAACAGGGTCTGTTTTTTTAGCTGTTTTTCTAGAAACAGGGTCTGTTTTTAGCTGTTTTTTTCCAGAACAGGGTCTGTTTTTTAGCTGTTTTTTCCAGAACAGGGTCTGTTTTTAGCTGTTTTTCCAGAACAGGGTCTGTTTTTTAGCTGTTTTTCTAGAACAGGGTCTGTTTTTTCGCTGTTTTTTCCAGAACAGGGTCTGTTTTTAGCTATTTTTCCAGAACAGGATCTGTTTTTGAGCTGTTTTTCCAGAACAGGGTCTGTTTATTAGCTGTTTTTTCCAGAATAGGGCCTGTTTTTTAGCTGTTTTTCCAGAACAGGGTCTGTTTTTTTTTAGTATGTCTACCCCCATGAGCCAGCTCGATCAAGACGTTAAACGTAGGATTATCCAAGCTGCACGAACAATAAGAAAGAAGTATTTAGCATTTAAGACCTGTATCGATGATCTTCGTCGAGAATTTCGTAAAGTTTTTCCGTCCGTCGCAACATCTTTTCCTCGTACTCATTCTACCCTAACCCCATCTTTATCTGAAACTCTGAATCGTATTTCTAGTTTACTTGTATTCCTAGTCCTAACTTGTTTCCTATTATTCACTAATTTTGTATATAAATTTGCTCAATATCGATGTCTTGTGGTTAAATCACCAATTTTTCTAATTGCTAGTTTTCTTACATATTCGTACCTCGAAAAGCACGTCTAAATTAACCTTACCTCGTGCTGAGTCAGTTTAGCTCGCTTGAGTTGGGAATTTTCCACTAATGATGCAATCTTTCTCTTATGTACTATTGGTTTAGGCTCTTTTAACCTGATATAATCATCCGGCAGATAATATTTTAACAATAAAATAAAGTTAATAATTTATAACACCCCTGTTTATACAGCCCGGTTTAAACAGAGGTGTTTTTAAACAGGGTAGTTTAAAAAGGGCTGTTTAAACAGAGCTGTTTAAACAGGGGTGTTTAAACAGCTCAGTTTAAACATTGGTGATTTTAACGTGGGTTGTTTAGTTGTTATTAATTTAAATAATATTCCTAAATTATATATTTCATCGAAAATTTACAATACAGGGTGATGTAAAAATTTTGAAATCTCATTTCTTCCTCAAAGTCGAGATTTTTGAAAAATAATTTGATAAATCGAATGATCTCATCATCTACTATCCTACATCCAAATTTCAACTCTCCAACCTGAGCCATTAGAGCGCTAATAGCAAAAAACTATATCTCCGGAACCAAAGGGCCGATCGACGCCATTCTTTTTTTAAACGCTTTCTGATATCATCCTAAACACGTAACCTACGTTAAATTTTAATTTTGGCGTTTCATAAGTGACAGGTGATAGTTGACATATCTTAAATGACAGGTGACAGCTGCCATACTTTTACGCATGTCTTCTGACGCCATTTTGAACACGTGACCTACGTCAAATTTTAATTTTGGCGTTTCATAAGTGACAGGTGACAGTTGACATATCTTAAATGACAGGTGACAGCTTCCATACTTTTACACATGTCTTATGACATCACCCTGAACGCGTGACGTATGCTAAATTTTTGTTCTGACGTTTAACACGTGACTGGTGACAGTTGACATGTCTTAAATGACAGGTGACAGCCGCCATACTTTTACACATGTCTTCTGACGCCATTTTGAACACGTGACCTAGGTTAAATTTTAATTTTGACGTTTCATAAGTGACAGGTGACAGTTGACAGATCTTAAATGACAGGTGACAGCTGACACACTTTTACACATGTCTTATGACGTCATTCTGAACACGTGACGTATGTCAGTTTTTTATTTTAACATTTCATAAGTGACAGGTGACAGTTGACATATCTTAAATGACAAGTGACAGCTGGCTAATTTTTTTTCTGTCTTATGACGTCATCCTTCACACGTGACGTATGTTCAATTTTAATTTTGACATTTGACAAGTGACAGGTGACAGTTGACAGATGACATTTGACAGCTGCGCGCGCAGGTTGGGTTTGCTGACGTAAGATCCAGTGACGTAGACTTCGATGACGTACTTGAAATTTGCTCCTGCGCAAAGGTGGCCGAGATATGACGTCATAGATCACAAGATAAGATCCACCCGGGTGGCGGGTGGGGCACAACTCCCAAAGTATACCTACTGTAAATAAAGTTTTTTAATTTTTAAACTTTTTGGTAAATATTTTTCTTACAACGTGGTCTATTTAAAGTGTGTAAGCCGACAAAATAAGCTTCTTTTTCCTCTCATAACCATGTTTACTTTAAACAATAAACCATTTATTTTAATAGCTTTTTAAAATATAGTTCTTTTAAATTTTAAAGCATCCCTCGTAATTTTAAATTATCACATCTTCTACAAATGTTTTAATTACATAAACTATTTGTTATGAAGCATTTGGGGAACCGATCGAGCGTTTTATGTATGCTTAATTAATTATTAATTACTTAAATGTTAATGTGAGAAAGATAACCGTTGACTTTTTTGTTGTTGTTTACAACTTTTGATCTATCAATTTTATAACATTGTGGATAAAAATAAAAAAACAAGCACTTTTTTATAAGCGCTTTTTGTTAGAATTCTTTTCAAAAAAGGATAAAATCAAGTAAAATTTCAGATCTTACTGATAGAAAACGATATTTATCCAATAAAGTGTGTGGACTTTTTAACATCATTCATTGCTACAGCCTCTAGCCTCGCGCCTTCCTCACTAATACAGATTAGGACAGAATGATATTGGGAAAGCAAAGCTCTTTTCCAGTCTTTTAAAGGACTGTTGTAAGTTTTAACAAATAAAAAATGAATTTTGTATGTTTTAAATCAAAGTGGCTTCTGCCCTGGTATTGCAATGATAATTTTATTCAAATTTGTAAAAACTGTGCTTTTTGGTGTAAAAAATGGAAACCAAAAGAACATATTGCTTTGCATGCTTTAAAACTAAATGTTGTCTTAGAACTTCATGGGAAAAAATGTTTTTTATGTGGTATAAGTTTATTTTCTTGGAAACCTGCCAGTCAATGTCAAAAATGTAAAGAATATATTAGTATATTGGAAATCGATTTCCAGTCTCCGTTAGGTAGGAAAAATTCTTTGGAACAATATTATGGTGAGTTTTTTAAACAACAACTTCTCAGTAAAAAGGTATAAAATGCATGTGGGTGTCTATTTTCCGTTACTGACTCTAAGAAAACTGTGCACTTTCTTACCTTTCCAAATTTGGTATCCTGATGTAAAAGAAGCAAACCACCTTAGTGAAACCTACTAAAATGTTGCTTTTAGTTGTAGTTCGAAATTGTAGCTTCTTAAATAACTAAATGCATTAAATAAACATGAAAAATATTGTTTTGTTTTGATTTATTTTTACTCCTTATTTAAAAATTACAGATTGTTATTTCCCAAATAAAATAATATATTCGCTAAACATATAAAATTAATTCGTTTTGTTTTAAGTAAATTTAATTTATTTACAGTATTTTATTAATTTAACACTATTATCTTGCACCATTTTGATATTCACATACGTGGCAAATTTTTTTTCTAATCAGTCTCCTCCCTTTCCTTTTCTGTTTTCCCAACTTAAGTGGTGTTGGAAGTGATGGTAATGAACTCTCTTTTTCTTCAGTGCTTTTTCCTTTTTCTTGTCCTCTCCCCATTGATTTCGAAACCAAACTAACCAATGTAGACAGGACATGTTATAACAATCTCCAACATGGTCTAAACAGTTTTCACACAAAAATCTTCGATCTTTTAATGGTTTGGAACATCGACTACATACCATTTTATCGCTACTTTCTTTAATGATGGTTCCCGTTAAACAAGTAAATCGAACGTCTACTAGTACTGATTCTAGACAAAAGTTTAAAAGCATTTTTACACTTTATAATAGGAAATTCTAACGCATGAGTACAAGCTGGGTTTACCCTCCCAAAATCTTCAGGAAATTTTTTTGAGGTGTCGAGGACTGCATGGTTTACTTTTTCATCGAAATGTTCCTGCTGTGTACACAAATTGCAGCTTATTATTTTTCGCTAGACAGTAAAATTGATTCGTTTTGTTTTGAGCAATGTTTTTTTTGACCTTTACCTAAAGATAAAATGTTTGAATTGCTTTAAATCATATGTTATTAAAATTACTGAAACTAGCATAGACAATGCAAAATAGGTTCGTTTTGTTTGGAGTTAGTTCTAAAAATTAGCAGGATTTAACCCAACCATAACCTCCGGACAACGATAACATGACAAATAGTTCTTTTTTAGTTTGTTTTGGCGACTTTTTTATCCATGTAAATGATGAACTATGACTTATCTAAAAAAATCATAGGTAACAGGAGATACAATTTATATAGGAAATTCTAACGCATGAGTACAGGCTCGGCTATAAAACGAAGTAAAAATAATAGTCAAACAAACTGCTTCTTTTATAAGTAATAGTTGAACCATCATGTCAGCAGAACGTGTTACAGTAACTTACCCAACCAAAAAAACACCATATGAACATGTAAAAGGTAGCAAATGTTATATGTGTTATCAGAAAATAAATACATGTGGTTGTTGGCTCTCCAAAAACTGTGTAATTTCTCACACTAAATGTAACGAAAAAAAAAATTCCAACCTAAAAGACTACATTAAAAAGGGGTACCATTGATAATGTGTAATTTTTTTATTATACCTGACGATTGGGAAATGATTTTGGTTCCAACAGAAAATGACTAAAATGTTGCTTTTCTTTGTTATAAAATTGTAGTTTATTAAATAAATGCATTAAATAAACCAGAAATCGTTTTGTTTTGATTTATTTCTAATCATTATCTCAAATAAAATATATCCACTATTATAGGTAAAATTGGTTTTTGTTTTTAGTAAATTCTATTTATAGAGGCAATTTTAACCTATTTTTGACCTTTGTCGAAAGATAATGTTTCGATTTTCGAATTATGTTTTAAATCATATTTATGAAAATTACTTACTGCAGCTTATTATTATTATATAAAATATTTCGCTAGACAATGCAACATAGATTCGTTTTGTTTGGAGTTAGTTCTAAAAATAGCCCAGATTTAACCCAACCATGACCTCCGAACAACGACAACATGACAAATAGTTATTTTTTTATTTTGTTTTGACGACTTACGTTTTCAATATATTTTATTTTATCCACATATTATGTGTAAATGATCCCAAAAAATCATAGGTAACAGGTAACAGGTAATGACACACACCTACCCCCCAGGTAACATCCAGGCTAGGCCAGGCCCGGCGAGGCGTGGCTGCATCCAAAAATTAAAAAAAGAATCTACCAATTGAATACAATCAATATCATGCACACGAAATCTATCGAGCTCCCTCTAAGCGTGTTTTTACCCGCATCAATCCCACCTACTAACATAATGCAATAGAAAAAGAGAGCAAGCAATCGGTTTTTATTCCTCTTTTGCTACTCCCAACTAATTCAACAAAAAAAAAACGATCGACCACTTCTTTCACCGAAACCACATTAAGGCCCTTCCGACCAACAACCTCCTCTGGCCAATTACGTCATTGCCGACCACTTCTTCAGCACAAGAAAGAAACTCAAGTGAACCCAAGACAAAATACAGGTAAACAAACACAACGTCACCTCGAGAATCCCACACCAATCAAAACACACCGAAAGTTTGCAGCGGTAGCAGAAATGATAGGGATTAGACCCCTTTCGGAAGCAAAAATGATAGGGTGATGTATATATATATATATATATATATATATATATATATATATATATATATATATATATATGTATATATATATCGCCATTATCGACAGTTTTGTATAGCAAGAAAACTCAGATTTAAGACAACAAACTATACAATTTTTGTTAAAATCTCACTAATGGTTACATTTTTATCATTAATAAAAAGAATGATTACAAGTAATATATTTAGCATTTATTACTCGATAATAGATTCACGTCATGTGAAATAAATTTTGAAGTACGGTCCTGTCTATCACAAGGCAAACGTTCGACAAGGCGCAAGCCCGCAGAAGACTGTCTGTGTTTACGGATTCAGCTTGGTAAATTTGCCACATTCGCATATTGACATTATTTCTCTATTATGTATATATTTTCTCTATGAAACAAACCGATCGCTACTAATTGGCCGCACGAATCGCCTGACCATGTAAACCCCGCCCCCTACTAACGAATCTCGCCGTTATTTTCAAACTCTTACCAACTAAAAATATTAAATACAGGTCATTTGATTTTCTGACTTTTAAAGTAAATATTTTGCAGGAAAACAGCTGAACGGTATTTAAATGCCGAGCACATTTTATTCACAGCCCAATTTACTTTGTCACCGTCCGACTAATAATTTCACCGGCCAACTAATAATTTGACTGCTCAATAAATTTCGGACTGCCCAACGGGATATTTATTTGTTACTTAAGGTTTTATTATGCCGATCTGATTAACTATATTTTGCCCATCATTGTTTCACAGGCGGTTTATTTAAAGTATTGACAGAAAATTATTATACCGCCCGAGCAATTTTTTTGCCAACTGGGCTTACCTACCGACTTATTTAAATCGCAGCAGAAATAATTACTAGCCATAGTATATTAAAGTACAAGTTTTATAAAGCATCACTTTAGAGCACGAGACAAGTGCTCTAATAGCCTTATAAAACATATATTTTATACTATTTTTTCTATTTTGCATTTTTTAAATAAAAAAATGCATGTATAAGAAGAAAATATGACATACAAATTTTAAAAATTTTTATATCAAAATTTGATGTTGATAATACTATCAAATTTTATTTACCACAGCAGCCTTGATAAATTAAATTATTTTATTATACATGACTACACACCGCATTACCAACTTTTAAAAAATAAAAAATCGGTTTCATAAAAAGTATGTTACGATACTGAAAACGGTATCAAAACAGCATAAACCAAAATAGAAAAAAGTTTTTAAGAGTATGAATAACTATCCGGGTCCATCTTTAAGAAAATAAATATATTAGCAGCACAACAGGCATTAATATTAATATGATCAAGTACCAAGACCTTCAGCAAGAGGAGACGACACTATTCATTCATAACTATCTTTTTGTTTTTTTTAATACTTTGTGCGTGTGTAGGATAAAGAAAGATGAGCGAGAGAACGCAAAACATCCAACTTCACGCACCATCGCTATGGCTTTCCGAGCCTCTGTATTCAACCGAGCAAACCTGCAGAAAGATAGTTCCGGATAGAAAGAGTCCAATTTTTTATTCACTTGACACTGACGCACCAACTTCCAAACTTTACGAATAAAATCCTTAAAAAACAAAAAACACTAAAAGTTTCACTACAACACATATTTCTACTGTTAGGCAACCCTGTACACAAAAACGTATAACGCCTTTACAGCTGTTTTTTAATCCATAAATTAACAGGACTAGGAATAGAAAGCGGCGTTGTCACTATCACTTTAAATTTCGCCACTATGCAATGAAAATAAATTACTAGATATTTTGTATTAAGAAAAATAAGGGAATATTGTTATATTTTATTAATCCGCAGTTATAATATTTTTGCCTGTGGTATTTACGATTACAAATACTAACCTACAGTGATGTTGTTATTTTAGTATAAAAATTATCAAACTGCAAATATGCAACAGCCATTCTCAAAAAAGTAGGTATCGAACCATGTAGTTGACCACATTAAGCGTAGCCCTGGCGTCTTTGACTGTTTTAAAATGTAAACCATAGTATCGTCTCCTTTTTCCTATATCAATGATCACATACAATCCTCACCAGTCAGTGCTCTTCATGTACAGGAAGTTATTTCATTGCATAGAAAGCAATTTAAAATTTATTACAAAATAGGCAAACAGGGAAAAAATGTATATGAACTTCTAGATAGTACTACTCAAACCCAAGTACCCGATAAATGGAGCACATTTTTAAAGACTGTATGTACTGCACAAAACTGCGTAAAAAAATGGGATCAACTATAATGTTCACCAAATTAAACCATACATCCCTAGCGCTGTCCGCCAAAAAATTTAAAGAACATCAAAAAATCTTAATGGAACCCAAATAATTAGCACCACTAAAATAGCTATGTTGAGAATTGTTTTATCATTGCTTACATTTTAAATTATATGTCTACCGATTTTACTAAATGTTCACCAAATTTAGAACGCTTAAGTTACACGTCCGTGCTGTACATAATAAATATTCGCGGTATCCATTTATGTGTAGTCTTTCTCGAAAAAGCTACTTGTGCGTCAAATAATTTATTCTGTTACTTCAAAAATGAAATATGTTCGCGCATGTCTCCTTCTCGCTTCCAGACAAACTTTTTGCAGGCTTCAGCTTGCAGTCGCAGACGGTGCTTTTACTTTTTACAGTGAGTGTAACCAGTGTATTGATATGATCAACTAAAATGGCCGATGACAGTTTACCGGGGCCGAGTAGTGTTCCACACGAAGTTCCGCTGTTTCGTTCTTCTTCGGAATCGGATGGAGAAGCTGACACGGTACAGCCTAAAAGACGGCGCAAGCAAGGTAGGATTTGGTGTTTTGAGAGAAAATTTTCGAACATTAAAAGAGACGAAGAATTTATTACAAATGAAAAATTGTGGTCCTGTCACAACTGCCATTGTACGGAAGAAGGTGTAAAGCGATATTATCGCTGTAATAAAGCCAAAAGTCTGGCAATTCAATGTTCAGCTGCACTTTATTTATTGCTTGATGCATCTAGCGATGACATAATATTTTTTCGAACTGAAAAAGGTCACGATCATCAAAATTTGGAGTCCCAATCGAAATGTGGGTTGAGCAATGAGACAAAAAAATAAATAGGCAAATTGTTCGAATTACGTTTGAAGCCCAAATCTATTATGAGCAATTTGAGCAAAATACATGGATTGACTCTACCGTCTATGAAACAATTGAACAATTATCTTACAATTTTACGTAAAAAGAAGTATGGATCTGCAGTAATCAGCTTAGGACAACTAGAATCCTGGTTAATGACCAACTCAGAAATACCTTCCGATGATCATCAAGTTTTTGTTGCTGCATACGAAGTTTCTAAAGACGACTCAAATCCAAGCTTCAGATTTTTGGTATCGACCAAATATTTAATTGGTCTATCGCGTCAATGAAACTTTATTCATGCTGACTGCTGACGCGACCTATAAACTTGTTTGGCAGGGGTTTCCAGTACTCATAGTTGGAACCACGGATAGAGATAAACATTTTCACTCCTTTGGTCTTGCTGTTACAACCACAGAACAAACAAATGATTTTGTGTTTTTATTTCAAACATTAAAGAATACAGTCCTCTTACTGTATTCCTACGATTTAACTTGCAAAGTTTTGGTATGCGACGCAGCCAAAAGTATCCAAAATGCGTTTGTGCACGTATTCGGTCAGGATACAATTATACGAATGTGCTGGTCGCATGCAAAAAAGAAGATTCAAGTACGAGTTGAGCAATCTGTGCAAAAGAAGTGCCAGAAGGACATACTAAAGGATATTGATTCTTTGCAATGTGCTTCAACAACGGAAGTTTTTGACAGGGCCTGCGAAAAATTTCTAGATCAATGGAAAGACGAAAACAATTTTGTACTTTATTTCAAAGACGAATGGCTCACTCAAAATCGTTGTTGGTATTTGGGCGCCATACCGGGGACACCTGCCACAAATAATGGATTGGAGTCTTTTAACAGAATAATAAAAGACAAAGGTACACTTTCAATGAATGGCGTGATTTGGTATGGTAATGGTTAATATTGTTATTTTATTATTTGTAGGTACCTACACTTCGTGAGCGCCATCCGCTTGCTCGATTCTTAATCATTGCTTCAGAAATGGTGAAGGATTGGTCTAATGAGTACACTATAAACAGAGAGAGAGAGAGAGAGTTTAGCTACGTGCCAACGATGTCTTTGAAGATGTGGACAAAAGCTTATCAGTGGGCCAAACTGTCTAAAAAAATATCGTTGAAGCATACTAGTGAAATGAAGAAGTGTTACAGAATTCCAGGTGGAGGGGCACTGGAATGTGAAACTTTTGAAAATATTTGGGAGACGTTTGACGACTACAAAAAACAACATTTCAGCGAGTGGGAAGTACAGTTACCACAGGACGAGTCTGACTGGCTGAATGGCATATGCAATTGTCCAGATTACCTTAGAAATTACGTTTGCAAACTTTTAGTAGGGTTAGCAATTCGCCTGAAACTTGTTGAACTACCTACTGAAGCAAGAAATGTACCAATTGGAGAAAAACGAAGAAGATGACGGCCAACTAAAGCTAAGAAAGACTTAATAGTGCAATAAGTGCTTGTTTCATTTTCATTTTTGTTTTGTGAATGTTGTGTTTGATTTTATGTTAAAGAATTATATTGTTTTATTTCCAAGAATTCTTCAGACTTATTTCTATGTCCACATATACATATAAATGAGATCTAATAAAACATGATAGCTTTTTCTTATAAGTCATATTTAGGCTAACAGGAATTATAAATCTGGGTATACTTTTGAAATTGATTGCGGTATAAAATATAGTAAACATTGTGTATTTTTGCTAAACAAATAGAATTTTTTAACTGCTAAATAATATAAGACACTGACGAAAATTAAATATCTGGGTATCATGTTAGAATTAAATGCGGAATAAAATTTGGTGAACATTTACCATTTTTAGCCAACAAAAGTTATTTTTAGGAAAAAATAATATAAGAGACTAGCATGATGTAAATATTTGGTTGTCGTCCTAAGATTATGTATTTTCTTAATTTTGTTGAGCATTTAGTATTTTTGGGAAACAAAAGTATTTCTTTGTACAAAAAGATTGTGTTAATTTGGTAGACTGTTAAATACCACCCTAAAAAAATGTCTGCCGAAAATGGTATACTCGGTGCAAATTTTAAAGAAATGGCTACGCCTGGCCTGTATGGTGAAAACTAATTAATACGATAAAATTCGACAAATTAATAGTCCGAGACGCGACCGCAAGAAGTTGAGCCGACAAAGTTACAGAATAAAATGTTTTAAACTCTTAGTACACACAGAGACAAAAAAAATAATTTTGGGCCAAGTCGGAAGTTGATGAATAACTTTTTCTATTCCCACTTTCGTGCAATTTTTTTTATATATAATACCAATAGACTTACAGCTTAAAATTACCACCAAAATTTATTGTTTATAAAGTTATATTGAAATAAATTTTTGTGCCTCATTAAATCATGTGGCAATGCCTTGGCACAATTTTTTCTACTGATTATTTAGGTACCCATCGACTTACACCTTCAAGCAGGCGCGGATACAAGGGGGACAATGGGTGAAATTGCTCCCCTCCCTGAGCTGATTATGATGGATATTCAACTAAATTTTCACACAATTTTTCGTTTCACACACACACACAAATCACAAAATCAGAACAAGTTTCCTGGAAGATAGGTAACTCTCATAAAAACAGCCCCCTGAGCGTATATTACCCCCCCCCCCCCCCCCCGTGCGAAAACCTAGATCCGCATGTCACAGATCAGAACCTAGATGAAAAATATGGTAGCGTTAATTAATTAATCCTGTCTGTAACATAAAAGATGGTATTTCGAACTACCTATATTAATCGCAATTATGAAGGCAAGGCACTCTTGAAGATTCTTGTAGTATCGATGGAAAAGGATCAAGTTAATAAAAAGTGTTAGTAAATATAAAACTCTTACCAAACCAAACTTGACCAAATAATGAAGTGTAGACTCGTCAGCAAACTCTGGTAGAACTCGTCAGGAATCGGAACGCGCGACCAATGATTCGCGACCCGCGAGTTATCCCGAGATATCAATCTCGCTTTTAAGGAACCTTATCTCTTAGATAATGCTTGCTATGAATTATAGCCTCTTTTGTTTAGCAAATAAAACACTTGTTTCTCAAAACACTTAAACCCTATTAACAAAAATAAAATAAAAATTGACTTTACAAAGGTAAACTTAAAACTAATGAACAATAAAATAATTAACTTGGATTAAATTAAGACAGGAGAAGAGATATAGACAAGCGTTTACTTAAACGAATATGAAGTAATAAATTTTATTAATATTAATTTAGATAAAATTATAAATCAAAAGAAAAGTTAAACGTTAAAGAAAAATCTAGGCTTCTTTGGTAATCCCCACGAATTATAAAGATCAAAATCCCCCTCTCGGGTTGGTCATACCCAACACAAATTAATAAATTGTCTTACCCAAAAATATTCACTACACTTTAAAAAAGGTTATATGAAATTTGGAAGAAAATAACCAAGAGCACAATTTTCATAAGAGAAACTGATCAAACAGTGTTTCGTCCCTACTTCCTTAATTTACTTTTTTTTACTTTAAATTTTAATTATAGTATAAATCGGTAGCTTAGAGAATAATTTAGTTAAATTTCGTGCTATTTATATATTTAAGTGAACGTTTAACCAATATAATATACATTTTAATTTGCCTACAAAACGATTATCAGTAGCTAAGTTTCGTACTGCCCTGGTATTGTAATTTAATTTTTCTTAAAATATAATAATTTTCATTTTACATATATAATGTCTTGGCAACCCAAAATACACTTCCTTAAAATTCCTTTTAACCAAAATTCCTATTCTCATTTTACCATTTTTTGCTGTACGAGAAAAACTGGACCCAAGAAAGGTCAAAGGAAACGAAGACTTCAGACACGACAAGATACGACTAGAGTGTGCGTGGCTCATGGGAAAATTTTCGACTTGCAATATATACGTTTTTCTACTTATTAACTGTGCCGTACATACAGAATAAACCCCGGGGGTGATTATGAACTTACTATAGTGCTTGAGATACCCCGAGCAAACCTTCCTGCAGACCTGCTTTTACTGATTTTGGTAAGTACCAAGACCTTGCTAAGTTTTGCCAATAAATTTTATGTTAATATTTTGCATAACGAGACAAGGGCCAGAACGGGCAGTGTGAAATAGTTCAGACGCAGAGAAATTTCCACACCAGCGTTCCAAAATATACAGTCCACTTAAAATTCCGAGCCGCGTATTTTGTTTCAAAAAATATAAAGCTCAGAAATCAATTATTGATCCTCCGACCCGGATGGTTTTAATTTAAAAACTGGATTTTCTTATGATTGCGTCTGGACTAGGCGTTTGGAAGGCTAGTTTTGACTCTTGTACGCGTTACCAGGCGGTATTGAAATTTTTAATATTTGCTTTTTATAAATAAAATTTAAAAGTTTGTCATAGTCGAAAAAAGACAAAAGTGTTGCTAATATTTTTCTGGATAATTTACTTCCAGTAATAATTACATTATAAATAAAAGTAAATTGTTTTCTTTAATACACCTACACAATAAAATGCGTAGGTAAATTTGCCCTTAACATTGGTAAATACTCGTGAAGATCAAGTTCCTACAACTGCTAACCTGTATAAAAAAAGGCGTTAACTGTTTTTTTTTGTGCGATAGGCGATTTTGCTTTTGTTAATTTTATCCATAAAGATCTTCCTTTATAAACGGTTAATTTTACACGATTAATTTAAATTACGACAAATAAATAAAATATATATCGTACTACCCGTTTTATTAAAGAGAATATGTTTTTCTGAATTTTCCTGTTTTTAGAAGTCACTTTGTTGTAACGAAAGAAAATATAATTTTTAAAAAATGGTGCTTAATACTGAAGAAAACTTTCTCCAGCGGATGCTCTGAGACAAGTTGCTATTGATAAGTTAAAGTTAATTGAAACTTGCGCTGCAACTGCCAAAGCTGATCCAACAAACATAATAAAATTTAAAATGTCTTATAAAAATCTGAAAAAGCTTCAAACAGACTTCGAAAAACATCATAACGCCATTGTAATTGCTCTAGCTGGAGCACAGGATAAATTAAAAGCGGAAGCAGAAATATTGGATAATTTTAGTTTGCGCTATTTAGAGATTGAAACTCTTATCATGAGCTGGTTACGGAAAAAGAAAAATTACAAAGAACAAACTCTAGTTTCACAGCTGCATCTTTTTATCGGACTGCGAATACCTCAACCTCTAACAATGAGTTTTCTTGCTTGCCAAAAATCGACTTGATTTCCTTTACAGGGGATGTTCAAACTTTTCCTACTTTCATAGAAATGTTTGATGCGTTGGTGTACAACAGTCGAGTGTTATCAAATATCGAAAAATTTAATTATTTACTTTCAGAACTTTCCGGACAACCCCTTGCCTTAATAAAAAATATTTCCTTGATTTCTGATAACTATTTAATTGCATATAATACTTTAAAAATTAGATACGATAATAAGAGACTTATGTAAAGCATTGAAACTAGTTGGTTCGTTTTTACTACTATATTGATTGAAGTTAATTATTACGGTACATTATATTTCTCCACATATATAAAATGATAACATAAGCAATATGTGTTTGTATTATAAACAATGTTTACTGGGTTACTGGTAAATAATTAGTAATTACCCAATGCTGATCTATGCATCATTAAATAGGTTTAATATTGAAATATATGTTCGGTACAAAGATGTATAACCTGTAGCCATTACACCTCCCTTTCCGAAAGAATGACCTCCATCAATGGCCATTTAATGGAGGGCATTTTCCGAGGCCTATCCGAAATGTAATAGTATACTTCAGTAATTTCAATTATTAAGTAAGTGTATATATCAGCAATGAGCATTGAGACTATACACATTTTTTTAAATTAAAAATTATAATAACACATCAAGTATTGAAGGAAATAATAGTTATTTATGGTACTAGTGTGTTATGTTGAAAATAAGTCACGCGAGAAAGATTTATACCACGAGGCCGTCAGGCCGAGTGGTATAAGTTCTCAAGTGACTTAGAAAACATAACACACGAGTGGCATACAATGTTTTATCCAACACATGAGAAGTGGAAGAAATCGTTTTTTTATGAGATAATAATTAATAAGTTTCGTGATCAAATCAAAGCTACTTGCATCTCAGTATCCTATAAATGTCAGAATGACTTGACAGTGATTTTTTTACATTTTGGTCAAAGTTGGTTGATTGTTTGGTTGCCACGGGCATGATACATTGTTAGCAAATGTTTAAATAAATTTTGACACTTGTCAGTTTTCTCTGCAGAACAGGGAAGCTTTTTTGAAGAAAAAACCTATAGAAAATGGAGGAAACCGATGAAAATTACGTTCCTGAGGATATCCTTACGGAAGCGGAAGAAGCAGCGATGCAGATTTTGCCAGAAAAGTCCCGAGATGCTTACGACAAGGAGTTCAAAATGTTTGAGTCTTGGATGAATTCACGGAAGATAAAAGGTATCGATGAAAATATTCTATTGGCTTATATTTTACATTTGCAAAAAAAATTAGCCCCATCGTCGCTATGGACCAAATACTCGATGCTTCGCTCGACTATTCACCTTTACAAAAAAAAGACATTTCAAAATATGGCAAACTAATGAGCTTCTTGAAAAGCAAATCACAGGGATACAAACCAAAGAAGTCAAAGATATTAGAACGACCTGAAATAGAGAAGTTTTTGAACGAAGCTCCCGACGACGAGTACTTGTTGATGAAAGTGGCTTTGATAATGGGGATTAGCGGTGCATGTAGATGCGATGAATTGGTCAATTTGAAAATAGAAAATATTCAAGACAAAGGGAAATATTTTCAAGTAGTTTTACCAGACACTAAAACCAAGAAATCGAGAAGATTCACCATACTTGAAGAAGGATTTCCAGTCAACCCGATCAATTTGTGTAAAAAATACATGTCTTTGAGACCAAAGAATATTAGTTCTAGCCGCTTTTTTGTTTTTTACAAAAATGAGAGGTGTACCAGCCAGTGTGTGGGAATAAATACGTTGTCGAAGATACCCTCAAAAATTGCATTGTTTTTGAAATTGGAGGAACCAGCGCTCTACACCGGTCACTGTCTGAGAAGGTCTTCGGAGACTCTTTTGGCCAATGCAGGGGCTAATATGACTACTTTGAAGCGTCACGGAGGATGGAAGTCCTCGACGGTAGCAGAAGGATACCTAGAAGAATCGGTGCATAACAAAATACAAATTGCAAAAAAAAATACTTCTAATGTGTCGGCGTCTTCTAGCACTATCAGCAGCTGTACCGATATGGGAGTGTCTGGTTCCAATGAACCAACGAATTTTACAATGACTTCAAATTCGAATAAACCGTTATCGTTTTCCTTTAATTTCAATATCAATGTGAATTCTGTTTGTAATAGTAATAAATAAATAGAATACTACTTTAAATATGAACGTGAGTTATAATCCATAACTCACTAGTGAGTTATGGATTATAACTCACTAGTGTGTTATTTGATAGTTTACTTGTCTAAAATGGCATTGATAATGACAGTCATAACTGTCATGTGTTGGATAAATGATTCTTATTGCTATGCCATCAGTCTACGCGGTGTTATATACAACATTTTATTCAGTAATTTAAAGGGTTAGCAGTTTTTACTAATTAAACATAAAATAATTAAGATTTAGTAGGAATGACTAATAAGCTAAATTTCCTGATTGAATATGTTGTTTGTACTACCCATATTTTTAGCAATCAGCTGTAAATATACCTACGAGTACAAATAAATACATATACATACACATGTACATGATACATGAAACCTGAAAATAACCAAATAAATATTTTATTTTAGTACTCTTACATGAATATTATTATTCAACGAGACAATAAGTGTACAGGAGTATTAATATAAATATAAAGGAATAAAAGTATATATAAATATATAATAATACAAAGGAATAAATGTATCGACAGGCCTGTCAACAAATATCTTATACAGGGTGGTGCAACCAAGATGGGGTGGACGATTGTGAGTAAACGGTGAGGATTTCGAAAATTTTTTTATTGGATAATATCGATAGTCAAACACGCTATGTTTTAAAATTATAGCCATAATACAGGGTGGTCCGAAAAACTCGTGGCGAACCAAACTTGTATTTTTTTTAATGGGACGCGGTTAAAGTTGAAAAAATGCTCACATTTCGGCCATTTAAAAAAAAAAGTGAAACAGGTATGGAAAAACCAAATATTCCATAAAACGTTACATATCCTTGAATACATTAATCGCTTGCAATTTGTTTAAAATTATTCACTGTTTTACAGGGTGGTCAAGTTTTGCAAATACGCCCTGGACTCATTTTTTTTAAATGGAACACCCTATATATTTTATTTTCATGTTAAAGATAACATTACTAGCTTTCAAAAAATGCCATACATGATGCCTTTCTGACCAACAGTTTTTTAGTAAACTAGCCGTGAAAGCAAAGTTTCTTCATTCTAATACGATTATACTGAATTTACGTTGTTTATTATTAAATATCTAATATTAGGAGGCCATGACACTATCACAAATGAAACAAAAGATTGACGAACTTGTCAAAGCTACTGCCGCATAATCCGTTATTGACAAGTTAAGCGTTGGTGAGGTAAGAAAACTGAGACCCGAAACCTTGACATGTTTATTAGAGATATTCAAAAAAAAAACATAAAATATTGTTTTTAGGAAATGTAAAGTAATTAATAAACCAGTTATAAACAAAGATAATCAGTTATCAGTATTATTAATAGTGTAAGAAAATTAATTAAGCAAAAACCGAACATCTTGTAAAATTATTTAGTTATGTGTTATGTAGTTACTTGTCAACCTAATTTAATATAAACAATTAAAAAAGCTCATATAAGGTGTTCAACTAAACCACCATTTTGCTGAAGGCACATTTCGAGTCTATCCATAAATGAAAGTTTCACTTTTCCCAAAGTCTGTTCTGAAATGTTGCGAAAACTGTTTCTTATTCTCGTCTTCATATCTTTCACTGTGGTTGGAACCTCTTTATAGACTTCTTCTTTAACATGCCCCCATAGAAAACATCTAGTGGGGTTAAGTCGGGTAATCTGGCTGGCCACTTAACTGGTCCACCTCGCCCAATCCAACGATCTGTCTTCCAATTATCGACAAAATATCTTACATTCCTATGGTAATGCGGGGGCGCTCCATCATGTTGAAACCATAATGATCCCCTTACCATTAAAGGTAAATCTTCAAGCAATACTGGCAACTCGTTTCTCAAAAAGTTGTTTATAACTGGTTTATTAATTACTTTACATTTCCTAAAAACAATATTTTCTGTTTTTTTAAATATCTCTAATAAACATGTAAAGGTTTCAGGTCTCAGTTTTCTTACCTCACCTACGCTTAACATGAAAATAATGGATTATGCGGCAGTAGCTTTGACAAGTTCGCCACTCTTTTGTTTCATTTATGATAGTGTCATGGCCTCCTAATATTAGATATTTAATAATAAACAACGTAAACTCAGTATAATCGTATTAGAATGAGGAAACTTTGCTTTCACGGCTAGTTTACTAAAAAACTGTTGGTCAGAAAGGCATCATGTATGGTATTTTTTGAAAGCTAGTAATGTTATCTTTAACATGAAAATAAAATATATAGGGTGTTCCATTTAAAAAAAATGAGTCCAGGGCGTATTTGCAAAACTTGACAACCCTGTATAACAGTGAATAATTTTAAACAAATTGCAAGCGATTAATGTATTCAAGGATATGTAACGTTTTATGGAATATTTGGTTTTTCCATACCTGTTTGAATTTTTTCTTAAATGGCCGAACTGTGAGCATTTTTTCAACTTTAACCGCGTCCCATTCCCTTACTATAAATTTTAGACCCAATAAACCCTATATCAAAATGATCGTAACGAACAGGAGAATCTATTGGAACAATTATATACAGGGTGTTCCATTTAAAAAAATACAAGTTTGGTTTGCCACGAGTTTTTCGGACCACCCTGTATTATGGCTATAATTTTAAAACATAGCGTGTTTGACCATCGATAATATCCAATAAAAGTTTTTTCGAAATTTCTCACCGTTTACTCACAATCGTCCACCCCATCTTGGTTGCACCACCCTGTATAATTAAAGACTAAATATCATAATTAATTACAACTAACATACTTTTTATACGATTTTTATGAATTTTATATTGTTTGCCATTTCTATCTTTAAGAATGCAATTGACACCCTCTGTAGAAACAACAGAAAATGGCCCATCGAACCAAGAATCTAATTTGTGACGGTCTTCGTTAGTAACTAAAACTGAATCACCTGGCTTAAGAATTAATTCATTAGATTTAATATCAAGTTTAGTTTTACGTTCTCTTTTAGATTTGTCGAGGTACTCTCTTGCCCTTTTGTGTGCTAACTGTAATCTGTAACGAACTTCCTGGTCATACGCATCTACATTGTAAATTGGGTCCACCCGCGGCTTTGTCAGTGTCTCGGAAATGTTTGCTTTTTTTGCAAATACTAATTCGAAGGGGGTATAGTTATGATAAGTACTAGGGCTTGTATTATAACAAAAAGCAAAATATTTCATCCAGACATCCCAATCTGTCCGTGTTTCGTTAAGATACATGCGCAAAAATTCGTTTAGAACCCGGTGATTTCTCTCACACCCACCTATAGTCTGACTGTGATAAGCTGTGGATATGCTGTGATTTATTTTCAAAAGGTGCGCTAGATTTTTAAAAAGTTCATTCCTATATTCAGTGCCCATATCTGTCCTAATTTCTTTTGTAGGGCCATATATAAGAATAAAATTTTCAAAAATTGATTTAGCTACTGTGGCAGCTTCTTTATTACGTAAGGGAACAATCACTACGTACTTAGTCAGCTCGCACTGGATGGTTACGGCGTAAGAGTTACCCATTCCAGTTTTTTGGAAAGGTCCTATTGTGTCTATACAGACAATATCAAAAGCTTTTTGAGGTGTTGGCGTTAACGTCAGAGGTTCAATGTGCCTGGATTGAACTTTGTTGATTTGACATTTATGACACTGTCTAGTATATTTTGCAACATCTCGCGACATGTCTTTCCACCTATAGAAAGCTTTTAATTTTTTAAGAAGCCTCTTTTGACCACAATGTCCACCTAGCATAGGATCATCGTGAAACGTTTTTATTAAATTAGATCTTTCACTTTTATCTGTTACTAGTTTTTGAGGGGTACAGAGTACAATTGTCAATTTTTTAAATAATATTTCTTGCCCAATTTTTTTAACTTCATTCACGGTGCACCGATTAAAGATTATATCATTTAAGTTTAATCTTAATTTGCTAAACTTACAATCATCAGCCATAGTTTCAAGCTTAGATAATATTCGCTCTAGTGCAATATTATCGTTAATGATAGGTAGTGTAGCTTGTTTAATTAGTTTTCTTTTATTAATGATTGATATTTTTACGTACGTACTACTTAATTCAAATTTTAACAAGGGCAGTTTTAATACTTCATAGTTATCTGTATAGCTTCATAAACTTGGGGTTGTAAAATTGTGTCTTTAATTGGGATTTCTATATTGTTTTCTTTTGATGTCCTTGACATTGATCGGGTAACTGCAAGTACTTGAGATGCATTACAGTGTATTTCTTTTAAATTCTCCATATTTAATCTTGATAACGCGTCCGCGCCTACGTTGTCTTTTCCTTTTATATACTGTATTTCGAAGTCAAATTCCTCTAAATCTAAACGCATTCTTGTAAGTTTTGATGAAGGATCTTTCATTGAAAATAAATAGACAAGTGGCCTATGATCCGATTTTACCAAAAATTTTTGGCCATACAAGTAACAACGAAAATGTTTTATAGCCCAGTGAATCGCGCTTAATTCTTTTAAAATTGTTGACTTATTACTTCCTCCTTTTGTAAAAGCACGGGACGCATACGCAATCGGTGAGTCTTGACCTTCAAAATTTTGTGAAAGAATGGCTCCACAGGAATCCTTCGAAGCGTCCGTTGTAAGAATAAATTTCTTAGAAAAGTCAGGGTATTGCAAAATTCTAGGACTAGTTAAAGCATTTTTAAGATATTGAAATGAATTTTGACAATCTGTCGACCAAGTAAATTCAGCATTTTTGCGTGTTAATTTATTTAATGGATTAGTCATTGATGCAAAATGCGGTATGAATCATCGGTAGTAATTACAGAACGCTACGAATCTTTTTACTTCGTCAGCAGATTGAGGTGTCGGGTATTGTTTTATAATTTGATATTTAGAACCATCTGGTAAAATGCCTTTATCTGTTATTTTATGACCTAGATATGTGACCTTTTTCAAAAAAAAATACACTTTTGAGGATTGAGCTTTAGATTGTATTTTCGACATGTTTCAAAAACTTTTTTTAAATTAGAAAGGTGATGTTTTTCAGAACAACCTACTACAATTAAATCGTCCATATAAAGAAAAGCTTTTTCAGGCGTGACACCTGCAAAAGCAATTGACATCATTCTCTGAAAACTATTGGGGCTAACGGACAACCCGAAAGGTAGTCTGGTAAATCTGTAAGAGCCTGAATCTACACTAAACGATGTGACATCTCGCGATGCTTCATCTAGAGGAATTTGATGAAAACTGGACATTAAATCGACTACAGAGAACCATTTGGCTCTTCCCGACTGATCCAGAATGTCATCTATGCGGGGTAAAGGGAATTTATCAGCAACTAAGGCCTTATTAATATTTCTAAAATCTATGCACATGCGCCAAGCCTTCTGACCATTTATTGATTTTTTTGGCACTAATAATACCGGACTACTGTGCTCAGAAACTGATGGTTCGATAATGTTATTATCTAACATTTTGTTGACCTGTTTATCAATTTCCTCTTTTAATATTCGGGGCATTCTGTAGTTTCTGATATATTTAGGTTTGTTATCTGACAGTTTTAATTTTTGTGTATAAAAATTGTTGAGAGTCAGTTTGTTTGTTTCTAGAGCAAAAATGTCGGCAAATTCGATACACAAATTAAACATGTCTTTTTTGACAAACTCAGGTATGTTTTGATTTAATTCCTTCATTAACTTCACGCTCTTGATATTCGGAATGAATGTTATATATCTGAAACTGATCAAGACCAACGGTTTCTAAAGAAGAAATTTTCAGTTCTACACTTTCGAACCTTGTATTAATAATTTTAACAAATGGACTTTCTTGAGATATTATAGTTCTAGCTAAATAAATACCTGGCTGTAATTCTGTGTTTACTAATAAAGAGTCTTGTTTGATGTTTTTTCAACATTTAATATGCCTATAATCACTTCACATCTAGGAGGGACATATATGATGTTTTCCTCCGGACCATTAAAAATTGGAATCACCAGATCATTATAGGGCAGTCTAAGGGTTATAGTCCAGTCACTGTAGTCTATTAAACATTTACAGCGATTCTCCAACGCTAGTCCGGTCTAATTTGACAACCAAAAGTTTTAAACTGACAAATGTAAGAATAAGACAACTAAATTTTATAATGTGCATTTATTTCCGAGCTTTTTCGCAAATTTAGACAGAAAAGGGCAATTTTAGTACGTACTTTCGACAACAATAGAACTAAGTTCATTACAGCAACTCGTTCCAAGATGAAAATCATTGGGAAATCAAGCAAATCGCTGAAATATTAGAATAATTCATAAGTTTTTAATGACGACTTATTAACAATGTCAGGACATAAACCTGTCAAAACATAACTGATCAACTATAAGATCTTAATTTAAACCAGTACTAAATTTTAAACCTTCTTAGTGAATCTGAACGTTATATTTTACTAGAAAATCTCTACCTAAAATACCATCCCCTGAAATAGGAAAACTATCCTCGACTATGTGAAAGGTATGAGGTAATTCGTAATTATCAACCCTGATAGTAGTTTCTGTGATACCTAGTGAACTTACAAGTCCATCAGTGACGCCCTTAATTTTACTAGATTTTGAAATATTTATGATTTGATCCTGATGTACTTTTGTTCTTTTAAAGATTGATATATCAGCCCCCGTATCGATTATTAAAGTGTTTCTTAATCCTGTCATTGCAATATGTAAAAATACAAAATTTGAAAGTGTTAAATTTAATGTATAGATATTTAGATTTCCCCCAACCGAGCCTGCTGGGGGCCCGATTGGTTTCCCGGGTCTTGTTCTGTTTCAAGATATCTTACAGAGCTCCTGTTATATCGTCCGCGATTTCTGTAAGCATTGAAATTTCCCCGGTTCCATCGTCCACGATTATTATGTCCGCGTGCACCGTTATTAATATTATTATAATTTTGAGCACCTCGCCCCCGAAAGCTGCGCCTGTTGTTAAATAAATTTCTGTTGTTCCTGACATAAAAAACATTTGACTCATTACTAGATGTATTGACGTTTACAAATTTTGCTACTACATCCTGCACTGATGTAAACGTACCAGCCTCCACTACCAAACGAGCCTTTTCCGAATTGGCATTTTGACATAAGGCTCGTACGGTAGCTTCAACGGTATAACTTTGTGCAACTTCATGGGGTACACCTTCCGAAATAAATGCCTTTTGTAACCTATCAGCAAGCGACTCAATTTCGTTAGCAAAGTTTCCGGCGTCCTTGTTATTTTGTCTTAAGTGGGATAATTTAGCGGAGATTATACGAGAACTGTCGCCTTTGATTTTGTTTTTTAATTTTTGAATTATTGCATCTACCGTGTTTTCATCATCGATTAAGTCACGCGCCTTACCAGTTAATCGTGTTTTTATGAAAGCCACAGCATTATCAACATGATTACCCGAATTAAGTTTGAGTAGTTCTAAAGAATCTAAGAAGGGCTTTAAATTGTCGGGGTTCCCATCAAATTGGACTTGAACTAATTTAGCCGCCAGATTAAAAAATTCTGCCGCGCTCATAGCCATAATGTCTTGTTCTAGATTATCTTCCTCTTCGTCCAAAATATCGTCTTCTGAAACAAGAGGATCTATATTTTCGATACACGAAATTGGAACTTTGTAATCTACTTCTAAAGCTTGAAATGCTCTAACGACCTTATCTCGGATTGAGTAAAAAATAAGTTTATATTCCTGTTTCCGCGTATTGTCTATAGAATTCCATAACTTAGGTAAAGTTCCCGTAAATTCATTGAAATTTGTAATTAAATTATCTTTTGTCCTGTCTAACCGATTCAGTTTTATGCGTATTCTTTTTTATAGCTCGTTTAGCGTGTCTAGATATTTCTAGTTTAATTTGATTAAATTTTTCAGTAAGGGCTTTATCTAAAGGCATATATAATTAAGATAGTAATGGCATTCAATAACGCATAGAAATACCTGCTACAGACATAATTAACATAAACAAATATTTAAAATGTAAATATACATGAGGAAAGAAAAACAATATACAATACAATTTATATATACCTGTAGTTTATCTTTTTATCTGACATATCACTTCACTTTAAAATGCTTTTAAGTTTAAAACACTTTCGTATCACCACGGAAGGCACCACACTAACGTATTATACATCAGTAACCGACGCAACTGATGTAGCCAAATCACGACGAATTTGTTTTTTGACGTTTTTCCTGTAAGCTCGAACCAGCTTACCAACCAAGTGTAGAACCATTATTATCGCCATCACAAAAAGCACTATTTTTACGTCCTTGGTTACGTTGTATTCCGCTTTTGTACTATGAAGTTTGAATTTACAACGCCATTTTCCTGCACTTCCTGCTTAGTGCTTTTGCTATTGCCCATTTTTCCTTTTTCTTTGGATTATTTTGATAACACTTTTCCCACTGCTAAACAAGCTTCCATGTTGACTTTTCTTCGTGTCAACTCTTACACCAGTTATGTTACTGCTGCTGCTTCATGATGTTAGAAGATTTGCCTCTAACTTTTTTTTTCAGCTGGCAGGATCGCCATGTAAAGCATTCAAACTAGTTGGCTCGTTTTTACTACTATATTGATTGAAGTTAATTATTACGGTACATTATATTTCTTCACATATATAAAATGATAACATAAGCAATATGTGTTTGTATTATAAACAATGTTTACTGGGTTACTGGTAAATAATTAGTAATTGCCCAATGCTGATCTATGCATCATTAAATAGGTTTAATATTGAAATATATGTTCGGTACAAAGATGTATAACCTGTAGCCATTATACCTCCCTTTCCGAAAGAGTGACCTCCATCAATGGCAATTTAATGGAGGGCATTTTCCGAGGCCTATCCGAAATGTAATAGTATACTTCAGTAATTTCAATTATTAAGTAAGTGTATATATCAGCAATGAGCATTGAGAATATACACATTTTTTTAAATTAAAAATTATAATAACACATCAAGTATTGAAGGAAATAATAGTTATTTATGGTACTAGTGTGTTATGTTGAAAATAAGTCACGCGAGAAAGATTTATACCACGAGGCCGTCAGGCCGAGTGGTATAAGTTCTCAAGTGACTTAGAAAACATAACACACGAGTGGCATACAATGTTTTATCCAACACATGACAAGTGGAAGAAATCGTTTTTTTATGAGATAATAATTAATAAGTTTCGTGATCAAATCAAAGCTACTTGCATCTCAGTATCCTATAAATGTCAGAATGACTTGACAGTGATTTTTTTACATTTTGGTCAAAGTTGGTTGATTGTTTGGTTGCCACGGGCATGATACATTGTTAGCAAATGTTTAAATAAATTTTGACACTTGTCAGTTTTCTCTGCAGAACAGGGAAGCTTTTTTGAAGAAAAAACCTATAGAAAATGGAGGAAACCGATGAAAATTACGTTCCTGAGGATATCCTTACGGAAGCGGAAGAAGCAGCGATGCAGATTTTGCCAGAAAAGTCCCGAGATGCTTACGACAAGGAGTTCAAAATGTTTGAGTCTTGGATGAATTCACGGAAGATAAAAGGTATCGATGAAAATGTTCTATTGGCTTATTTATTACATTTGCAAAAAAAATTAGCCCCATCGTCGCTATGGACCAAATACTCGATGCTTCGCTCGACTATTCACCTTTACAAAAAAAGACATTTCAAAATATGGCAAACTAATGAGCTTTTTGAAAAGCAAATCACAGGGATACAAACCAAAGAAGTCAAAGATATTAGAACGACCTGAAATAGAGAAGTTTTTGAACGAAGCTCCCGACGACGAGTACTTGTTGATGAAAGTGGCTTTGATAATGGGGATTAGCGGTGCATGTAGATGCGATGAATTGGTCAATTTGAAAATAGAAAATATTCAAGACAAAGGGAAATATTTTCAAGTAGTTTTACCAGCCACTAAAACCAAGAAATCGAGAAGATTCACCATACTTGAAGAAGGATTTCCAGTCAACCCGATCAATTTGTATAAAAAATACATGTCTTTGAGACCAAAGAATATTAGTTCTAGCCGCTTTTTTGTTTTTTACAAAAATGGGAGGTGTACCAGCCAGTGTGTGGGAATAAATACGTTGTCGAAGATACCTTCAAAAATTGCAATGTTTTTGAAATTGGAGGAACCAGCGCTCTACACCGGTCACTGTCTGAGAAGGTCTTCGGCGACTCTTTCGGCCAATGCAGGGGCTAATATGACTACTTTGAAGCGTCACGGAGGATGGAAGTCCTCGACGGTAGCAGAAGGATACCTAGAAGAATCGGTGCATAACAAAATACAAATTGCAAAAAAAATACTTCTAATGTGTCGGCGTCTTCTAGCACTATCAGCAGCTGTACCGATATGGGAGTGTCTGGTTCCAATGAACCAACGAATTTTACAATGACTTCAAATTCGAATAAACCGTTATCGTTTTCCTTTAATTTCAATATCAATGTGAATTCTGTTTGTAATAGTAATAAATAAATAGAATACTACTTTAAATATGAAAGTGAGTTATAATCCATAACTCACTAGTGAGTTATGGATTATAACTCACTAGTGTGTTATTTGATAGTTTACTTGTCTAAAATGGCATTGATAATGACAGTCATAACTGTCATATGTTGGATAAATGATTTTTATTGCTATGCCATCAGTCTACGCGGTGTTATATACAACAATTTATTCAGTAATTTAAAGGGTTAGCAGTTTTTACTAATTAAACTTAAAATAATTAAGATTTAGTAGGAATGACTAATAAGCTAAATTTCCTGATTGAATATGTTGTTTGTACTACCCATATTTTTAGCAATCAGCTGTAAATATACCTACGAGTACAAATAAATACATATACATACACATGTACATGATACATGAAACCTGAAAATAACCAAATAAATATTTTATTTTAGTACTCTTACATGAATATTATTATTCAACGAGACAATAAGTGTACAGGAGTATTAATATAAATATAAAGGAATAAAAGTATATGTAAATATATAATAATACAAAGGAATAAATGTATCGACAGGCCTGTCAACAAATATCTTATACAGGGTGGTGCAACCAAGATGGGGTGGACGATTGTGAGTAAACGGTGAGGATTTCGAAAATTTTTTTATTGGATAATATCTATAGTCAAACACGCTATGTTTTAAAATTATAGCCATAATACAGGGTGGTCCGAAAAACTCGTGGCGAACCAAACTTGTATTTTTTTTTAATGGGACGCGGTTAAAGTTGAAAAAATGTTCACAGTTCGGCCATTTAAAAAAAAGTGAAACAGGTATGGAAAAACCAAATATTCCATAAAACGTTACATATCCTTGAATACATTAATCGCTTGCAATTTGTTTAAAATTATTCACTGTTCTACAGGGTGGTCAAGTTTTGCAAATACGCCCTGGACTCATTTTTTTTAAATGGAACACCCTATATATTTTATTTTCATGTTAAAGATAACATTACTAGCTTTCAAAAAATACCATACATGATGCCTTTCTGACCAACAGTTTTTTAGTAAACTAGCCGTGAAAGCAAAGTTTCTTCATTCTAATACGATTATACTGAATTTACGTTGTTTATTATTAAATATCTAATATTAGGAGGCCATGACACTATCATAAATGAAACAAAAGATTGACGAACTTGTCAAAGCTACTGCCGCATAATCCGTTATTGACAAGTTAAGCGTTGGTGAGGTAAGAAAACTGAGACCCGAAACCTTGACATGTTTATTAGAGATATTCAAAAAAAAAACATAAAATATTGTTTTTAGGAAATGTAAAGTAATTAATAAACCAGTTATAAACAAAGATAATCAGTTATCAGTATTATTAATAGTGTAAGAAAATTAATTAAGCAAAAACCGAACATCTTGTAAAATTATTTAGTTATGTGTTATGTAGTTACTTGTCAACCTAATTTAATATAAACAATTAAAAAAGCTCATATAAGGTGTTCAACTAAACCACCATTTTGCTGAAGGCACATTTCGAGTCTATCCATAAATGAAAGTTTCACTTTTCCCAAAGTCTGTTCTGAAATGTTGCGAAAACTGTTTCTTATTCTCGTCTTCATATCTTTCACTGTGGTTGGAACCTCTTTATAGACTTCTTCTTTAACATGCCTCCATAGAAAAAATCTAGTGGGGTTAAGTCGGGTAATCTGGCTGGCCACTTAACTGGTCCACCTCGCCCAATCCAACGATCTGTCTTCCAATTATCGACAAAATATCTTACATTCCTATGGTAATGCGGGGGCGCTCCATCATGTTGAAACCATAATGATCCCCTTACCATTAAAGGTAAATCTTCAAGCAATACTGGCAACTCGTTTCTCAAAAAGTTGTTTATAACTGGTTTATTAATTACTTTACATTTCCTAAAAACAATATTTTCTGTTTTTTTAAATATCTCTAATAAACATGTAAAGGTTTCAGGTCTCAGTTTTCTTACCTCACCTACGCTTAACTTGAAAATAATGGATTATGCGGCAGTAGCTTTGACAAGTTCGCCAATCTTTTGTTTCATTTATGATAGTGTCATGGCCTCCTAATATTAGATATTTAATAATAAACAACGTAAACTCAGTATAATCGTATTAGAATGAGGAAACTTTGCTTTCACGGCTAGTTTACTAAAAAACTGTTGGTCAGAAAGGCATCATGTATGGTATTTTTTGAAAGCTAGTAATGTTATCTTTAACATGAAAATAAAATATATAGGGTGTTCCATTTAAAAAAAATGAGTATTTGCAAAACTTGACCACCCTGTATAACAGTGAATAATTTTAAACAAATTGCAAGAAATTAATGTATTCAAGGATATGTAACGTTTTATGGAATATTTGGTTTTTCCATACCTGTTTCAATTTTTTTTTAAATGGCCGAACTGTGAGCATTTTTTCAACTTTAACCGCGTCCCATTCCCTTACTATAAATTTTAGACCCAATAAACCCTATATCAAAATGATCGTAATGAACAGGAGAATCTATTGGAATAATAATATACAGGGTGTTCCATTTAAAAAAATACAAGTTTGGTTCGCCACGAGTTTTTCGGACGTATTATGGCTATAATTTTAAAACTTAGCGTGTTTGACCATCGATAATATCCAATAAAAGTTTTTTCGAAATTTCTCACCGTTTACTCACAATCGTCCACCCCATCTTGGTTGCACCACCCTGTATAATTAAAGACTAAATATCATAATTAATTACAACTAACATACTTTTTTATACGATTTTTATGAATTTTATATTGTTTGCCATTGCTATCTTTAAGAATGCAATTGGCACCCTCTGTAGAAACAACAGAAAAGGGCCCATCGAACCAAGAATCTAATTTGTGACGGTCTTCGTTAGTAACTAAAACTGAATCACCTGGCTTAAGAATTAATTCATTAGATTTAATATCAAGTTTAGTTTTACGTTCTCTTTTAGATTTGTCGAGGTACTCTCTTGCCCTTTTGTGTGCTAACTGTAATCTGTAACGAACTTCCTGGTCATACGCATCTACATTGTAAATTGGGTCCACCCGCGACTTTGTCAGTGTCTCGGAAATGTTTGCTTTTTTTGCAAATACTAATTCGAAGGGGGTATAGTTATGATAAGTACTAGGGCTTGTATTATAACAAAAAGCAAAATATTTCATCCAGACATCCCAATCTGTCCGTGTTTCGTTAAGATACATGCGCAAAAATTCGTTTAGAACCCGGTGATTTCTCTCACACCCACCTATAGTCTGACTGTGATAAGCTGTGGATATGCTGTGATTTATTTTCAAAAGGTGCGCTAGATTTTTAAAAAGTTCATTCCTATATTCAGTGCCCATATCTGTCCTAATTTCTTTTGTAGGGCCATATATAAGAATAAAATTTTCAAAAATTGATTTAGCTACTGTGGCAGCTTCTTTATTACGTAAGGGAACAATCACTACGTACTTAGTCAGCTCGCACTGGATGGTTACGGCGTAAGAGTTACCCATTCCAGTTTTTTGGAAAGGTCCTATTGTGTCTATATAGACAATATCAAAAGCTTTTTGAGGTGTTGGCGTTAACGTCAGAGGTTCAATGTGCCTGGATTGAACTTTGTTGATTTGACATTTATGACACTGTCTAGTATATTTTGCAACATCTCGCAACATGTCTTTCCACCTATAGAAAGCTTTTAATTTTTTAAGAAGCCTCTTTTGACCACAATGTCCGCCTAGCATAGGATCATCGTGAAACGTTTTTATTAAATTAGATCTTTCACTTTTATCTGTTACTAGTTTTTGAGGGGTACAGAGTACAATTGTCAATTTTTTAAATAATATTTCTTGCCCAACTTTTTTAACTTCATTCACGGTGCACCGATTAAAGATTATATCATTTAAGTTTAATCTTAATTTGCTAAATTTACAATCATCAGCCATAGTTTCAAGCTTAGATAATATTCGCTCTAGTGCAATATTATCGTTAATGATAGGTAGTGTAGCTTGTTTAATTAGTTTTCTTTTATTAATAATTGATATTTTTACGTACGTACTACTTAATTCAAATTTTAACAAGGGCAGTTTTAATACTTCATAGTTATCTGTATAGCTTCATAAACTTGGGGTTGTAAAATTGTGTCTGTAATTGGGATTTCTATATTGTTTTCTTTTGATGTCCTTGACATTGATCGGGTAACTGCAAGTACTTGAGATGCATTACAGTGTATTTCTTTTAAATTCTCCATATTTAATCTTGATAACGCGTCCGCGCCTACGTTGTCTTTTCCTTTTATATACTGTATTTCGAAGTCAAATTCCTCTAAATCTAAACGCATTCTTGTAAGTTTTGATGAAGGATCTTTCATTGAAAATAAATAGACAAGTGGCCTATGATCCGATTTTACCAAAAATTTTTGGCCATACAAGTAACAACGAAAATGTTTTATAGCCCAGTGAATCGCGCTTAATTCTTTTAAAATTGTTGACTTATTACTTCCTCCTTTTGTAAAAGCACGGGACGCATATGCAATCGGTGAGTCTTGACCTTCAAAATTTTGTGAAAGAATGGCTCCACAGGAATCCTTCGAAGCGTCCGTTGTAAGAATAAATTTCTTAGAAAAGTCAGGGTATTGCAAAATTCTAGGACTAGTTAAAGCATTTTTAAGATATTGAAATGAATTTTGACAATCTGTCGACCAAGTAAATTCAGCATTTTTGCGTGTTAATTTATTTAATGGATTAGTCATTGATGCAAAATGCGGTATGAATCATCGGTAGTAATTACAGACCGCTACGAATCTTTTTACTTCGTCAGCAGATTGAGGTGTCGGGTATTGTTTTATAATTTGATATTTAGAACCATCTGGTAAAATGCCTTTATCTGTTATTTTATGACCTAGATATGTGACCTCTTTTCTAAAAAAAATACACTTTTGAGGATTGAGCTTTAGATTGTATTTTCGACATGTTTCAAAAACTTTTTTTAAATTAGAAAGGTGATGTTTTTCAGAACAACCTACTACAATTAAATCGTCCATATAAAGAAAAGCTTTTTCAGGAGTGACACCTGCAAAAGCAATTGACATCATTCTCTGAAAACTATTGGGGCTAACGGACAACCCGAAAGGTAGTCTGGTAAATCTGTAAGAGCCTGAATCTACACTAAACGATGTGACATCTCGCGATGCTTCATCTAGAGGAATTTGATGAAAACTGGACATTAAATCGACTACAGAGAACCATTTGGCTCTTCCCGACTGATCCAGAATGTCATCTATGCGGGGTAAAGGGAATTTATCAGCAACTAAGGCCTTATTAATATTTCTAAAATCTATGCACATGCGCCAAGCCTTCTGACCATTTATTGATTTTTTTGGCACTAATAATACCGGACTACTGTGCTCAGAAACTGATGGTTCGATAATGTTATTATCTAACATTTTGTTGACCTGTTTATCAATTTCCTCTTTTAATATTCGGGGCATTCTGTAGTTTCTGATATATTTAGGTTTGTTATCTGACAGTTTTAATTTTTGTGTATAAAAATTGTTGAGAGTCAGTTTGTTTGTTTCTAGAGCAAAAATGTCGGCAAATTCGATACACAAATTAAACATGTCTTTTTTGACAAACTCAGGTATGTTTTGATTTAATTCCTTCATTAACTTCACGCTCTTGATATTCGGAATGAATGTTATATATCTGAAACTGATCAAGACCAACGGTTTCTAAAGAAGAACTTTTCAGTTCTACACTTTCGAACCTTGTATTAATAATTTTAACAAATGGACTTTCTTGAGATATTATAGTTCTAGCTAAATAAATACCTGGCTGTAATTCTGTGTTTACTAATAAAGAGTCTTGTTTGATGTTTTTTCAACATTTAATATGCCTATAATCACTTCACATCTAGGAGGGACATATATGATGTTTTCCTCCGGACCATTAAAAATTGGAATCACCAGATCATTATAGGGCAGTCTAAGGGTTATAGTCCAGTCACTGTAGTCTATTAAACATTTACAGCCAGATTCTCCAACGCTAGTCCGGTCTAATTTGACAACCAAAAGTTTTAAACTGACAAATGTAAGAATAAGACAACTAAATTTTATAATGTGCATTTATTTCCGAGCTTTTTCGCAAATTTAGACAGAAAAGGGCAATTTTAGTACGTACTTTCGACAACAATAGAACTAAGTTCATTACAGCAACTCGTTCCAAGATGAAAATCATTGGGAAATCAAGCAAATCGCTGAAATATTAGAATAATTCATAAGTTTTTAATGACGACTTATTAACAATGTCAGGACATAAACCTGTCAAAACATAACTGATCAACTATAAGATCTTAATTTAAACCAGTACTAAATTTTAAACCTTCTTAGTGAATCTGAACGTTATATTTTACTAGAAAATCTCTACCTAAAATACCATCCCCTGAAATAGGAAAACTATCCTCGACTATGTGAAAGGTATGAGGTAATTCGTAATTATCAACCCTGATAGTAGTTTCTGTGATACCTAGTGAACTTACAAGTCCATCAGTGACGCCCTTAATTTTACTAGATTTTGAAATATTTATGATTTGATCCTGATGTACTTTTGTTCTTTTAAAGATTGATATATCAGCCCCCGTATCGATTATTAAAGTGTTTCTTAATCCTGTCATTGCAATATGTAAAAATACAAAATTTGAAAGTGTTAAATTTAATGTATAGATATTTAGATTTCCCCCAACCGAGCCTGCTGGGGGCCCGATTGGTTTCCCGGGTCTTGTTCTGTTTCAAGATATCTTACAGAGCTCCTGTTATATCGTCCGCGATTTCTGTAAGCATTGAAATTTCCCCGGTTCCATCGTCCACGATTATTATGTCCGCGTGCACCGTTATTAATATTATTATAATTTTGAGCACCTCGCCCCCGAAAGCTGCGCCTGTTGTTAAATAAATTTCTGTTGTTCCTGACATAAAAAACATTTGACTCATTACTAGATGTATTGACGTTTACAAATTTTGCTACTACATCCTGCACTGATGTAAACGTACCAGCCTCCACTACCAAACGAGCCTTTTCCGAATTGGCATTTTGACATAAGGCTCGTACGGTAGCTTCAACGGTATAACTTTGTGCAACTTCATGGGGTACACCTTCCGAAATAAATGCCTTTTGTAACCTATCAGCAAGCGACTCAATTTCGTTAGCAAAGTTTCCGGCGTCCTTGTTATTTTGTCTTAAGTGGGATAATTTAGCGGAGATTATACGAGAACTGTCGCCTTTGATTTTGTTTTTTAATTTTTGAATTATTGCATCTACCGTGTTTTCATCATCGATTAAGTCACGCGCCTTACCAGTTAATCGTGTTTTTATGAAAGCCACAGCATTATCAACATGATTACCCGAATTAAGTTTGAGTAGTTCTAAAGAATCTAAGAAGGGCTTTAAATTGTCGGGGTTCCCATCAAATTGGACTTGAACTAATTTAGCCGCCAGATTAAAAAATTCTGCCGCGCTCATAGCCATAATGTCTTGTTCTAGATTATCTTCCTCTTCGTCCAAAATATCGTCTTCTGAAACAAGAGGATCTATATTTTCGATACACGAAATTGGAACTTTGTAATCTACTTCTAAAGCTTGAAATGCTCTAACGACCTTATCTCGGATTGAGTAAAAAATAAGTTTATATTCCTGTTTCCGCGTATTGTCTATAGAATTCCATAACTTAGGTAAAGTTCCCGTAAATTCATTGAAATTTGTAATTAAATTATCTTTTGTCCTGTCTAACCGATTCAGTTTTATGCGTATTCTTTTTTATAGCTCGTTTAGCGTGTCTAGATATTTCTAGTTTAATTTGATTAAATTTTTCAGTAAGGGCTTTATCTAAAGGCATATATAATTAAGATAGTAATGGCATTCAATAACGCATAGAAATACCTGCTACAGACATAATTAACATAAACAAATATTTAAAATGTAAATATACATGAGGAAAGAAAAACAATATACAATACAATTTATATATACCTGTAGTTTATCTTTTTATCTGACATATCACTTCACTTTAAAATGCTTTTAAGTTTAAAACACTTTCGTATCACCACGGAAGGCACCACACTAACGTATTATACATCAGTAACCGACGCAACTGATGTAGCCAAATCACGACGAATTTGTTTTTTGACGTTTTTCCTGTAAGCTCGAACCAGCTTACCAACCAAGTGTAGAACCATTATTATCGCCATCACAAAAAGCACTATTTTTACGTCCTTGGTTATGTTGTATTCCGCTTTTGTACTATGAAGTTTGAATTTACAACGCCATTTTCCTGCACTTCCTGCTTAGTGCTTTTGCTGTTGCCCATTTTTCCTTTTCCTTTGGCCTATTTTGATAACACTTTTGCTAAACAAGCTTCCATGTTGACTTTTCTTCGTGTCAACTCTTACACCAGTTATGTTACTGCTGCTGCTTCATGATGTTAGAAGATTTGCCTCTAACTTTTTTTTTCAGCTGGCAGGATCGCCATGTAAAGCATTCAAACTAGTTGGCTCGTTTTTACTACTATATTGATTGAAGTTAATTATTACGGTACATTATATTTCTTCACATATATAAAATGATAACATAAGCAATATGTGTTTGTATTATAAACAATGTTTACTGGGTTACTGGTAAATAATTAGTAATTACCCAATGCTGATCTATGCATCATTAAATAGGTTTAATATTGAAATATCTGTTCGGTACAAAGGTGTATAACCTGTAACCATTACACTTAGAGCAGTCAATTATTGGAAGGCAATAGAAACCTGTCCGCCTGTCACTAAAGACAATTTTCATTCTCTAAGAAATTTACTTGAAAATTTTATACCAGTTGTTTTAAGCCAATCAGATGCCTTGTTTTTGACAGGTTGCTATGGCAACAACCCGAATTTTTCGGAAATTTTTTCGGTCACGTGACCTAGTTGAAAAATTAATAAGTGATAATTTCCCTGGCTTGACAGCTGTCACGTGCAGATGTCAGAATAACCACAGAGGCGTAGATTAAGTTTTACAAATATTTATTTTCAATTCAATAATAAGTAGGTAGGTACTTACATGTTATTTATTATTAACAACATCAATTATCAATTCCAAATATTTCTGAAATTCATTTTCCACTTCTTTTTTCATCAATGGCGAATAAAGTAAAAATCCGTGGGTTTTCTTCACTACTTAAATGTCTATGCTTCATGAAATGAAAGTAATACGTCGATATGATTTTGTTCTTCTCAACACTGGATTTATGGGTGAAATATGGAATAATTTCACGAAGAATATTGCTCATACCTCTGAATAGATCTTCTTGCTCGGGATTTAAGCCAGAATTGTTCACCAAATATGTTAAATATTTTATATTTTTGTGATAAATTTCAATATGCCCAGATTCCGTACAAAAGGAACAAAGATTGTACAATTTTCTATTCATTTTATGATATTTTCTTTGCGACAACAAAATTTAATATGACGAATAATAATTAATAAACAAAACAAAAACATATTGGTGAAACGTCATTCCACTAATGCGCTGCAGCAGTCACAACCAACTTCGCAGATTTTATGTTTCCTACCTAAATACTTACCGCGTTAAATTGTCATCGACTTTGCAAGAGAATAATTAATTTTCCCTTCTCTCTAGTAGTATAAGATTATTAGAGTATGAGGAAATGTGTTCATTTCGGGATTTTGAGAATCGTTTTTTTTTACTAGGGCAAAGGGAAATACAAAACACCAAACCTCAAAGCAAAATAAACGCTTGCCAAATTGTCAAAATTTGTATTTTTTCCTTGAAATAATGTTTGGTATAAAATTTTCGTACCGAATCTCCCGCAAGCTTGAATTAATCTCCGAAAATTTTTTCTCTGTTGCGAATTTTTATAAGAAAATTCGCACATCGAAAAAATTTTCGAAAATAATTCAAGCTCTAGGGAGATTATAAGTGATAATTTTACGGAGAATTTGGAAGCTCTTAAAATGATGAATTATGACGTTGACAGTTGGGATTTTATAATTGCTAATATGTTGCTAGATCGCTTGGATACAAATACAAGGAAGACTTTTGAACAAAGTCATGCCTCCAATGCAATGCCCAGTTACAAAAGAGTGAAAGAATTTTTACTAAATCAATGCAATGCCTTGGAAAAGGTTGCTCTTTGCACAAAATCGAACGAAATTAAAAATCATGCTTCGAAATCTCAACAAAAATTCAATTCTTATAATCATAATAATAATTAGTGGCGTAGTTACAACTTTTCAAACACCCCTCGTAATTCAAATACTTTACTTGTACAGACTGAAGGCCAAAATGAAAAAACTGAATGTTGTCTTTGGTGTAGGGGTACACATATAATTTACAGCTGTCCTACATTTTTAAGCAAAAGCATTTCAGAACGGTTTCAATTTATTTAAAGTAAGAAGGCTTGTGTAAATTGTTTGGCTGATCAGCATACTACTTCTCAATGTATCTCGCAAAGGCGTTGCCGTTATTGCAAAAAGACGCACCATTCCTTATTACACATTTCTGCAAATACTAATAATGTTGGAAACAATTCAACTAATAATTTACAAAAGTCGCCCTTAAACGCTTCAAATTCTACTAATACTGAGGGTAGTGACCATAGAGAAAATATATAGTAGAGAAATAATGTCAATTACGAATGCGGCAAATTTACCGAGCTGAATCCGTAAACAAAGATGGTCCTCTGCGGGCTTGCGCATTGTCGAACGTTTGCCTTGTGATAGACAGGACCGTACTTCAAAATTTATTTCACATGACGTTAATCTTTTATCGAGTAATAAATGCTAAATATATTACTTGTAATTATTCTTTTTATTAATGATAAAAAATATTCTTTTTATTAATGATAAAAAAAACAAAAAGTGTATAGTTTGTTGGCTTAAATCTGAGTTTTCCTGCTATACAAAACTGTCGATAATTCCTCGAAAATAGCTCAGTTTATATATATACAGTGCGTCTCTTCAATGTCCCCCCCCCTCTTAATTTTTTAAACGTTACATTTACAAAATTGAAAGTTGAAATAAAATATAAACATAGTATTCTAAACAATAGAAATAAAATATGCAACTGTGTTAAGAAGTAGAATAGTAAATCAAAAAAATTACATGTGTATATTTTATTGGATTGGCATCCCATCCTGTATAATTATTGAACAAACCAAGTTCTAGGGTAAGATGTAAATATTTTTACACCTATTTACAGTGTGTGCACTTGATACTTTGCTGAAAGCGCTACTACTTACGGCCCCATGTCAATCTAATCCACCGATATCTTAGCGATCCTTTGGCGAAAGCGCTTTTTTCTTTCGCCATCCCTTTTAAAATACTGCCCTCTACCCTAATCCACTAGTATTTTTAGTGCCCCTTTGACGAAAGCGCAAATATGCCTTTTGGACACACCCTTCTAATCCACTGATATCTTAGCGATCCTTTGGCGAAAGCGCTTTTTTCTTTCGCCATCCGTTTTAGAATACTCCCCTCTACCCTAATCCACTAGTATTTTTAGTGCCCCTTTGACGAAAGCGCAAATATGCCTTTTGGACACACCCTTCTAATCCACTGATATCTTAGCGATCCTTTGGCGAAAGCGCTTTTTTCTTTCGCCATCCGTTTTAGAATACTCCCCTCTACCCTAATCCACTAGTATTTTTAGTGCCCCTTTGACGAAAGCGCAAATATGCCTTTTGGTCACACTCACCCTTATGCAATATAGGGGAAGGAGGCATTGACACTATATATGACCTTCTTACACCATCTTACCCCTTATACAATGCCCCTAATACACACACACCCCATCAGTGCCTTTCTGACACCTTGACCACACTCAATATACGTCACTGACAAATATTTCTACTTCTCCGTGTGTGTATTCACTTCAACACCGAAGTGCATTTAAGATAAATTATATTTTTTACCTCCTATTCTTTCACATATTAGTAATATTCCTTTCAGGTGTCTGACGCCCCGGATCGACTCGCCCCGGAGTCACTCGACAGCATTCCGAAAGGAACAATTGACAAGTTTGACATTAAGCTCAAGTGATAAGTAATGCACGAGGGGCAGGGGGGATAGGGCTCGAACGGTTCAGGTGCTTGATGCCCCAGTTGAATGGAACAACTGTGTGCGGCTCTGGAGCTGTACGGGAGCTCCTCCTTGGGGTGAAAGGAAGACACCTATTGATATAATTTAAATTTGGAATTAAACTATTTGTATTTATGCACTACTTGTAAGAAATAGACTACGAAATAAGTCCTTATATTTAAAAGTTGGATACATAATTGGCGAAACATATGAAATGTCTGTAACATTTTGTAGAGACTATTTTTCTATCGAAATAACAAGCTTCAGAGGTTCGCCATATTCGCCACCCCAACCAAAAATACCATAACATACAAATGACTGAGATTTTTTCGGCCCGGTTCTGATCGCCGCGTTGCGTCATTGAGTTCAACAACCACTTTTACGAGACGTCTCGAGTGCGCATGCCTCGAGAGGACCGTCGTTTAAAAATCTGACTGGCGCCCAATGCGTACAAACGCACTTTTTCGCCCATACATTGGACGGATTCAGCTGGTGTCGCGAATACGTTGTGATGGTCTAAATATATCTTGTCTATGGTAGTGACCGGGTAGTTAATGTTGGGATGTTAACAAAAAATGACCACGAGGTGTTACTATCCACTGTTTTATTAAACGTGCGTGATGCTTTTGGAAATCTGCGTAAGGCTAGAGCGGTTATTGACCCCGGAGCTCAATCTTGCTTTATTATGAAAAAATTTGCAGATAAATTAGGTTTACCTAAATATAATATAGCAATTACTTTACAAGGTTTAGAAAAAATGTGCATGCCCGCAAAATCGGGTGTCCATTGTAGTTTTTCCGCCTTAAATAATAATGCACAAAATTTTGAAGCGGATTTTATTATCATAGAAAAAATATGCGACAATATGCCATCCGCTGAATTTTCTATTGACAAATTTTCATACTTAAAGGGTCTTAAACTTGCTGACCCCTTATTTAATAAAAGAGATGAAATCCATATATTACTTGGGGCTGAAATTTTTCAGTTTATCCTTGAAGACGGACGTATCCTTGCAGGGCCTGATCAACCCGCGTGTATGAATACGGTTTTCGGCTGGATAATAATGGGAAAATTACCTTTACTAGAAACTCAATACAAGGCCCAATGTGTAAAAACATTTTTTACTACATACACTACAAATGGCCGGTTAGATAACACTCTAAAACTTTTTTGGCAATCTGAAGAAGTTCCTGAGTGTAAAACCGTATCACCTGAAGACACCTTTTGTGAAAACTATTTTCTACAAACTACAAAACACAATGATGATAAAAGTTTTACTGTTTCTTTACCGTTTAAAATAAATGCACCGGATTTCGGCGATACGCGTTCTTTGGCGTTGCGTCGATTTCTGTCTTTAGAAAAACGTCTTTTGAATGACGAAAATATGTACATTGCGTACAGTGGCGTCATAAAATAATATTTAGAAAGTGGACACATGGAGCAAGTGCTGCCTCCGAGTTCAAAAAATTTACATGACTACTTTTACATTGCACACCATGCGGTTATTCGTAGAGAATCTACCTCTACTCCTGTGCGGGTTGTATTTGATGCGAGCAGCCACGCCTATGGTCGGACTTCCTTAAACCAAGCCTTATACACAGGGCCTAAGCTTCAACGCGATCTAGTTGCAATTTTACTTCATTTTCGAATTATAAATATGTAACGATTTGCGATATTCGGCAGATGTTTCGTATGATTTAGGTAGAACTTGAGCAGAGAAAATATCAACGTATTTTATGGCGTTTTTCGCCGGAAAGCCCAATTTTAGATTTTCAGATGAATGTTGTTGATTTCGGGGTTGCTTGCTCGTTCTATTTAGCGATTCGTACACTTTTGCACTTAGCAAATAGTAATTGAGGGGGTCAATGCATAAACCAGTCAAGTCACATTAGGCAAAATGTTGAGGAGAGGCAAAAAACATTTTTGAAAAAAATTATTAGCTGCTGATAATTTTTGTATAGTTTGGCATTTGAAGAAGATTATATTATTGTATTTTTTAAAAAAAGCACCTTAGGAAGCGAAAAAATAAGGAAGATATAGGGAAAAAACTGATGGACTTGACTGATTTATGTAAAGTATTTTGATTTTTTTGGGGTAAAAAAATAAAATATACTTAACAAAATTTAATGTTGAAATTCTTTATGTACTGTACTGAAAAAAATAAACAAAAGCATAGTGCAACTAAACAATTTATGCAAAGTTATAATATTTTTATTTATTCGTCGTCACTGAATTCTGATGCAGAAATTTCTTTATTTTCTACCAAAAAGCTTTGATGATATTTTTCGATGTCTTCATAAAACCATTGATCACATTGTGGCACATAATTTTTTGACAGAGACATACCGTGGTCGAATTTATTTTTTTTAAGCTTTCTTCTTTCACTATACAAAACATTTTCAGCATTTGGTACGTACGATTTGCATTTGGTACGTACGATTCAAGAGAATTTGCTACGTACGATTTTGGTACGTACGATTTGGTACATACGAATTTGGTACGTACGATTCAAGAGAATCATCCGAGATAGATTCTGTAAAACGCCGCATTTTGAGGTTAGGTTTTTCATTATCCGGCATATAATCTTCATCGCTGTCTGTATGCGTGCCCTCGTAGGGATCAGGGTCACTATCACTGTTAGTTGACGTCATAAAAATTTATATTTTGGTAATGTAAGGTCTATAAACACAAAAAACAGCAGCACAATGTCGCCAACCAAACGTTATGAACTTGACTAACAGTACTGTCCAAAAACCAGCCATGTCCTGGACTTGGCCAGTTTATGCAAAGGATTAAAATTCAGGCAACAAATTATACGCTCCAATTTCGTCATTTTTAATCCTATTGAGCCGTTTTATTCACTGGAAGATCCAGAATTTAAAACTGTGCATGAATAAGCGTTTAACTCATTTTGCCCAAACAATGGACTTAACCGGTTTATGCATTTGTCCCCTCAATTCTGATTTGCCTTTAGCATCCGGAATTATTAGGTACTACTCAAAGTTTTGTAGGTGATTGCTCTTTCGGACACGGTGATCTGGAAACGGCAGTTTTAATGCGAAATCAACTTATATAATTGCTGAGTAGGGGTAAATTTGAACTTAGAAAGTGGGCAGCTAATGCAAAAATTTTACTGGAAGGACTACCTGAGTCTCATGTACAGAACATCGATTTTTCTTTTGATCCGGAACAAGAAATTACCTTAAAAATATTAGGTTTAAAATGGAACCCTACAAAAGATATATTTTACTATCCTTTTAATTACACGGAGTTCAAATGTACTAAAAGAACAATGCTGTCTGAACTTGCCAGAACTTTTGATCCGTTAGGAATTTTAACGCTTGTTACTTTTTTTATGAAATTACTAATACAACATTTGTGGACTGTGGACCTAGGATGGGATGAAATCCCTCCGCCAGAAGTTGTCGACAAATGGGTCAGTTTTAAAAAGGACCTTTCTGCTCTTTCCAGCTTTGCTATACCACGGCAAGTAGACTTGTGTAATGTAGAATCGTGTCAGTTGATTGGGTTTTGCGATGCTTCAATTAAAGGTAGCTGCGCAGTTACACATTTACGGGTTATTTACAAGGATTCCTCAATAAGAGTGTTCTTTCTTTACTCGAAATCAAAAGTTGCGCCACTACAAACGGTATCTTTACCTAGGCTAGAGTTAACAGCAGCAGTACTACTTGCAAAAGTAATTAATTTTGTCCGCGAAGTTTATAAAAATAAAACAAATTTCAGGATATATATGCATTTAGCGATAGTATAGTTGCTCTTTCATGGATTAAAAGTTCTCCACACAGGTGGAAAACTTACGTTGCAAATATAGTTGCTTTTATTCAAGAAAGGCTACCACCAAACAAATGGTATCACGTTTCTTCTAAAGATAATGCAGCCGATTGTGGTTCGCGAGGGCTTTTCCCATCCGAACTTATAAATTTTACTTTGTGGTGGAACGGTCCAAAATTTCTCCTGAATACACAAAAATCGTGGCCTTTAAAATCCTTTTCAAATGCCGCAGCTACTGAAGCTGAAATGGAAAGACGAGTAACTACTTTAAATACAAAGATTACACAGACAAATATATTTGATACATTGTTACAAAAATATTCCTCTCTTAATAAAATTAAAACAATACTTGTAGTCATGCGTTTTACTAACAAATTAAAATATGAACTGCAAAACTATATAAAATGTAATACTAATTTACAATTGGACTGTCTTACTAGTGAGGAATTAAATAATTCTCTCTTATTGCTAGTAAAACATGTTCAGTATGCTCATTTTGAACCAGAGATGTTGTTAATAAAAAATAATGAAGTGTTGCCTAAGAAATTTCAAAGTTTAAATCCATTTTTGGATGATGCTGCCATGCTCCGCGATGGCGGTCGATTGTGTAATTCTGAATTAAATTTCGACCAGAAATTTCCTTTACCCTTACCAAATAATTCCACACTTTCTACATTACTTATAATTGATATCCATACCTCTACTATGCATGCAAGTATACAAACTACATGTTTTTTGCTCACCCAACAATTTTGGGTCTTCTCTGCTAAAAAATTAATAAGAAACATAATTTGTAAGTGCTTCTCTTGCTGGAAAACTCGCCCTACGAATTTTCAACCATCTATGGGTAATCTACAGGATTTTCGAGTGAAGGAGGCACGCCCTTTTTTAAATGACGATGTTGATCTAGCGGGACCGTACACTATTATAAAGATGGGAACATTATGTACTGCGAAAACTATAAAGGCTTGGATCTGTTTATTCGTATGCTGTGCTACTAAAGCTTTGCATATTGAACTACTATCAGAACTATCTACCGAATCTTTCCTAGCCGGGTTTCGCCGTCTAATTAGTAGACGCGGGATTTGCAAAAATGTCTATTCGGACTGCAGAACCAACTACGTTGGGGCCAGTAACTATTTAAATAAAATATTTTCCGAAGTGGCGGAAAAAGAAGACATTAAGTGACATTTTAATCCCCCCGCTGCTCCATATATGAGTGGACTCTGGGAAGCGAACGTAAAGTCCGTTAAAACACATTTGAAAAGAGTAATCGGTCTTCAGGTCCTTACTTATGAGGAACTGTATACTGTCTTGGTGCAAATTGAGGCAGTGTTAAACTCGCGACCTCTAAGTCCTCTTAGTTCTGATCCCGGCGATCTAGCAGCATTAACGCCAGCTCACTTTTAGGCCAATCATTAGAGCTTTTTGTGTGAAAAAAAAAGACTAGTAGAAAGCCACCTGTGCCATCATTTGAAAGACACTCCGTAGATATATTATGATGTGTTTTCGACTAGCAACTCTCATTAATTAATTTGTTATTAACAATTTAGTGCAAAACAACGCTTTTTTTTGGTTTTTTGCTTATAAAACGAAAACTATTCGAAGAATTTCAATTCCGTAAATGGAAAAGTTGTAGAGAATTAAATTACGAAGAAAATGAGAGGCGGAGCGATCCGATCGGTTGATTAGAATCGAAGAAAATCCGGAAAAAGCAGAAAATTCAGCTATATTTTCAAAAATTCATAACTTTTCCATTTATGAAGATTAAGAGCTGAAATTTGGCACAGAAGTAGATAATTATATCAACTTTAAGTGTGCGCAAGGCAGGTGCTGTCGGACTATTAGTTTTTGCGCAAGTGCAATTTCAATTTTTTTATGCATTTTTTTGCCGGGAGCCTGCTTGCGTTAAAAATGGTCCTATTTTAATTCTGCTACCGGTTTTCAAAACTAGAAGTAAAATACTATAAACCGTATATCCCAAGTTTTCGTTAAAATACCGCGAAATTGATGAAACATGCACTTGAACATCGGTGTAAATGGCCTTGGGCGCGCGAGCGAGCGAGTGGTGGGGGATGGAGGGGAAGTGTACATATATAGACATACAGGCGGGCCGTGCGGAACGTCGCATCCATGGGTCGGAAGGTTTAAATGGGCCATATGACAACAAGTGATTTTGCGGGGGAACGCACCTCACCATGCAAGGTGAGGTAAATATCATGTGACTACCACTACAAATTCTAATAAAAAAACACGTGATACGCTATCCATGGTTTCGGTTGGTTATTTTCGGACCAATAACATCTTTCCTCAAGCAACAGATTTTTTCATTTAGACTGGTGTAACCTGGTGTCATAATGCTGGTTCAGTCTAACACATAGGGAATAAACGTTGTTTCACTTTCTTTCTACTCTTGACTGTTGGAGAGTGTAACACTAAAGTTAAATGAACCGTCCTTTCTTTGCCAGTCAGCCAGTCGTCCTTTCGTGTAGGCGCCATTTTTTGGGATCAATTATTATTTATTAGTTTATTCTTCTTCTTCAATTTGTATTCTTAAAAAGTTTGCCCTTATGGCTTGGTGTTTTTTAGAAAAAGAGTGTTGCCTTCAAATTTCAGGTAGGTAATTAATACATTTACCTAAAATTGAATAAAAATATCAATATTGTTTCCTTATTTACTTTAACCTCTGTGAAAAAGGTGAGGTCATCGGCATTATTTCTCCAAAATAATTTTTGGAATATTTGTAACCGATTTTGTGATATTAAAATGTAATATGTTTCTAAGTTTCTCGAATATGGGGAACTTTTGTTTTGACAATATCTATGACTTCTGCCCGAATAACAACTAAAATAATTTACAATAAAATACTGGTCTTGTAAACCAAAAATACGAAAAATCTTTTAAAACTTCAGGAAAAAAATCATATTTTTAATCTCCAAAGTTAATATTTTATATAGGCTAATTTTATTATGACGTCTTTTTATAAATATTTCAAATATAATATATTTTATCCACGACTCGTCTATAATTTGATTATTATACATGAGTTTATGAAATAATAATAATATTCATTATTCACTAGTGAATAATGGTTTCATTATTCACCGCTTCCACGGATATTTCGATCCAAACTCCAAACAAGAGCTGTGCTCGATCCAAACCGCCTTGAAATGCGATTGTACGCACAAAATAACAAACAAAGGTGGCTATGAAAACATTAGCTTCGTCACGTTGCGTTGTCGCGCTGGGCTGCGTTCGATATCATCGCCGGGTGACACACCGGTGTGATTTTTCAACCGCTGACCGTTCAGTAAGTCCAGTGTGTCGCACGGTTGTGTATTCCCCTACCGTTCGAAAAAGCTTTGGAGCGACGTTCGAGCGTCACTCAAATTACTCTAGTCTAGACTGGATTAAATATCGCTCGCATCTCACATGTCAATATGTCATCGAAAATTCTGTCCGTCGCCAAAGAGTAACTAATTATTAATCGTCTCTGTAACCAAGGAATGTCCAAAATGAATTAAAATAAGAAATATTTCATAGGTAGGTAGGTATGTACCTACATATGTACATAAGTAAAATCTATAAAATATCCTACTATTGTGATTAGTTCTTGTGACAGGTATTATTAAATATTAAAAATAGTGGCCCGCTAATCTGGCTTTATTTTATCTACTTGTTAATAAAGTATGTAAAAAAACAGTAAGTCAGTATTTTCTTTTTTATTATTTTAGGTTTTGTGTGTGTTATAAAGATGTCAGATTTGCAATCTGAAAACTGATGTAAAAAATATTTTTCATTAAATTTCCCACAATAATAAGAGCGCTTTTACGACGATCCATTATCCTAAAAATTGTATATGTGTAAAAATGTATAAAATTAATTTATCTATGCGATTGTAACATACTAACATAATATTGTCTTTTTTAATTAATTAAAGACTGAAACCTATTCAAAACCCAAGACAAAAATATGTCTTTTAACGAAAAAAATTTAAATTATAATAAAACATTACTGATCATAATTTTATCAACAAAATAACGTAGAAACTTTGAAAGTAAATCCATTATACCAATACATTGTTCAGTCCGTTATTCCTCTAATTTATTTTTTAAAGACTTGTCAGATAAGAATCATACGAGTAGTTCGATTTTTCCCGTCAACCGTGTAACGCACCGAGCCCCACTCTTCGGTTAGCACACGGTGTAATAATTACACCGGTGCGATTTTATCGAACGCAGCCCTGTTGTGGTTACTTTAATTCCGAGTTTAATTCAAAACGTCAACATTTAAAAACAAAAACATATATTAATATTATCTAAATTTTTTTGATAGTCCTGGATAAAGTATAGTATTCTACTCGCATATAATGGCTGTTATTCACTTGGATGATTTATGACACTCGCCTGCGGCTGGTGTCATAAACTTCATCCGCGTGAATAACAGCCACCATTATATGCTCATTGAATAATATACTATTGTCAGTAAAGTTGTATATTATGTAAAAAATAAGGATTACTTTTTGCTACATTTCACTTTAAATTAAATAAATTAACTTTTATAAAAGGTATATCAGTATACTATACATAAATCTGGTGTCTATATTGCTTTTAATACACTTTTTTGTGCTTAATGCATTTGTTAAAGTTAGGGATTATAAATATTGATAAATTTACTTTACTTTACTTTATTCTAAAGCGAATTTAATAAAAATTTTAGCTATTCCCACGGCACGAAAGAAGAAGACATGGATGATCTGAGCGGTTAAACTCAAATGACCTGTATCCTTTTTAATCTGTAGAATATCACTCCAAATGGGAATGTTTCCTTGAAATTTGAGGTGAGTAAATAACACATTCATCTAAAGTTGAATAAAAAGACAAGTTTTATTAGTAAAATCTAACCCCAGTATAAAGAAAAGAGATAAGGTCATTGACATATTATTTAAATTATTTTGTTTTTGCATGGATGTAGGCATTAACTAGATTTTGTAGAACAGATCATTCGACTTATAGATAACATGAAGTTAATGTAGATTTCCCATTTAACATAAGAGAAATCACGCTGTGAGGTGATCGATGACTAGCGTGGGTTTACGTACATATAGGTGGGATGCATCCCTTTACAGCAAATTGTGGTTTAAATTTCAGATTCTAACCTTAAATTATTAGCAAAGTAAAAGAAACAATAAATTGATTTTGTTTACTATTTTTATATGCTAAATGTAATATCTCATTTGTGATTAAGATTAGGGATTTTTTTTAAATTTAAGTGGCCAGATTCTCCAACGCTAGACTGGTCTAAGTTGAAAACCAAAAGTTTTAAACTGACAAGTGCAATAATAAGACAACTAGGTTTTATACTATGAATTTGTTTCTGAGCATTTTCGCAAATCTATAAAGAAGAGGTCAATCCTAGTATGTACTTTCCACAATAATAGAACTAAGTTCATTTTACCAGCATGTTCCAAAATGAAAATCATGTGGAACCCAAGCAAATCGCTGAAATATTAGATAAGTTTTAACAACGACTTAGGAACAATGACAGGACAAAAAGCTGTCAAAACCTAACTGAACAACTAGAAGATTTTAATTTAAACCAGTACTAAATCTTGAACCTGTTTAGTGAATCTGAACAAACATGTTTAATAAAGCATGTTAATAAAGTTTATTCGCTTTTGCTTTATTCTAAAGTAAATTCAATAAAAATTTCAGCTGTTCATGCAGTGCGAAGAAAGAACACATGGATCATCTTAGATGCTTAACTAATGCGACAACTCACAAGACTTGTACCCTTTTTAATTTTATGGAACTCCCATTGTGGATCTATTATTTTGATTTTCTAAATATCTGCTGCAGGTATGTTAAATTAAGTTTACGTATTGACAGAATGTCAGGTGGTGCTGAAATATCTTGTGTCATTGAAAGGAAAAGAATTTTTTGTGTAAGTTCCTTTCTTCTCCCTTCTTTTAAAAATGTATATTATTTATAATAATAATAATATTAATAATAATAATAATAATAAAGTCATTTATTATTATTATTAATAATTATTATTATTATTTAACAAGAAGCAACAATAAAAAACCTACAAATTTTTGAACTACAATAGCTAGAAGACAGAATAATTACACAGCTCCACAAAAAAAAGTGAAAGTATTTTCTCCGATATCTGAGGAGGTGTACTTTAGGTTTTTGGGGTTGCTGAATCCGAATCCGGGGTCCGTTTAACCCCATCACGTCAGGGTCAAGGTCATCTAAAGGTCAAAGTGCGGAATGACTAATAAAAAATCTGGAAAAATGTATTTATATGTTTTCGGGGTCGCTAAATCTAAATCTGAGGTTCTCTTGACCTTGAAGTGTCAGAGTCAAGGTCAAATACAGGTCAAAACCCTAAAATTTGATGATATGATCGGTTTGACCCCGGATTCTTGAAGAGCAGAAAATTTTACATCCGAATATGTATCCGGGGTCCGTTTAACCCCATCACGTCAGGGTCAAGGGCAACTGAAGATCAAAGTGCTGAATGACTAGTAAAAAATCTGGAAAAATGTATATATATGTTTTCGGGGTCGCTAAATCTGAATCTGGGGTTCTCTTGACCTTGAAGTGTCAGAATCAAGGTCAAATACAGGTCAAAACCCTAAAATTTGATGATATGATCAGTTTGACCCCGGATTCTTGAAGAGCAGAAAATTTTACATCCGAATAAGTATTGACTTTTTTTAGAACAGACCTTTGTAGATCACGTGATGGTCATCCAAAATCAAATCCATTTACCAGCTTTTGGCTGTAAATTGAGATCTTGGGTCTTTGATGAGTTGATATTTTTCGGGTCGTTGATCACGATTCTGGTATTCATTTGAGCCAATCACGTCGTAATTGGGTTGTCATGCTCATGTCTATGGGTTCTACTACTTGTAGCTTTAAACTCTGGTGAGGCCAAGGTAGACACCTCAACAGAGCTGCGGTCACTGGATGACGACGCCTGCGGGCCCGCTTTCCCACCCTGACCAGCCGCCGATAGTGGGGTTCCATCCCCCTGCATCGTAAATTTTTCCGTTGTGTTGTTGACGGCATACGCGTCCTGTTCCAGGGACTTTGCCGGATAGCGGGACAACTGGTGCCCTGGATGCAAACACACGGATGAAATTTTTCGCTCTTTCAGAATCCGGAGTAAGAAAATATTATATCGTTATATTACGACGTGATTGGCTCACATGAATACCAGAATCGTGATCAACGAGCCGAAAAATATCAACTCATCAAAGACCCAAGATCTCAATTTACAGCCAAAATCTGGCAAATGGATTTGATTTTGGATGACCATCACGTGACCTACAAAGGTCTGTTCTAAAAAAAAAATCAATACATATTCGGATGTAAAATTTTCTTTTTTTTAAAGAATCCGGGGTCAAACTGATCATATCATCAAATTTTAGGGTTTTGACCTGTATTTGACCTTGATTCTGACACTTCAAGGTCACCCCAGATTCAGATTTAGCGACCCCGAAAACATATAGTATATACATTTTTCCAGATTTTTTACTAGTCATTCCGCATTTTGACCTTCAGATGCCCTTGACCCTCACGTGATGGGGTTAAACGGACCCCGGATTCGGATTCAGCAACCCCAAAAACCTCAAGTCCACCTCCTCAGATATCGGAGAAAATACTTTCACTTTTTTTTGTGGAGCTGTGTTATTATGGACAATTTAGATACTTTATTATTGATAAAAATATTTAATAAGCATTGTTTATTTTCAATAAATTTATTGGCATTGTTGATAATAGGAAGTATTGAAAGACGAAGTGCTGGCAAAGCTGTGTATTTGATTGCATTTGGTCCAACAGATTATTTTATATAACACAAAAATATTTTATATTATTAATACTTAAATGTTGAATGATAAATAGTTGGGTACATTTTATCAGAGAGATGTTTATATTTATATGGTAAGCTAGAAGGTATCACATAAATATAGCCACAAATTATAAATTATTACACTGGGGCTAGATTTTTTACGAAATTAGTTTGTTTTTGCATCATAATGTAAATTTTTAGTAAAAATTGAGCAACTGCCTAATTGATGCAGGTACATTGATACAAACACCTCTCTGAAGATTAGTGTTGGGAATAATCGAATGAATTAAATAATCGAAAGATTAGTTCTACAATGACTTTAATATCGAATGATCATTCGAATTAAAAAGCATGCCGCTAACCGCTGTCTCCAATGATGCGAATGACGAATCGAAATATCATTCGAAATAATAATATAATCGTGGCCCCGGCCCCAGCCACGTCGAGTGACGAGTCGGCAGCGTCATTTCGTCTCGTCATTCGACAAGGCGAAAGGTGATAGATATAACCTCTCGGTTAAATCATTCGAATGATCTCGTTGACGTCTCGAGATATCTCTAGTGATTTCAATAATCGAATGATCGATTATTTTTTATTCGAGATGTCCCACCACTACTGAAGATTCATTTATCAGTATAATGCATACTCCGAGTTATTGCTCGTGATTACTTAGTTTTAAAATATAACCTTAAAATACTGTTTGTTTAATTTATTTTAAAATGTATTAAATAGTGTTATCTTTATCCATACGAGTTTCATTTTTAGTTTAAATACCATTTTTAAATATTCCTAAAAATGTATATTGATTAATTTTTGTTGACACTGTCAACAGTGTCAACAAACTGACATTAAAAATACTAAAACCCTAAAAGCCGAAAGGAATTTTAGTACACCATGCACCTTCTGTTGGTGGCGCTAGTAGTGAAATGTCACTATTGTCATTTGTTATTAATGTCTATTTGTCTTGTATCTCGTTTTACATAGGACCCGCTCTTCTCTCTATTTGTATTTTTTGGTCGCATCTTTGCACTGGCTTTTCTCAGCGACTACTGCAGCTTTCTGGAACACTCTTTTTTTGATTTTGGGGTTACTGAATACGATGACTCTGATTCTCTATTCAGATTCCACGAATAATTCAAGATAAAGCTACTATTCCGGATTTCGGAGTGGTCTAAGGATTAGAAGAGACGAGACATATATATATATATATATATATATATATATATATATATATATATATATATATATATATATATATATATATATATATATATATATATATATATATACAGGGTGTTATGGAAATCATTTAATATATTGGAATGGGTAACTCCTGATATGAATTCAGATCGAATAAAAATATTCATAAATGGTGTTTCACTATAAAAAAGGTAAATATCGGTCCTCGAAAAAAAATTTTTTAGTACCTGCGCGCCACTGTCATAAATACATGGCCATATAAAAAACAGCAAGAAATGTCAGTTACAGAAAAAAATTTTTTTGTTTCGAAGTCAGGCGTTGCCAAATTTTTTTACCATATTTCTATGAATCAAGTTTGAAAACCTAATATTTTTGTTACCTTTAAAGAAAGAACTCCTAGTAACACCAATTTCAAAAAGCTAAAATATTACAACACAAAACAATACAGAGAACTGCTCTTCAAATGAAGTGTAAAATAATAATCTTCAACTAAACGTACTTATTAGCACTGGAAGTGGAAACTTTCTTCTTCACTAAATAATAGACATAAATGTCCAGTGGTATCCTTATAGCACTGGAAACATAACTTTTTCACTAAATAATAAAGTTAATATACTTATAATAATAAGTTACAAAACTCGATTAATGTGTAAGGAATGTAAACAAAGTGATGACATTCCCAAACCAGAGAAGTATATCGAAATTATGTATTTAAAGACTTTAGTGGACGAACTAAAGAGTAAAAATGAAATTCTTCAAGAAAACAATAAACTTCTTAAAGAAAAAAATGCTTACTTGGAAAAGAATATAGAAAATTTCGTAAATTTCTAACCTAATAAAAAAGTCGTAAAACCAAAAATTCCGTGAAATTAGCTGCGAAAGAAACAAAAGAAGCAGAAATTGGCATCGAACAAAACGACTTGGCACAGTAGGACCACAACAACAGTCTAGCGTGACTGCAAGCCATCCCAAGAAAAAAGAAGAAAATGACAGTGACTAACCCTACTTTCAACTCCTTCAATATTTTTCTATGCTTTCAAAACAAACAGAAGCTTACAGTAAAAAATAAAAGAAACAAGTGGACCCAAAACTGAGACCAAACTCAATCGAAGGCAAAAAAAGGATGCAACCACTTTGAAAGCCGCTTCATCAGGTAGCTATTCTTGGTTATTTGTATCACGACTGTCTAATGACACAAAACCTGAGGACATTGGAAAATACCTAAAATTAAATTATAACATCGACTGTGAATGCGAACGGATAAAAACAAAGTGGAAGCAGAAATATAGTTCTTTTAAAATTGGCGTGCCCAAGGATAAAAAGTCTGTCATTCTTGACGAAAATGTTTAACCAGTTGGTATTCAAGTAAACAGTTGTTTAAACCTAATAAAGTTAGAACCTCAACAGGGGCGAAGCCTGGTGGTAGCAAATCGTCATGTATAAAACTGCTACATTACAATGTCCGCTCTGTGAGAAACAAGCTTCACGAGCTCGAGGCTGCCACTGCTGATTGTGACCTGGGAGTCTTATGTTTAACAGAACATTGGCTGGAACAGGAAGAAATAGATAGGCTGAGCCTGCTGGATTATGTTGTCAGCGCATCTACATCACGAAGTCAGTCACGTGGTGGTGGAATAGCTGCATCTGTCAAGTTTCTAGGGCTATACCTAGATAGGAAGCTGAAATGGGATGTTCATGTAGCTAATGTTTGTAAAAGACTTGGAAGTAGTGTATTTGTTTTACAAAATTTGAGTGAATGTGTTTCAATAAAAACCCTGAGAACAGCATATCATGGAATTTTCCATAGTGTTATGACATATGACATTATCGCATGGGGACGGTCACCTCATGCACAAGAGTCTTTGGTCTCCAGCGAAAGGTCAGAATCATGGCTGGCCTAGAGTACAGAGAGGATTGTGGGAATGCCTTTGTTCAGTTGGGAGTTCTTACCCTTCCTTCGGCTTACATCCTGCAAAGTTTGCTCTACATCAAAGACAAGGACGACCTACTGTCTTACCAAGACATACATGACCATGACACTAGGAATAAGACCAACTACGTTCCACAACACTGCAGGTTGGGTAAATGTCAGGCTCGACCAGAATATTATGCAATAAAACTGTTTAATAAGTTACCCCAAAATGTTAAAGAGCTCTCTACTCAGCAGTTTAAAATGAAGGTGAAACAGTTCCTAATAAAACATGCTTTTTACATCACAAAACAGTACTTAGATTATAGTTTTAATATAGTTTAATATTTTTATTTAGATTTTTTAATGTGTTTGTATTATTGTGTTGATTTCGAATTATAAATTTGAATGCATTGTATTGTCAGGAATGTTTTTATTATTGTCTAAATATGAAAATTATTTTAGCTGTAATTGACGTGTGTAAACAATTTATTTGTAATAGCATGAATAAATGAAATTGAATTTGAATAGAAAATTAAACTGTTTTAAACCACGATTGTATAGAGATATCCAAATAAAAGTGAACAGGCCTTATAACTTTTTTATTTTTAAAGATGGAAAAAAATGTCAAATATGAAAGCTTTGGGGATTTTTAGCTTTATACATATATCTTATCAGCAAAATAATCGAGCATCGAATAAAAAAATCCAAAAATATGATAAAAATCATACCATCCAATTTAAAATAAGTGAGAAAATCAATGTTTTATACTATATTTCTTTTATTCGATACTCAATTGTTTTGCTGATAAGATATATGAATGATTCATAAAAATTCCCAAAGCTTTCATATTTAACATTTTTTCTCATTTTTAAAAATAAAAAAGTTATAAGGCCTATTCACTTTTATTTGGATATCCCTGTACATATTACCACGTACACAGTATATTATCCAATTTGAATTTGTTGTAAAAATGCTAAAAATATATAAAATAATGCAAACAAGGGGCGCCATCAAGGAGGGGGGGGGGGGCAAAATGAAAATTGGAGAGCTTCCAACTATACGATGGTGGTTAAAACTTAAAATGGGCACCCCGTATATAAATATGTTTAAAGGCACAACTATAGAGATGGTAGTGGCCAGTGGCATATGGTGAAATTTCTAAGTTGTATATATCTCTGTCCCTACGTACAGGACCGGTCCCAATTTTAATTGGTTTTAATTCCCACTGGGAATGTTTTTGTAAAGAAAAAAAAACGTTTTGAATTTGCGAAAAAAGTTGAATTTTTGCTTGAGTTTACCAGAACATTCCCAGTGGGCACACTATTAAAACCTCTAAATTTGGTCGGGTCCTGTAAATAGGAACAGAGATATACAACTTTGAAATTTCACCATACGCCACTGGTACTGACCTACGTTAGTAGCCATTATATCTAGTTCACGATACACTTACAATGGTATGCTACGTTATGACGTCACTTCGAGGGAAAATTTTAAATTGACTAGGCGCTTACCTGAGCAAATGAAATATGACAATAATATTTTAATAAATGTCAACTCAACATACTACCCGACAATAAACTGACCTGTAATATTTGAATAAACGTCAACCCAATACACTACCCGACAATAAATTGACCTGTACTTACATATGTACAAGGGGTGCAAGTGTCTAGTCAGTTGAGGATTTTCCCTCGAAGTGACGTCATATGTAGCATACTGTTGCAAGTGTATCGTGATCTAGTTTAATAAGAAGCATGAAAAGGTAGTAATAAAAAAATAATTCCTCTGTATCGATACACGATAGCTCAAGCTCCTGTTTTATAACAAACGACATAAAATTTTAATGTTTTATTTTTAAAAAATAACTAAACTCTAAAACTGTCTAGAAGACAAAAAATAAAATATAATCCATAGAGGAATGTAACAATAATCAAAATAAATAATTCTTTGAACAAAATTCAATATTTAAAGTAGTTAGTCGACTTATTTCTTTTAGGTATATGTCTTCTATATGTAACAATGGCAATTCTTTAAGCATACTTATATTGTTTCAATATAGTGTTTCTTTCTTCTAAAATGTTATTTTTTCTTTGTTTTTCCTGTAACTTTTTTTCTTTTATTTCCAGAAGTTTTTTATAGAAATCTTTTCTATCCTGTCTTATTTCCTTTAGAATATGTATATGTCCTTAACTCTTTAGTCTTGTAACTAGTTTTTACTGACATTGTTTTTACAGATGCTACTTCCTTTGTCTTCTCAGTGGCATTTGCTTCCATTATAATATCCTGCATTATATTCTCCTTTTCCATGTTTGTGTCCACTAAACCAGTATTTTCCTTCTCAATTGCTGAATAAATCACGGTGTCTGAAGACAGCAATATAGCTGGATGTATTCCTTTTACCTAGAATTTTATCCATAATCTCTGCATATTCAAAATCTTTCCTTCCTCGGCCTGTTATTGTTATCTATATATTTTTTGTACATTCTTTCTAAATGTTTCCACCGATTCTCACAATTTGCAGCAGTTATGTTTTGTTTTGTTTTGTACCGTAATTCTTTTGCTATTTCCTCAAACATTTTCTTAAGGTTTCTTATTTTTAAAGAACCAACTTGGTTCCTATAATCTTTATACAAATCCAAGAACATAAGTGTAGAATTGTGACTCCACTTATATGATTCTCCTTCATCTTGGGCTTGGGAAGGATTGGTTGAGGGCAATATTATAAACTCCGACGTACCTAAAAAAGAAAATATTGCTCTATTCTACGGTAAAGTGAAAATCTGGCAAAAACTTACCTTCTTGTTCACACATTTTAATAAATATTTGCAAAACAAACAATCTGTACTAAAAATCTGACACATAAAAAAAGTATGGTTAATGGTTAATTCTGCTTCCTTTCTTAAAATCGATGACGCCTTTTTTCTCTTTTTCGATATATGGGCTTAGCAGTTAACTCTAGTGTTTCAAAGACAATAATACAAACAGGCCTTCTATTTTAAATTTTCGCGCCAAATAAAAGTACAGGAAGTGACAAAAAGACATGTTTCATGATGAAGGGAGATCGAAATAAAAGGATTTCTTGTCATCAAAGGTCCGTGCGCCATATTTAAGTTTGTCAACAGCACACAAGCCACACAATTGAATGTTTTAATTTTTTTTTTCGTTTAAAGATTTAAATAATTTAATTTATTTTCACTACCTAGAAAATGGTCTTCGTCGATCCGTTGTTAACCAATATTTTGATCAGTTTTATCTAGTTTCTTTGAGTGAGTAGCGTAATAGGGTTGAAAACTAAATTTAATTTAAAACACTAATAATATTTACGTATTATATGGTAACGTTTGCCGGTGCAAATGTAATTTAGCGGATCTGGTTATACTTTTGAAGTAAGTACTAGGTATGTAGTTGTGCTCAATTCAATTAGTATTTTCGTTTTGATTTTTAACTTTTCCTTGGCAGAAAGTTTAAGCTAGTAAGAGTAAGAATAACGCTTATTTCATTAATAACGTAATATAGGGTGTCTTAAATATTACTTAAAACTAAGGCTACTGACAAAAATGATTGATTTCGCAGTGCCTTTTTACTATTTTTTTTAGTTTCTTCGTAGGAAGAGGTTAAAAAAAATTCTTAAATGTCTTAAATTACGCTTAAAAACAGAAAATAAATTCTCCATAAAGATTTATACGTCTGACAACGTTTCAACAAATTCATTTGTTTAAAGTTTTTCGCGCGCAAATTTCCGTCAAGCGCCTTGTGTACGATCAGCCAGATGCGGCGAATATAGACTGGTTTTAGGGTATTTTTGAAAATTTTTAAAATGTTCGATTTAAGAAAAAAGAAGTATTAGATATGTCTGTAGACCATCCCAGGAGTCACCCATTCCAATATATTAAATGATTTCCATAACACCCTGTATATATATATATATATATATATATATATATATATATATATATATATATATATATATATATATATATATATATATATATACAGTGACCGGCAAAAAGTTCGCAACATATGGGAAAAATTTTTATTAGGTGAGTATTGGAAAAACTTTTCCGGGGGATCGGTTCTGCATGTCCGATAACCTAAAAATCGATTTTGACATACGTCACGTGACCACTGGTATAGCGTCAAATTAAAAAAAAATTGTTAATTTACAAAAAGTGAGGTTAGTTGACGAGATATCAAAAAAAGTTATTTGAAAAAATTGCTTAGAATTAAATTCTAGGTCCTTGTGCAAAATTTTAAGATTTTATTTAAAAAAATTGGAAAACTCAATTTTTTTTAAATATTTTTTTATCGATTTACAAATTTCCGGTTTTTTTCGTTTAGATAGCTTGGCTAATGTAAAGCCCATGTATCTGGATGAAAATAAACGAATGTAGTAGTTTTTTCTACAATTGACAGGACAAAATTAAAAAAAACAGGGTTTCGCCGGACGCTAGCTGTTGCAATGATTTGTATCTAGCAGCAGTGTCAAAATTTTAGAGACATTTCAATGAGATTACATTGAGAAAACCTTAATCGTCTTAAATATATCTGAAGTTCGACTTTTTGTAAAGTTAAGGGGATTAAAATAGATAATAAACAAAAAATTACCTGTTTATTTAATCGAAATTTTATAAACGAAAACCAATGTAAGAAAAACTTAAAAGTAGTCAAATTCTGTACTAACAACACAAAAAATCATTGTTTTTCCTTGGGTGCACAAAATTTAAAACTCAATATGACCACCATTTCTCTCCATACATACTGTTGTTCTCGAGCGCAACTCTCGATTAACATTTCGGAGCATTTTACGATTTATTTGCAATACACAATTTATAATGACATTCTCTAAATTTTGTATATTCCTAAAGGGTCGATGTTTGTACACAGGGTTCTTTAGGTATCCCCACATAAAAAAATCTAACGGAGTCAGATCTACAATTCTACAATTGACAGGACAAAATCGAAAAAATAGGTGTTCGCCGGACGCTCGCTGTTGCAATGGTTTGAATCTAATGAAATGACTGTATCAAGATTTTATTAAGATTTTTCGCACATAAATTTAACAACCAGGTCTATTTAGTTGTACTTAAAACTACCAAAGCAGGCTCTGAAATTAAAACAACCAAATAATCTAGTAGGTTAAAAACAACAGAAAAATGTCAAACAAATTATAATTTGTTTGATTTCAACCTATGTCATTGGTTTATGTCTCGCATCTTACTAAGTTTGATATTTTATATAAGTTTATTAATATTTTATTCCTTAAAATGGCACCCACACTACTTCTTCAGGAAAAGATAGAAATTATTTTAATTTCTGGAGATAATTACAAAAGCCATAGAGAAACAGCAGCAATTTTTAACGAGAGGCACCCCGATAAATCCCTCCATTATTCCACAGTATCTCGTCTAGTCAATAAATTTAAAGAAACGGGATCGATAGAAAATCAGTATAAAGTTTCCCATGAAAAACCGGTAACAGGTGACGAAGGTTCTCTGGATGTGTGTTTGTCGATCACAGAAACACCCCAATTAGCAGTTAGTCAAATATCGGAGATCACTAACATTCACGAAAGATCTGTGCGGAGGATATTAAAAAGAAACAAATTTCATCCGTACAAACCTAAATTTGTACAAGTATTAAAAGATAGGGATTATGACGCCCGCTTCGATTTTTGTGCCTGGTTCCAGGGTATGATTGAGGAAGATTTTAATTTCCCAAAGAACGTTCTTTTCTCGGATGAAGCTACATTTACCTCTAACGGAACCGTCAGTTCACAAAACTGTAGATGGTGGGCCACCGAAAACCCAGACTTTGTAATTCAGAGTAAAGACCAATATAGTTTTAAGGTTAATGTGTGGTGCGGAATTTTCAACCTCAGAATAGTGGGACCTTTTTTCTTTAGAGACAATTTAAATTCAGAACGATATTTAGAATTTCTACAAACTGAGATATCTGACTTTTTAGACAATTTGTCATTAGCCGAAAGAAGAAATTTATACTTTCAACAAGACGGAGCTAGCATTCATTCCACAAATGAGGTGAAGAGATGGCTGGATCAAGAATTTGGAAACCAGTGGATAGGACGGTTTTCTGAAAATCCGTGGCCTGCGAGATCACCAGATCTGACTCCGTTAGATTTCTTTATGTGGGGATACCTAAAGAACTCTGTGTACAAACATCGACCTTTTAGGAATATACAAAATTTAGAGAATGTCATTAGAAATTGTATATTGCAAATAAATCGTAAAATGCTCCGAAATGTTAATCGAGAGTTGCGCTCGAGAACAATAGTATGTATGGAGAGAAATGGTGGTCATACTGAGTTTTAAATTTTGTGCACCCAAGGAAAAACAATGATTTTTTATGTTGTTAGTACAGAATTTGACTACTTTTAAGTTTTTCTTACATTGGTTTTCGTTTATGAAATTTCGATTAAATAAACAGGTAATTTTTTGTTTATTATCTATTTTACTCCCCTTAACTTTTCAAAAAGTCGAACTTCAGATATATTTAAGACGATTAAGATTTTCTCAATGTAATCTCATTGAAATGTCTCTAAAATTTTGACACTGCTGCTAGATACAAATCATTGCAACAGCTAGCGTCCGGCGAAACCCTGTTTTTTTTAATTTTGTCCTGTCAATTGTAGAAAAAACTACTACATTCGTTTATTTTCATCCAGATACATGGGCTTTACATTAGCCAAGCTATCTAAACGAAAAAAACTGGAAATTTGTAAATCGATAAAAAAATATTTAAAAAAAATTGAGTTTTCCAATTTTTTTAAATAAAATCTTAAAATTTTGCACAAGGACCTAGAATTTAATTCTAAGCAATTTTTTCAAATAACTTTTTTTGATATCTCGTCAACTAACCTCACTTTTTGTAAATTAACAATTTTTTTTTAATTTGACGCTATACCAGTGGTCACGTGACGTATGTCAAAATCGATTTTTAGGTTATCGGACATGCAGAACCGATCCCCCGGAAAAGTTTTTCCAATACTCACCTAATAAAAATTTTTCCCATATGTTGCGAACTTTTTGCCGGTCACTGTATATATATATATATATATATATATATATATATATATATATATATATATATATATATATATATATATATATATATATATATATATATATATATATATATATATATATAGCTATAGCACGCTTAAATTTTGAATAGCTGTGTAACCGTCTAATGCACCCCCTCCCTCTCTGTTCTATTGTTCGGTGGTATGGGTACAGCTGTTGCCTTGGGATTCAAGCGAATAGAAGAGAAAGCGACGCCAACGGTTAGATGCTACAGAGCGTTCGGAACTGTGAGTTGTACTTTTCGATCTGATTGATCAATCTGCATCCGACGATGATTCTGACTTTGATAGTTTAATAGATAGCGAGCAGATCGAAGGAAATGAAATAAACTATGCGGACCTTCCGAAAAGAAGGCGAATTTTATAACTAATGTATTCGGCGCAATAATATGTTCATGTTGTTTATCATCCATTTTTAATCATATTAATAAAACACTTTTGTGAAAAAAAATAGTTATTTATTATACAAGGGGAAAAAAGTATTAAATTTTAGCTCGAGGTTGAGTTGTCTCTCGACGCGAAGCGGAGGGAGACAAAAAACCGAGAGCTAAAATCTAATATTTTTCCCGTGTATACATACACTATGTTTTTCTGCGATGGAAAAAACGACGATTTAATATTGAAAAAAACCGAGGAAAAAACCTATTATTACAATATATTAAAGTTAGAAAATTATCGATGCGAAATTTGAATGTTTAAACTGGTAGGCTGTTGTACTTATAGCGACAATTAGACCTGCGTGCTAAGGAACCTATAAAGTAATCAAACATATGTCATTTTAATGATTTGATTTAAAAATTGCAAACTTAGTGGTTCTTTAGTAGTTATTTTGAATAATATACAGTTAAAAAATGTCTGAAAGGAAATGTAACTTTTGTATAATAAAATATTCTAAATTTAAATATCTACCTCTACTTATGTGTATATATATCCGGGAAAAAAGTACTCACTTTTTTCCCGGGGAAAAAAGTAATTTCATAAAAAGTGACATTTTGTTACCTGTCAACAGAGATAAAATGTCAAACGTTTTTCCCGTCACGGAAAAAAATATATATTTATGTGTTTAAATTAACAACCTTCCTGCTCGTTTATTTATAGAATAGAAATATAAGAATGTTACTCAAGAAGGTGGAATAGCAGCTTTATCTTGAATTATTCGTGGAATCTGAATAGAGGATCAGATTCCTCGTATTCAATAACCTCTAAATCAAACAAAGAATCTTCCAAAAAGGTGCAGTAGTCGCTGAGAAAATCCAGTGAAAAGATGCGACTCTTCGCACGGCGTGCCTGTATATCTATATAATATTTACGCTTCCCCTCCTTCCCCCACCACTCGCTCGCTCGCACGCCCAAGGCCATTTACACCGATGTTCAAGTGCATGTTTCATCCATTTCGCTGTATTTTAACGAAAACTTGGGATATACGATTTATAGTATTTTACTTCTAGTTTTGAAAACCGGTATTAGAATTAAAATAGGACAATTTTTAACGCAAGCAGGCTCCCGGCAAAAAAATGCATAAAAAAATTGAAATTGCACTTGCGCAAAAACTAATAGTCCGACAGCACCTGCCTTGCGCACACTTAAAGTTGATATAATTATCTACTTCTGTGCCAAATTTCAGCTCTTAATCTTCATAAATGGAAAAGTTATGGATTTTTGAAAATATAGCTGAATTTTCCGCTTTTTCCGAATTTTCTTCGGTTCTAATCAACCGATCGGATCGCTCCACCTCTCATGTTCTTCGTAATTTAATTCTCTACAACTTTTCCATTTACGGAATTGAAATTCTTCGAATAGTTTTCGTTTTATAAGCAAAAAACCAAAAAAAAACGCGTTTTTTGCACTAAATTGTTAATTGGTGGCATAGGTGGTTTTCTACTAGTCTTTTTTGCAATATATGACTTTTTTTGCTCTAATGATTGGCCTATTTCTGCTTTCGGAACCGTTAACTGCAATCCCCGATCCAGATACGTCGGATTTACCTATAAATAGATTGTCTCGATGGCAACTTTTAGTGCGTATGCGTACCGATTTCTGGAAAAGGTGGAAAAATGAATATCTTCATACACTAACTCAGAGAGCCAAATGGCATTTACCTAATATACCTGAACCATCTGTTGGTTCTATGATACATATTAAAAATGAAAACACTCCACCTCTCGAGTGGACACTAGGTAGAATTACGGAACTAATATCTGGTGCCGACAAGGTTTGCAGGGTAGCAGTTGTTAGAACAACTAGGGGTCTACTTAAGAGGCCCTTAGTGAAATTATGTCCTTTATCATTAAATTAACTTCAGAAAATACCCTAGGTATTTTCAGGGGGTGGGAATGTTTCGTCCCTACTTCCTTAATTTACTTTTTTTACTTTAAATTTTAATTATGATATAAATCGGTAGCTTAGAGAATAATTTAGTTTAAATTTCATGCTATTTATATATTTAAGTGAACGTTTAATCAATATAATATACATTTTAATTTGCCTACAAAACGATTATCAGTAGCTAAGTTTCGTACTGCGCTGGTATTGTAATTTAATTTTTCTTAAAATTTAATAATTTTCATTTTACATATATAATGTCTTGGCAACCCAAAATACACTTCCTTAAAATTCCTTTTAAGCAAAATCCCTATTCTCGTTTTACCATTTTTTGCTGTATGAGAAAAAGTGAACCCAAAAAAGGTCAAAGGAAACGAAGACTTCAGACACGACAAGATACGACTAGAGTGTGCGTGGCTCACGGGAAAATTTTCGACTTGCAATATATACGTTTTTCTACTTATTAACTGTGCCGTATATACAGAATAAACCCCGGGGGTGACTAGGAACTTACTATAGTGCTTGAGATACCCCCAGAAAACCTTCCTGCAGACCTGCTTTTACTGATTTTGGTAAGTACCAAGACCTTGCTAAGTTTTGCCAATAAATTTTACGTTAATATTTTGCATAGCGAGACAAGGGCCAGAACGGGCAGTCTGAAATAGTTCAGACGCAGAGAAATTTCCACACCAGCATTCCAAAATATACAGTCCACTTAAAATTCCGAGCCGCGTATTTTGTTTCAAAAAATATAAAGCTCAGAAATCAATTAAACAATTAGAACACTAAAAGAAAAATAGCTAAAACGAACGTAGATTATCAACTGCTTTTGAATATCTATTTTAGCTTAGAGGTAACCTAATGGTACCGCCTATTTCTTGATTCATCCCAGTATGAACTACCCTTTCTACCCTGTGACCAATGGTAGCTCTCCTCATCCCTCCGAGTCTCACTTAGGGGTACGTCCCTTAAGATCCGGACCAATTAAAAGAAGCGACTTTAGAGATTTCTTTATTAAGTCGGTTTGCAAGTCCAAAAAGACTAAATGTTAAAGTTCAGCTATTTGGCACAAGATGTCACGAGGAGTTTCCAATTTTAATGAAATTAAAGAAATTACCTAATTCTAATATTTTTGCACTCTCTCTCCGGTAATAATGTATAAAGGTATGAAAGACAGTGGCGGCTCGTGACTTTTTTATTTGGGGGGGCACAATACTTAAAAAATGGTAAAACAGTCTTTTGTAATAAATATTGCACTGAGTTTATTTCTGATTCCATTTTTTGGGCGGATCGGGAAAACCCAAAAGTAAGAACAAAACAAAATACACAGTACTAGAATTACTAGTAATACTACGCACTAATGCATTACTAATAATTAATAAACTATTTAAATAAAAAAAATATCCCTCAACTGATCACAAAAAAAATATTAGGCCTTTACGTGTTAATATAATATCAAGAAAACTAAACATAAAATTGTGCAATAATCCCCTCCGACCGCCGCGCCAAGGACAACGCCGCTCGAAATCCAAACAATAAAGGTAGGCGCATACTATTCACACTGCACGGAACGGATGGAACGGATGGATCGCATTTTTGTTTGCCGTCCTACGTAATAATAGCTTTGTTCGCGGAAGACATTCCGAACCGATTCAGAACGAGATCAGAACTGATTCAGGTTTGTCGTAGTGCGCATGCTTAATTATTAACCGATTCAGGATTTGTTTTTACCGCGAACGATTTCGGAACATCGGAACTACAATTATTTGGGATTGTCTACTGTCAATGTATTTTTTTGGTTTTGGCGACAATAGGGCATGGGCATAGGGTAGTTACAATAAAATCTAAATCACCTTAAGCAAAAAATCTGTTTCAGTATAAACTTTGGATTCCTAACCAAACAAACACAATCGTGAAATCAGATAAATTTGGTAGGGGGCGTGTCCGAACTTACGGTTCTTGTTAAATCCCTAGAACCGATAGAATTAGTTCAGAATGGATCTCGAACCGAATGTTGCTTTTCCGCGAACACGGAACTGTAACTAGAAATCCGGAATTTTGTGATCCGCGAACGTAATTATTTCAACTGCGCATGCGAATAGTCCCGAATCCGTTCTGAATCCTTACCGCGAACAAAGCTAATATACGGTATCGCATACTATTCTCACCGGAAGGATCGCATCAGCGGACTTGCGAAAGAACATCGTCAATAGACCAACAAATCCGTCCGAATCGGTGTGTGTTGATGACTCATTTGCATTTCCGCACACTATGCGACCGACACGCAAAGCCCCTGCTAAGTTTTGAGTCCTAATTTGGACTGTAATTTTCATTTTATTTATCAAGCGGCTTTGTACTTAGTTATTAATATTTATTAGCAAAATGGACGATGTTATCCTAATTTCTATCATACAGCATTATGAAGAATTATATAATCTAAAACATCCTCATTATCCTCATTCTGTAGAGTCACACTTAAATTATCTAGTAAATAACAGAACTTTTCATAGGTCATTCTAAAATACTGAAAAAACTTCGCATCAACATCTACAAGCTGATTAAATAAGGTATGAATTTCAGCATGTAACTGTCTACCCATATTTATAGGATGGACAGAAAAACGCCTTTTACGTTTTTTTCTGAACTGCTCTTCTCTTTCTTCTTCTTCCAGCAGAGCCGCTATTTAAAACAATTTTTCTTCTGAAGTCATTGCCATACTTAATTTTAGTTACTAAAAAAACTGCGGATGCATTAACGTGACTGTGTAAATAGTTGGTTTCGTACTGAAATAAATCCGTTCCGGTACGAAATTTTGCGAATAGTATGCGATGTAGCCAAATAAAATCCGTTCCGTCCACTCCCTGCGGTGTGAATAGTATGCGCCTACCTTAAACAAGCGCTAGGAGACACGAAATATTGTGCCCATCGAGATGCCGATAGCATGCGATTTTAACCTTAATTCTCCAATGCCTAGACCGGCGTCGCCACCAAAATTGATGATGAATTTGGGACAAATCTGCTGTGTCCCCGAAGATAAGTTTTGATCGCCGGCGGTCGCGTTCGCCGTGGTGTGACGTGCAAGGTGTGGGGCCCGGCGGTGTATTATTTCTTTTTGACTTTTGATAAAAGATTTTTTATTTGTCGGAGATCTAGAGTGGGCACGTGCCCTTGTGCCCTTTAGGACCAGCCGCCACTGATGAAAGATTTATATTATTATTTATATTAACTAAACTTTCAAAGTGATGAAAAAAAACATAATCACCGTTATTTAAAACTACTTATTTGTTTTATTTATATATGCATTTTTATATGTGTGAAATAGGAAATAATCACTTTGATCGCATGTTTATGAACGTGTATATTGCAATTTTCAAGAAATAATCGACATTTTGCTGATTTTTATACCATCAAAGAAACGGGTCGATAATTACATCTGTAAATGCCTCGGCGGTAGGTCTTGCCACATGTCTTTGCGGCATTTTAGGGTCTAGAAATATAATCCCAAAGTTTTTATTTATTTCCCCTAGTCGTAAATTTTATGTGAAAGGGTTCTTAATCTCGCTTTTATGTGAGTTTTGAAAACAAATATTTATATCTGATATTTGGCCATTTTATTACCTTTTTCTGGTATTTTCAATCTCCCTTATCCCCAGATGTTGGACCACATGTTCGCTTTCTCTGAGAAACTGAATATCGAAAATTATGGCTTTTAGATTATTCTTTGTTCAGAATTTTAGACTATTCCAGTATTACTATCGAATAAATTGTAATAGTCCATTTTATTACACGCGCCTGCCTTCAAGTTATAATCAAATCAAAGGTTATACTCACCCCCAATAAAATATATATTTGTGCCACCTCGAAGCCTGTCAGAATAACAAGCAAAAAGCTTTTTATTTTCAAAAACAGTAAGGCATTTCCAGTATCATGAATCTATATCAGCCTTAGGGAATAAAATGAAGGACAAATGTTTAATAAATAATAATCATTATTAATAGATCATAATGCACAAATCATATTATGAATTTATTGAAATATTTTACAAAATATTAAAACACATACATATATCCTTAAAAAGAAGTACAAACAGAATTATCAATATAGAATTCAATTAAATTTAAATTCTAACGTAGTTAGAATGAATTAATGAATTACAATGTGGTGAAATAATATATTTAATTTTTTTGCAATAACATGAACGAAATATTTTGAACACAAATTAAAGTAAATGAGGAAATAAGGTTTTTCTTCGTCTTATAAATAAATAAATTTATTTGGTAATACGTAAATTATAATAGTGGTTATATAAACCAGGGGCGTGCGGTTCCATGGAACCGGGAGAAGCACCGATTCACTAAACTTTTTGCATATAAAAAAATAAATTTTTATACATTAATAATGCACAATTTTTAACATTATAGTTACTATGATTTTATAAAAATATTGATTTAATTTTTTATAATTTATCTGAAATCTTACGTAAACGTCAAATTTTTTACTGTGTAAACACAACCAATTCCTCTCGCGTAGCGCCGCCGTTGTAGCCTGGGCCTGGAAGCACGTTTCGCACTGACCGCCTATTGGCGACTTAAATTAAGGAAGCCCGCTGCAATCAGCTGATTTTTAACGGAGAAGAGCTCACTAGACAAAATTGACAAAGATGCCAAATATCACGATAATGAAGAAAAAGACGAAACTAAAACATTCCCCGTTGTAGTAGTTAGTAAATCGCCTGAAAAGGACGCCACGTTCTTAATTTGAGTGACCAATAATGAAGACAAACACGAAACGAAAACATTGCCCACTATGGTAGCTGGCAAATCGGCCGATGAGGGCTCAACGTTTTTAATTTAAATCGCCAGTGCATACTAGGAATATACTCGTATAATGTATGTACGTACTGATGATAATTCCTTACTGCTTTTGAAAATAAAAAGCTTTGTGCCTGTTATGCTGAGAGGCTTCAAGGTGGCACAAATGTGTATTTTATTAGGGGTGAGTATATAAGCTTTCATTTGATTATAACTTGAAGGTGTAAGTCGATGGGTATAGTAATCACTAAAAAAAAAATTTTTAAAATTGTGCCAAGGCATTGCCACAGGATTTAATGAGACACAAAAATGTATTTAAATATAACTTAATAAACATTAAATTTTGGTGGTAATTTTAAGCTGTAAGTCTATAGGTATTGTTGTTATGTAAAAAATTGTACGAAAGTGGGGATAGAAGAAGTTGTTCATCAACTTCCGCCTTGGCACACAATGATTTTTTTATTTGTCTCTGCGTGAACTAACAGTTTTTATTCTGTAACTTTGCAGGCTTAACTTCTTGCGGCCGCCTCCCGCTCTATAAAGAGTATAGAGGAAATACGTATTATTCTAAAAAATACTTTAATTCTAATTGAAGCATTGACTCATGCAGTATTGTACACTTTGCTAACTTTTTTAATTTACATCTTACGCTAAAAATGTCGTGATTTTTGTCTTTCCATCTTAATTGATACATGACTAATATGTTCCAGATTAGTACGAGGTGTAATGAACGTAAATGTCAACATGCGTGTGGGAATTCATACAGGTAGAGTCCATTGCGGCGTCCTGGGTCTTCGAAAATGGCAATTTGATGTTTGGTCAAATGACGTCACATTAGCCAATTATATGGAAAGTGGAGGAATACCAGGGTAAGTTTAAATATATCGCAATTCATATTTAGAGTTGGAAAACTTTACTAAAATTCCTATAGATATTTTGTAAATTTTTTTCTTACAACATAACCTAATACACGCTGTTAAGATTGAATGGTAATATTTTTTTGCAATAAGATTAAAAGAAAGATATTTTCTGATGTGTTCTATGTGCCTTGGTACGCAAATTTCACCATTCCTTAACATGACAGTCGCTGCTATACACATCAGGATACTCTCAAGACTTCGTATAAGTCTTTCCAGCTCACGACTCCACTCGCTCCTTTATCAGGCTGTTTGTTTTTCAAGTGGTGCTGCAATTTAGATTAAAATAATAATTATTCAAATAAATTTAGCATACCTACTTCTCGGCTTTTTTTGACAATCATTAAAAACACAAGGTAACTGTCACATGAGCAAATAAGCAATCCTTTTTAAGTTTTGTGCATTAAGTACAAAATATAAATTAGAAGCATTTAGGTTACTATTTTGTGCAATAAGATTTGCGGTTTATGCATTTGTATTTACCTGTAAAAAAAAGTCTGTTCCAAGATATGCCGTTTGGCAAATTGACTGCAATAATTTCAAAACTGTTTCGTTGTCAAACCTTTATTTTCAGGGAAAAGTAAAACTTTTATTTTCAGGGAAAAGTATAACCTTTTATTAACATAACTACGCTTTCTAAAAATTTTGCCTGTGCCGATCTTATCTGTCAAGCTGGCAACTCTGCTTCAGGTACTTTGCGATTGGCGATTCAAATTAAGAGAGTCAGCGTTGTCACCTCCTCGATCAGCTGATTTTTAGAGGGCAAAAATGGCCATCTAGATGAAAAATTGCAGGAATCTGTACGGTAATTCGTATTTCTGAAGTTTGTCAAACTAACACTAACCTTACTTTTAGGTTACTGACAACTGTGCAGTTTACTGTCGTAGTTCGTGATTATTAGTATTTATTAGTGAAAATCCTAGTGGTTTTTAAAACTTTTTGCGAGTTTTGACATCGTAGCTACATGTTTTTAACCCTTTTCACTCTTTTTAAATTTCTTGAGAAACCCCTGCCTGTAGAAATAATGTGGTGAAGGGGAAAACTTTTAAACGCCAAACACATAAATACATGGAATTTTAGAAAAAAAAACGGTAAGTAATTCTATATAAAGAACTATTAATACTACTCATAACATAAAGCGGAATTTAAAATGAGTTTTGCTAACAGTCATTACACAGATTTGTACATTATACAAGATAATCTTTGAGTGGTTTACTCTTGGGAATATCTGGAGACAAAGAATTGTTAACTAAAATCAGAATATCTATGATTAAAAACTAATAACATTAAAAAATAGGTGACTCGAGGGATGAGGTTATATTTATATCTAATGTCTGTAAAGTAAATATGAACCTTTATTTAAGTACTTTTCTATTAGAAGTCTCTATCTTAAAATAGATCATGTCATGACTTTTAAATTAAATATCTTAGGAAATGCATAGGTAGTATTATTTGAAACATTTAGGCTTTCCAACATTTTGTAGGAATAAAGATGAGAAACCTAAAGCATTTGGGCTTGCTAGTACTTTGTACGGACAAATTAATATCAATGTGTTAATGACATATTTTCACATTTTTTCCATGTTATTCAAGTACTGATACACATTTTGTAACTTCTTTTGAAATTTTTGATTTAGGTTCGTTCATTAATATTATGTGTGTATTTCCCAGGATCAACTAGAAGTTAACAATGAGAAGTTCCTGTAAGGCTGGCTTAGGGGAAAATGCAAGCATACAGCAGCAATTATGTTACATTGCACCAGGTTATATATCTTCTAATTAAATTGGCCGTAACATTGAGACCTCCAGTGATTAAATGATAATATCAATCATTATTAATCATTTTAGTTTTTGTTCCTGCGCTTTCTTTATCTGTTTATGGACATGAAAGAGGTGTCTTCAACTGATGTTCAGTATATGGAATAAGAAGGAAGCTTCACTTTCCAGTTATGCACCACGGTCAATATCAGAGTTTGACTGCATAAGGTAACATTTTTACTATTTATTAGAATAGAAAAACGCCTTACTTAAAGTTATGTAGTATTTTATAGTTTTTATTCAGTGGGTCATGTTTTCATTTTCTTTTTATTAAAGTTACTATTTATGGATTGTCATAAAAAAGCATTCATATTCCACACAGGTTGTGATAAAAGTACTTCGATAAGAAATTTACAAAAAATATATAATTAGCAAAATTTATTTTGTTTACTGTAGATATGAAAGGTGCATGTAACCCAGATTTAAGAAAAAATGCACCTAAATAAAATTTAGAAAATAGTTAATTAGAAAATTGAACCAAAAGATTTTTTTTGTTTTAAATCTCCGTTCAATATATGTATTGTATTAAATAAATGGCATTAGGAAGAAAGATAAATTAACTAGTTTTAACAAATGTATCATTAAAACTAGACATTAAAAAAAGGTAACATTGCTTTTGGTGGTAGGTATTTTTTGAAAGATTTTGATACTAACACCAGTCCAGGGGTCTGAAAAGTGGATGCGACTTCAAGACTTTGGTGATTAGATAAAAAAGTAACCCAGTAAGTAATAATTGATCCAAGAAAGAATTACCCTTAATTTTTTTTAGAGCAAAATGAAATAAGAAAATGTTAAAATTAAAAATATCTAAGTTAAAGTCCATTGCGTTCTATTTAAAAATGATTTTAAAAATTTAAATATGTTAATTCTTATTGGCACCACCAATGTCTTGCCACCTAGATACCAGAAAAATTTCCTTATGATTATTAACTTGAGTTGCAAATTTACATGTATTTTTTAGTTACCGTAAAACCGGGTGACTTGAGACAGCCTGGTGACTTGCGCCACAATTTCGCGTTTTTTAAGACAGGTGGTAACACTGTAATGTAATAGAATTCGTTTGGTGTATCGGTGGCGTTCAGTTGCCTTTAGTCCGGTCTTCACGACGGAGCGGTTTTTAGCCCGATCAAGTAAAGGTAAGTCAAAGTTTTTCGCTAAGCATCATTTTTTGTATAATGCATTTCTCAGATACTCTGCAAAACTTTATGTGCACCACCTACTGATAAAACCTTTGAATTTTTCAGTGTTATTATGTCTATAGCCTTACTGAAAGCGTACCTAAACCCGTTGACAGCGGTTCTCCATTGCGGTGTGTTTTTTGTTTGTGAGTTATTTTTGCGCTTGAAACCAGAAAAGATTGAAGTATTGATGTCTCAATACACCCGATCCCCGCGGGTGACTTGAGATAACCGATAAAACAAATATAGATATTCAAGTACGCGATCGGAAAGCTTGGTACATAGAAAACCCCATTCTAAAGATCACGACTTAAAATTTAGGCCCACCTGATATTGATGTATTTTTGAGCATGTATGCTTGGTGCGCCTTCAAAGTTGAAAATTGTCTCAAGTCACCCAGTTTTACGGTACTTAAAAAAGAATTTACATAGGTATTTAAATTGTTAATATTATTTTTCTGTAGAGAACAGTGGATTTAAGCTTAGATATAATTTATAATTCTAAGTAATAATTTTAATTTCATTTTGCTCTAAAATAAAAATTAAGAGTACTTTTCTCTTACGCCAATTATAAATTTTTCCATTTTCTGACACTCTGTACATGCTATTTCAAGTTTAAATAGTCTAATATTATTTTTTTAGTAAGCTGAACTTTTTATAAAGTAGCTTTTTTCATAAAATTAACAATAAAAAAGTTTTCCATATGTATAGAACTTAAGTATACACTGTATACCTACACCCCCTCATCTCACTTAAAATATGATGTTCCCTTCAAAATTGGAAGTAGAAAGTAAAGTTACAAGTTTTGGCTACATACAGGTATCACTGGTGTGTTTTACAATATAAATGGACTCAAATTTAAAAACAACACTAGGACTTTATCTAACAAAAAAGTATACAATATTTCTGTTTAGCGCCCATAAAACCATTCTCTGAAGTTTTATCCAACAATATGCAGAACTGTAACTTAATATTTATATTCTTTCTGCTGCCAATAAATAACATCAACTGAAAATTTGATTTGAAGAAAAAAATCATACATACTTATATTTCTGTCTTAAATGTACCTTTTCTAATAGTAAAATAAATAATTAGCTGAAGTACATTTTCTAAAGATAGAAGATAAAAAAAATTCTGAAGTCTAAGGTAAAAATTTTGTATGTACTCCATTCCAAGTAGGAAGGTTTGTTTAAAAAACAAGGCATAAAACTCTTACTTTTAACAAAAGCAATCTAGTTTTAAACTTTTGTCTTTTGCATTTGAAGTGGTTTTTAAAATTTGAAAATTCATTTTCAATTATGTTTTTTAGCACAAGTTGTTCCTAAATTTTAATCTAATTTGAACTTCTTAAAACAGTATCTCAATGAAAAAATAAATTTGTGTATGGCTGAATCCATAATTATTGTATTTTTATTTATTAATCAAATTTAAAGCAAAAATTCGCATTTTAAATATGAAATATGTATGTCGGTGAGATAGGAAAATATTGAGAACAAAACAATAAATTTAATATTTTAATATTATATGTATAGTTTTTTGGGTATTATTTATCTCATGTAAATTATTGGAAAAGATTCAACATTTTCTTTTCTTTAATAGAAATCTTCTTGATGAAAAGTCAGTAACACAACAGAGGCCAACATTCTAGGCGCCCAGAGGTAACAAAATGATACAGGCTATTTGGGAAAATGCGAAGTTTTCCAACTTTATGACACTGTCACTTCTGCCTTTTTACCCAAAAAATTCGCTGATGTAAGTTAGGATTAGCTGTGATTTTATTCTACAAGCGAGTCCCAGAAGACTTTCCTGCTTCGTCGGAGTTTTTTTTTGACTGACTTAGATTAGGTACAGTTGTATTTATAAAAAAACGTACAAGTGAGAATGGACTCAATGGCAGTGGCGGTTGGTGAAATTTCAAAGTTATATATCTCCGTTCATACTTACAGGACCCGTAACAAATTTAGGGGTTTTAATAGTCAGCCTACTGAGAATGTTTTGATAAAGAAAAAAAACATTTTGTAATTTGCGAAAAAAGTTGAATTTTTGCTCAGCTTCTACTGGGAAAAAATAAACAGGTTTAGGTATTTTACTTATTAGTTGTTCTAAACAAATTTTACATCATTTTGCCAAAAATTTTTAAATTTTAAGAGAGAAACGTGTTAGTAGAAAGTTATAGTAATTTGAATTTTTTTAAACCTAAAATATAATTTAAAAAAAAAATCAAATGACTACAACTTTCTACTAACACATTTATTTCTCTTAAAATTTTTAATGCTCAACAAAATGATGTAAATAGAATAACTAATAAATAAAATACCTAAACGTGTTCATTTTTTTCCCAGTGGAAACTGAGCAAAACTTCAACTTTTTTTTTGGAAATTACAAAGTGCTTTTTTTTCTTTATCAAAACATTTCCAGTGGGCTCACTATTAAAACCCCTAAATTTGGTATCGGTGTGTGTTTAGTTAAGTAGTGATTCTTTGGGAGTTGACCATCCGCCGTCCACCGGTGGGATCTTATCTTGTGATCTATGACGTCATATCTCGGCCACCTTTGCGCATGTGCAAATTTCAAGTACGTCATCGAAGTCTACGTCACTGGATCTTACGTCAGCGATATAAATGTCAGCTGTCACTTGTCAACTTCGATCTGTCAACTGTCGCCTGTCACTTGTCAAATGTCAAAATTAAAATTGAACATACGTCACGTATGAAGGATGACGTCATAAGACAGAAGAAAAAAATTAGCCAGCTGCCACTTGTCATTTAAGATATGTCAACTGTCACCTGTCACTTATGAAACGCCAAAATTAAAATTTAACGTAGGTCACGTGTTCAAAATGGCGTCAGAAGACATGCGTAAAAGTATGGCAGCTGTCACCTGTCATTTAAGATATGTCAACTGTCACCTGTCACTTATGAAACGACAAAATAAAAATTTAACGTAGGTCGCGTGTTCAAAATAACATTATAAGACATGTGTAAAAGTATGCCAGCTGTCACCTGTCATTTAACCCTAGAACGCCAACGTTTAAAAATACTATTGTAACGCCAACCATACGTAAATTTTACGTATATGAAACAGTGAGTAGAATCTTATGGGCTTTATATTTCGAAATAGATATTAACAAAACAATAAGAATTTTGTTCTAAAAATTTTTATTTATGTAAGGTAAGAATACAAACAAATGACAAAAGAGCTGCACAGAATAAAACCGAGCAGCATAAAATGGTATAAAAAAAGTAAATTGAGAGTTATATCATTTTTCGACAGCTTGGATGCATTCATAGCATATTTTAATCTGGTGTTCTCCACAGAGTGCTCGTGGACAGATGTGGCAATAGGTTGTTGTCATCCTTTTTTTAGCAGACGGGCAGATGCTGCAGTATGAACATTTTCCCTTTTGTTCCATTTTGGTGGGTCCCGAAGATTTTTCTCCCATTACATTTGATATAGATTTCTTCAATTTTCTGGGCAAAGTAGGAATAGCGCACCTTGTTTCCTGCCAAGGCGTGGTTAATTGCTCATGAAGTGTCAGCATATATTTGACCCTAGAGTCCGGCTTTTTTCCAACTGATGCCAAATTGTGATTATAGATGACATAGGAGTTGATTGCGGCAATATTTAGCATATTGTAAAAGAAACAAAGAGGCCAGCGTCTTGTCTTTCTATTACAGCACATGCTCTGGGACATCTGATCGAAGGTATCAACTGCTCCCTTCGTGGAGTTGTAAATATGTATTATTTCTGGCTTGGATGTGTTGGGATTTAGGGCGTTTGAAGTATGCATCGAGGACAACAATAGGACGTTTTTATTTTCTTTCGGCTTATAGGAGATTAGAGTAGAATTTTCAGTGAAAGCAGCCATGGATGTTCGACACTGCCTAGATTTTATATCTAGTAGTTGTGGAGGTATTTGCGGTTTGTTTTTTCTGAGCGTGCCAACGACAGTCAATTTAAACGGCGCTTCAAGCAATTTATTGCTCAGAGGAATGTTAGTAAACCAATTGTCCATCGTGATGTTCCGATTAGTTCCCCAAACAGGTTCGGTCAGTAGCTCCACAAAATAGTTAGCCAAAGGAGCTCCATTAGTGTTGGTTGATCTTCCAAGATATGGACTTGCATTAACAACATATTTGGTTGCAACATCACAGGCCATTACTATTTTTATACCGTATTTATTCGGTTTATTGGGTATGTATATTCTGAATGGACACCTCCCACGAAAACCTACTAGCTGCTCATCAATACACAAATATGCACTGGGTTTGTAGTTTGCTGTGCAATTATTTATGAACTTATTCCATATATCCGATATAGGAGCGAATGTAGATACTTCTCTTCGTTCTTTTCTTGTCGATTGGTCATCAAATCTTAGAGCATTTTGTAAAAAGAGAAACCTTGTTCTACTCATAGTAGCTCGATATCTGGATCCTGAGAATGAATCATTGAATAGGACTTCAGCTGACAGGTGGTTGTCCTTCAAGGCGGCAGATAAGATTAAAAGTCCGAGTAAAGCCTTCAGTTCACCTATTGACTTTGCAGAAGTGGATGCGTTTTGTGTTTTATATTTTTCTTGCAAGACAAATATTTTTTCATTTGTATGAATTAGTATGTCAGACAGTATGTCATCGTTAAGAAATAAAGAAAACGTATCGAGAGGCTCAGTAGCGTCTTTAGCTGGGCCAACTGGACCAGGTCTAATATAAACGACATTTTTTGCTGGAGTTTTCCCCGTTTCGGATGTTGGCGAAACACTAAACCACTTATAACCATCTTTTCCAAATAAAACATCAGGAAGAGGGGTTTCCTTATTCGAATGTATATTTCCTCTGTCGCATGAGCCAACTGGTTGTGTATTATTTGATGTAGATGGATATGCATCATCATTGGAAAATTTTGCTTTTTTGGATGAAAATGAGTTGGAAGGATTTTGTTTCCTCTTCTGGCCAAGGCTCCATACCTCTTGTAGTTCCTCATTGTATAATTCCTCATCTAATTGATCTGGGACATAATTTTTGTCGGCAATGCTATCATCGCTGTCATAATCAGCATCTATTTCTTCTGAATCATTTTCTTCTAGGTCGCTTATGTCATCAAAATCGCTTGCTGTGATAATATCCTCTAAATCCTTATCACTCAGTATTTTTTTGGAGCTTAAAATGGGTTTCGCCCTCATCTTGGGCTAAAAATAAAGTAAATTCATATACAAATAGAAATATGACTCCAAAAATCATAGTCACTTTTTTGCCAACTACATGTAAAAAATAGGTGGTCATCCAACGTTAACGCCAACTATACGTAAAATTTACGTGTTGAACTTAACACCTACTACTATGGCACTCTAATACTAACTAATGCGATCTCCAGTTCAGCCGCGCTTGAACACTAAAGTAGTGTTGATAGAATTGCCGGATATATACATTAGGGATATAATCATTCTGAGTAACAAAACCATACGTAAAATTTACGTATGTTGGCGTTCTAGGGTTAAGGTATGTCAACTGTCACCAGTCACGTGTGAAACGTCAGAACAAAAATTTAGCATACGCCACGCGTTCAGGGTGATGTCAGAAAGCGTTTAAAAAAAGAATGGCCTCGATCGGCCCTTTGGTCTCGGAGATACAGTTTTTTGCTATTAGCGCTCTAATGGCTCAGGTTGGAGAGTTGAAATTTGGAAGTAGGATAGTAGATGATGAGATCATCCGATTAGTGAAATTATTAAATATTAAATTATTAAATATATAATTTAAGAATGTTATTTAAGTTAATAACAACAGCAAAAATCTTTATTAGTACATGAGAATTTACTAGGATGTGGCTAACATTTCCGGCTGATAAGGCTTAGGTCGTGCAGGATGTGGTTGTCATTTCCGGTTGATAAGGTTTAGGTCGTACAGGATGTGGTTTACATTTCCGGGTGATAAGGTTATCACTGGTTTTAATTTATGCACGGTAACCGCATCGTAGGTATCGAATGTAGATAAAGAAAATGCGATGTAGGAAAAAAATAGTTTTTAATTAATAATGTTGTCGAATTGTCTTACAAATATTAAATATTACATTACTTAACAATAATGAACAAGCTATAGTTATAAATATAAATAAATTAAAAACTGTGTTTGATGATGATGATGATGATGGCATGCTAGTTATAGACCGCCTTTCAGGCTCGGTCTATATACCGAGCCCTTGGTCAGAAAATGTGTGTGCGTATGTGCGTGCGTGCGTGCGTATGTTGTCCGTTTCGACATTTTCACTTTTCAATTTTTTTTCTCGAAAATGGTTAGAGTGGCGGCAACCAAATTTTCTGGGTTAATAGAGGGATAGTGCGGCTAGCTTCGGTAAAAAATTCAGTTATACAGGGTGTTCCGTTTCGGAACTATTAAACGTCAAAGTCGAAATTTCAGCGATTTCCGTTGCAATCGATTACAGGTCGCAAAAGTGAATTAAATCGATTTAAATTTTCAGAGGGTGTAGAAGACCGGGGGGTTCCGAACCCTATTGAAACTGGCGGTATTCGGAAAATGGGAAGTAATTTTTTTGAATTTTTTTAGGTCGAAAAATGCCCTTTGTAGACCCCATTTTGACACCGAATAAGTCGAAACCAGAACATCGGATAGAAAAACGTATTTGAATTTAAAACTAAAGAATCTCAAATACTTTCTTTTTGCAATACATTTACCTATACCTAAAACGACTGGAAATTGGAAAAATTTGGGAAAAAGTGGAAATTACGATATTTCATGCAAATTTTTGACGGTTGTCAATTTTTTTGGGGGTCAAAATGGATTCAAATCGAAATCCCATGTACCTTATCGGAAAGACCTCGCCGAACTACGTTATAAACGTATTTTTTGGTTCCTTCATTCTTAATAGGAAAGGAGCAATCGATAATTAAATTTAGATTTTTTACGATTTTTTTTCATGACATCTCTACATTTGAATCACTCTGTATCTTTTCCTATCTAATTTCTTCCAACTTTTTCAACGCTATCCCGTGGGGATATAATCAGGCTTTAAAACAAATCCCGAATGGGTCATCCAGGGCCGCATTTAGGGGGTAAAAACTCATGTTTTCGGTTTTTTTCAACCAAAATTCATCTTTAAAGGCATTATTATATATTATTTCTCTTATTTAACGATTCTTTTTTGGTTTATTTTCTTCCCTGATCATCTAAGAACACTCCTAACTAATTAAAACTCCATATTTTTTCGTTAAAGTTATAAATAAATACCTTTTTTTGCATCGCTGCAGGAAAAATTTTAAAAAGTACATATATAAAAGCCGTGCCTTGAAAAAAAACAAATGAAACTGACCCTCTTTACATCGAAATTAAAATATGACCTGTCAAAATGTCATGAAAATAACAGTTTTTGTAGCGATATTGGAAGCTTCCTGGACCGATTTCGGCTTGAAATATACATGGCAAAGGTAAAACGGACTTTATATTTTTAGTTAAAATACGTTTCATTGGACGATTTAAGCATTAAATACGAATTTTTTTAATTTTTCTCAGACCATGCAAATGCATGTCAAAATCAGTTTCATACGGAGAAATGTATTAAAATATGAAGGGTCGAAATGTCGCAAAAATGTCAGTTTTCCTTGCGAGATTTTAGGGTTTCTGAACCGTTTTCGACTTGAAAAATACCGGGCAACGCCTCTATAGACCTTCCCGTGTGGATTTCGGAACATATCATTTGAAGAATTAGTCATTAAATACCAATTTTAACAATTTTTCGATGACGCGGCGAAGCATCATAGAAAGGCCATTCCATGAGGTAGTATACGGGGTAAATCACAATGACGGGTCTGATTTAAATTTTGCTTAGATTTGTTATTAATTGAGAACGGATTATTCGATTGAAAAGAGTGATGTGGCAATTGAAAGGGGAGGAAGTAAGCTATTTTATTTGAAAATAATTTCGACATTTCGTTGGCATGACGACGAAAAATTTGCTATTTCCGATATTTATTGAGTTAGACAGCTGAAATTTGATATATGGGAAGAATTCGGTCAATCATTCAAAATTATATGTGTAAATTTTGATTCGCATGGTCTCTATAGCAACGATTAAGGATAAAGTTGACAATTTCTAACTCACGTACGGCTGATCTGATTGAAACGAGTGAGGTGGCAATCGAAAGGGAACGAAGTAAGCTACTTTTTTATGTGAAAATAATTTTGACATTTCGTTGCCATGACGACGAACAGTTTGCTATTTCCATTATTTATTGAGTTTTAGAGTTGAAATTTGATATCTGGGTAGAATTCGGTCAATCATTCAAAAATATTTTTATAAATTTTGATTCCGATGATTACCATAGCAACGATTGAGCATAAAGTACATCATTTTTAACTCGCGAACGGCTTATCTGATTGAAACCAGTAAAGTGACGATCGAAATGTTAGAAAGTTCACTACTTTTTTATGTGAAAATAATTTTGACTTTTCGTTGCCGGGACGATGAACAATTTGCTATTTTCGTTATTTATTGAGTTGGAAAGTTGAAAACTGATATCTCGGAAGAATTCGGTCACTCATTCAAAAATATATCTGAAAAAATCGATTCCCATGGTTGGCATAGCAACGATTAAGGATAAAGTTGACAATTTATAACTCGCGGACGCCTTCTGCGATTGGAACGAGCGAGGTGGCTATCGAAAGGGATGGAAGTAAACTACTTTTTTATTTGAAAATAATTTCGATTTTTGGTAGTCATGACGACGATCAATTTGATTTCTCCGTTATTTATTGAGTTGCAGAGTAGAAATTTCGCATCTAAGTAGAATTCGGTCAATCATTGAAAAATATTTTTGCAATTTTCAATTTTAATGATTGCCATAGCAACGATTAGGGGTAAAGTTAACAACTTACAACTCGCGAACGGCTTCTTAGATTGAAAGAAGCGACGGTCATAATAATGCACAATTTTTTTCCATAGAGACATCAGTGGCGTGCCCGAAGGGCTCGCCACCAATCGTCATCCAGCTCGACCATTTCAGGAAGATGATGTTATCTAGTGTATGGTTCAAAGCCGATCGAAAGATGACAAGTTTAATTTAGTAGGGTTTCAGCGAAATCGTACATATTGTATTTATATGTAATATGTGTTTGTATGTATATAGCGATACGGTTACGAAGGGCGGTCTATTCTGCATCATCAGTCCGTAGGAGTGTGATATCTTCCTAAATACATGCTCTAGAAACACGAAACTTTCAGGGCATGACAATGATGATATTATCGACATTATGGAGCCCCCTTTCAGTGCATGACAATGATGATATTACCGACCTTATAGAGCCCCCTCTGGGGGCGATTAGGCGGTCTATCCGTAGTAGTTATAGACCGCCTTTCAGGCTCGGTCTATATACCGAGCCCTTGGTCAGAAAAATGTGTGTATGTATGTATGGCCGTATGTATGGCCGTATGTTGTCGTCCGTTTCGACATTTTCACCTTTTCAATTTTTTTTCTCGAAAACGGTTAGAATGAGGGCAACCAAATTTTCTGGGTTAATAGAGGGATAGTGCGGCTAGCTTCGGTAAAAAATTCAGTTATACCGGGTGTTCCGTTTCGGAGATATAAAACGTTAAAGTCGAAATTTCAGCGATTTCCTATGGGATCGATTACAGGTCGCAAAACTTAATTAAATCGATTTAAATTTTCGGAGGTTGTGGAGGTCAGGGAGCTTCAGAACCCTATTGAAACTGGCGGTATTCCTAAAATGGGAAGTAATTTTTTTGAATTTTTTTATGTCGAAAAATGCCCTTTGTAGACCCCAATTTGGCACCGAATAAGTCGAAACCGGAACATCGGACAGAAAAACGTATTTGAACTTAAAACTAAAGAATCTCAAATAATTTCTTTTTGCAATACATTTACCTATACCTAAAACGACTGGAAATTGGAAAAATTTGGGAAAAAGTGGAAATTACTAATTTTCATGCAAATTTTTGACGGTTTTGAATTTTTTGGGGGGTCAAAATGGATCCAAATCGAAATTCCATGTGCCCTATCGGAAAGAGCTCGCCGAAATACGTTAGAAACGTATTTTTTAGTTCTTTTATTTCTAATAGGAAAGGAGAAATCGATAATTAAATTTCGATTTTTTACGATTTTTTTTCATGACATCTCTACATTTGAATCACTCTGTATCTTTTCCTATCTAATTTCTTCTAACTTTTTCAACGCTATCCGTTGGGGATATAATCAGGCTTTAAAATGAATCCCGAATGGGTGATCCAGGGCCTGATTTAGGGGGTAAAAACTCATTTTTTCTGTTTTTTTCCATCAAAATTCATATTTAAAAGGCATTATTATATATTATTTCTCTTATTTAACGATTCTTTTTTGGTTTATTTTCTTCCCTGATCATCTAAGAACACTCCTAACTAATTAAAACTCCATATTTTTTCGTTAAAGTTATAAATAAATACCTTTTTTTGCATCGCTGCAGGAAAAATTTTAAAAAGTGCATATATAAAAGCCGTGCCTTGACAAAACAATTGAACGGACCCTCTTTACATCGAAATTAAAATATGACCTGTCAAAATGTCATGAAAATAACAGTTTTCGTAGCGATATTGGAAGCTTCCTGAACCGATTTCGGCTTGAAATATACATGGCAAAGGTAAAACGGACTTTATATTTTTAGTTAAAATACGTTTCATTGGACGATTTAAGCATTAAATACGAATTTTTTTAATTTTTCTCAGACCACGCAAATGCATGTCAAAATCAATTTCTATACGGGGAAATTTATTCATTTAATTATAATGTATGAAATGTCACAATTTGGCTAAAATGTCAGCATTTTGATGCGAGATTGGAAGGAGTCCGGACCAACTTCGGCCTCGAATTTACCGGGCAATGCATTTAGGGACCTTATACTTTCGGTAGAAAGACATTTCATTTCATATTATACCGATTAAATACCATTTTAATCGATTTTCCTATGACGCTACAAAGCATCATTGAAGATTCTAATATGAAGCTCAGTGGCATCGAAAAAATCCCAAAATATGCATTTTATTTTCTAACCATGAGCGTGTATACTTTTGGGGCAATATATTAATTATTATTGAATAATTTTAATTTAATTTTAGGGAAATGACTTGATTCGGATCGTTTTAAAGTAACCAGAACGATTCTAAAATACATTTTATACCTTCCGGCATGTGCATGATTGTATATATGTCTACAGGGTGTCCGAAAAGTTTTTGTATGCGCAAATATCTTTGTCATTAGAGCGAAGAAAAACTTAAATGAGTCTTATTTCAAGGAAATCGTAAATTTTTCATTCCTTTGTGTGGTTGTTTATATGTTGGTACACACAACAGAATGTCCAAAAAGTCTTTGTATGGGGAAATATCTTTGCCAAATTTAATTTTAGGGAAATGAATTGACTCCCTTTTAAAGTAACCTGAACGATTCGAAAGTACATTTTATACCTTTCGGCATGTGGGTGATTCTGTATATGCCTACAGGGTGTCCGAAAAGTCTTTATATGCGCAAATAACTTTGTCATAAGTACGAAGATAAAATTAATAGGGTCGGTTTTCAAGAAAATCGAAAATATTTAAATTACCATGTGTCGTGTTGTGTTGTGCTTTTATGTATGTATACAGGGTGTCCGAAAAGTCTTTGAATGGGCAAATACCTTTGCCTTTCGTACAAATAGTAACTCGATGGTCGGATTTAAAGCAAATCGTAGGTATATATTTGCATTTCTATGTGTACGGATTTATATGTTTGTATACAGGGTGTTGGAAAAGTCTTAGTTTGGAATGGGCAAATACTCCTATTAGTACTTAGCATTATTAGGTCGAATTTCAAGTAAATCGAATATATTTGTATTAATATGTGTTTATGCTTGTACGTGTGTATACAGGGTGTCCGAAAAGTCTTATTATTTGCAACTCCTTTTATTAGGACCAAAATAAACTTAATTAAGGCGGATTTCAAGAAAATTGTCTATATTTGTATTACTATGTGTTTATGCTTGTGCGTGTGTATACAGGGTGTCCGAAAAGTCTTATTATTTGCAACTCCTTTTATTAGGACCAAAATAAACTTAATTAAGGCGGATTTCAAGAAAATCGTCTATATTTGTATTACTATGTGTTTATGATTGTACGTGTGTATACAGGGTGCAACTCCTTTTATTAGGACCTAAATAAACTTAATTAAGGCGGATTTCAAGAAAATCGTCTATATTTGTATTACTATGTGTTTATGCTTGTACGTGTGTATACAGGGTGTCCGAAAAGTCTTAGTATTTGCAACTCATTTTAATACGACCAAAATAAACGTAATTAAGGCGGATTTCAAGAAAATCGTCTATATTCCTATTTAAACGTGTGAGTGTTAGATTGAATGTATACAGGGTGTCCAAAAATTCTTGGAATGGGCAAATACTCCTATTAGTACTTAGCATTATTAGGTCGAATTTCAAGTAAATCGAATATATTTGTATTACTATGTGTTTATGATTGTACGTGTGTATGCAGGGTGCAACTCCTTTTATTAGGACCTAAATAAACTTAATTAAGGCGGATTTCAAGAAAATCGTCTATATTTGTATTACTATGTGTTTATGCTTGTACGTGTGTATACAGGGTGTCCGAAAAGTCTTAGTATTTGCAACTCATTTTAATACGACCAAAATAAACGTAATTAAGGCGGATTTCAAGAAAATCGTCTATATTCCTATTTAAACGTGTGAGTGTTAGATTGAATGTATACAGGGTGTCCAAAAATTCTTGGAATGGGCAAATACTCCTATTAGTACTTAGATAAACTTTATTAGGTCGAATTTCAAGCAAATCAAATATATTTGTATTAATATGTGTTTATGTTTGTATGTATGTATACAGGGTGTCCGAAAAGTATTTTTGTTGGCAAAAATAGTTTCCACGTGTAGGTGTTTGTATGTATGTAGCGATGGGGTCACGATGGGCGGTCTATTCTCCATCATCAGTCCGAAGGAGTGTGATATCTTCCTTAATACTTGGCCTAGAAACACGAAATTTTCAAGGCATGACAATGATGATATTACTGACCTTATAGAGCCCCCTCGGGGGGCGATTAGGCGGTCTATGCAATCTAGTTATAGACCGCCTTTCAGGCTCGGTCTATATACCGAGCCCTTGGTCAGAAAATGTGTGTGCGTATGTGCGTGCGTGCGTGCGTATGTTGTCCGTTTCGACATTTTCACTTTTTCAATTTTTTTTCTCGAAAATGGTTAGAGTGGCGGCAACCAAATTTTCTGGGTTAATAGAGGGATAGTGCGGCTAGCTTCGGTAAAAAATTCAGTTATACAGGGTGTTCCGTTTCGGAGCTATTAAACGTCAAAGTCGAAATTTCAGCGATTTTCGTTGCAATCGATTACAGGTCGCAAAAGTGAATTAAATCAATTTAAATTTTTGGAGGTTGTGGAGGACCGGGAGCTTCAGAACCCTATTGAAACTGGCGGTATTCGGAAAATGGGAAGCAATTTTTTTGAATTTTTTTATGTCGAAAAATGCTGTTTGTAGACCCCACTTTGGCACCGAATAAGTCGAAACCGGAACATCGGACAGAAAAACGTATTTGAACTTAAAACTAAAGAATCTCAAATACTTTCTTTTTGCAATACATTTACCTATACCTAAAACGACTGGAAATTGGAAAAATTTGGGAGAAAGTGGAAATTACGATTTTTCATGCAAATTTTTGACGGTTTTGAATTTTTTGGGGGGTCAAAATGGATCCAAATCGAAATTCCATGTGCCCTATCGGAAAGAGCTCGCCGAAATACGTTGGAAACGTATTTTTTAGTTCTTTTATTTCTAATAGGAAAGGAGCAATTGATAATTAAATTTCGATTTTTTACGATTTTTTTTCATGACATCTCTACATTTGAATCACTCTGTATCTTTTCCTATCTAATTTCTTCTAACTTTTTCAACTCTATCCGTTGGGGATATAATCAGGCTTTAAAACAAATCCCGAATGGGTGATCCAGGGCCGCATTTAGGGGGTAAAAACTCATTTTTTCGGTTTTTTTCAACCAAAAGTCATCTTTAAAAGGCATTATTATATATTATTTCTCTTATTTAACGATTCTTTTTTGGTTTATTTTCTTCCCTGATCATCTAAGAACACTCCTAACCAATTAAAACTCCATATTTTTTCGTTAAAGTTATAAATAAATACCTTTTTTTGCATCGCTGCAGGAAAAATTTTAAAAAGTGCATATATAAAAGCCGTGCCTTGACAAAACAATTGAACGGACCCTCTTTACATCGAAATTAAAATATGACCTGTCAAAATGTCATGAAAATAACAGTTTTCGTAGCGATATTGGAAGCTTCCTGAACCGATTTCGGCTTGAAATATACATGGCAAAGGTAAAATGGTCTTTATATTTTTAATAGCGGTACATTTCATTGGACGATTTGAGCATTAAATACCAATTTCATTAATTTTGCTGAGGTCCTGCAAAGGCATTTAAAAATCAATTTCTATACGGGGAAATTTATTCATTTAATTATAATGTATGAAATGTCACAATTTGGCTAAAATGTCAGCATTTTGATGCGTGATTGGAAGGAGTCCGGACCAACTTCGGCCTCGAATTTACCGGGCAATGCATTTAGGGACCTTATACTTTCGGTAGAAAGACATTTCATTTCATATTATACCGATTAAATACCATTTTAATCGATTTTCCTATGACGCTACAAAGCATCATTGAAGATTCTAATATGAAGCTCAGTGGCATCGAAAAAATCCCAAAATATGCATTTTATTTTCTAACCATGAGCGTGTATACTTTTGGGGCAATATATTAATTATTATTGAATAATTTTAATTTAATTTTAGGGAAATGACTTGATTCGGATCGTTTTAAAGTAACCAGAACGATTCTAAAATACATTTTATACCTTCCGGCATGTGCATGATTGTATATATGTCTACAGGGTGTCCGAAAAGTCTTTGTATGCGCAAATATCTTTGTCATTAGAGCGAAGAAAAACTTAAATGAGTCTTATTTCAAGGAAATCGTAAATTTTTCATTCCTTTGTGTGGTTGTTTATATGTTGGTACACACAACAGAATGTCCAAAAAGTCTTTGTATGGGGAAATATCTTTGCCAAATTTAATTTTAGGGAAATGAATTGACTCCCTTTTAAAGTAACCTGAACGATTCGAAAGTACATTTTATACCTTTCGGCATGTGGGTGATTCTGTATATGCCTACAGGGTGTCCGAAAACTCTTTATATGCGCAAATAACTTTGTCATAAGTACGAAGATAAAATTAATAGGGTCGGTTTTCAAGAAAATCGAAAATATTTAAATTACCATGTGTCGTGTTGTGTTGTGTTTTTATGTATGTATACAGGGTGTCCGAAAAGTCTTTGAATGGGCAAATACCTTTGCCTTTCGTACAAATAGTAACTCGATGGTCGGATTTAAAGCAAATCGTAGGTATATATTTGCATTTCTATGTGTACGGATTTATATGTTTGTATACAGGGTGTTGGAAAAGTCTTAGTTTGGAATGGGCAAATACTCCTATTAGTACTTAGCATTATTAGGTCGAATTTCAAGTAAATCGAATATATTTGTATTAATATGTGTTTATGCTTGTACGTGTGTATACAGGGTGTCCGAAAAGTCTTATTATTTGCAACTCCTTTTATTAGGACCAAAATAAACTTAATTAAGGCGGATTTCAAGAAAATTGTCTATATTTGTATTACTATGTGTTTATGCTTGTGCGTGTGTATACAGGGTGTCCGAAAAGTCTTATTATTTGCAACTCCTTTTATTAGGACCAAAATAAACTTAATTAAGGCGGATTTCAAGAAAATCGTCTATATTTGTATTACTATGTGTTTATGATTGTACGTGTGTATACAGGGTGCAACTCCTTTTATTAGGACCTAAATAAACTTAATTAAGGCGGATTTCAAGAAAATCGTCTATATTTGTATTACTATGTGTTTATGCTTGTACGTGTGTATACAGTGTGTCCGAAAAGTCTTAGTATTTGCAACTCATTTTAATACGACCAAAATAAACGTAATTAAGGCGGATTTCAAGAAAATCGTCTATATTCCTATTTAAACGTGTGAGTGTTAGATTGAATGTATACAGGGTGTCCAAAAATTCTTGGAATGGGCAAATACTCCTATTAGTACTTAGATAAACTTTATTAGGTCGAATTTCAAGCAAATCAAATATATTTGTATTAATATGTGTTTATGTTTGTATGTATGTATACAGGGTGTCCGAAAAGTATTTTTGTTGGCAAAAATAGTTTCTACGTGTAGGTGTTTGTATGTATGTAGCGATGGGGTCACGAAGGGCGGTCTATTCTCCATCATCAGTCCGAAGGAGTGTGATATCTTCCTTAATACATGGCATAGAAACACGAAATTTTCAGGGCATGACAATGATGATATTACCGACCTTATAGAGCCCCCTCGGGGGGCGATTAGGCGGTCTATTTATAGACCGCCTTTCAGGCTCGGTCTATATACCGAGCCCTTGGTCAGAAAAATGTGTGTGCGTGTGTTGTCGTCCGTTTCGACATTTTCACCTTTTCAATTTTTTTTCTCGAAAACGGTTAGAATGAGGGCAACCAAATTTTCTGGGTTAATAGAGGGATAGTGCGGCTAGCTTCGGTAAAAAATTCAGTTATACCGGGTGTTCCGTTTCGGAGATATAAAACGTTAAAGTCGAAATTTCAGCGATTTCCTATGGGATCGATTACAGGTCGCAAAACTTAATTAAATCGATTTAAATTTTCGGAGGTTGTGGAGGTCAGGGAGCTTCAGAACCCTATTGAAACTGGCGGTATTCCTAAAATGGGAAGTAATTTTTTTGAATTTTTTTATGTCGAAAAATGCCCTTTGTAGACCCCTCTTTGGCGCTTAATAAGTCGAAGCCGGAGCATCGGACAGAAAAACGTATTTGAACATAAAACTAAAGAATCTCAAATACTTTCTTTTTCCAATACATTTACCTATACCTAAAACGACTGGAAATTGTAAAAATTTGGGAAAAACTGGAAATTACGATTTTTCATGCAAATTGTTGACGGTTTTGAATTTTTTGGGGGGTCAAAATGGATCCAAATCGAAATTCCATGTGCCCTATCGGAAAGAGCTCGCCGAAATACGTTAGAAACGTATTTTTTAGTTCTTTTGTTTCTAATAGGAAAGGAGAAATCGATAATTAAATTTCGATTTTTTACGATTTTTTTTCATGACATCTCTACATTTGAATCACTCTGTATCTTTTCCTATCTAATTTCTTCCAACTTTTTCAACGCTATCCCTTGGGGATATAATCAGGCTTTAAAACAAATCCCGAATGGGTGATCCAGGGCCGCATTTAGGGGGTAAAAACTCATTTTTTCGGTTTTTTTCAACCAAAAGTCATCTTTAAAAGGCATTATTATATATTATTTCTCTTATTTAACGATTCTTTTTTGGTTTATTTTCTTCCCTGATCATCTAAGAACACTCCTAACTAATTAAAACTCCATATTTTTTCGTTAAAGTTATAAATAAATACCTTTTTTTGCATCGCTGCAGGAAAAATTTTAAAAAGTGCATATATAAAAGCCGTGCCTTGACAAAACAATTGAACGGACCCTCTTTACATCGAAATTAAAATATGACCTGTCAAAATGTCATGAAAATAACAGTTTTTGTAGCGATATTGGAAGCTTCCTGAACCGATTTCGGCTTGAAATATACATGGCAAAGGTAAAACGGACTTTATATTTTTAGTTAAAATACGTTTCATTGGACGATTTAAGCATTAAATACGAATTTTTTTAATTTTTCTCAGACCACGCAAATGCATGTCAAAATCAATTTCTATACGGGGAAATTTATTCATTTAATTATAATGTATGAAATGTCACAATTTGGCTAAAATGTCAGCATTTTGATGCGAGATTGGAAGGAGTCCGGACCAACTTCGGCCTCGAATTTACCGGGCAATGCATTTAGGGACCTTATACTTTCGGTAGAAAGACATTTCATTTCATATTATACCGATTAAATACCATTTTAATCGATTTTCCTATGACGCTACAAAGCATCATTGAAGATTCTAATATGAAGCTCAGTGGCATCGAAAAAATCCCAAAATATGCATTTTATTTTCTAACCATGAGCGTGTATACTTTTGGGGCAATATATTAATTATTATTGAATAATTTTAATTTAATTTTAGGGAAATGACTTGATTCGGATCGTTTTAAAGTAACCAGAACGATTCTAAAATACATTTTATACCTTCCGGCATGTGCATGATTGTATATATGTCTACAGGGTGTCCGAAAAGTCTTTGTATGCGCAAATATCTTTGTCATTAGAGCGAAGAAAAACTTAAATGAGTCTTATTTCAAGGAAATCGTAAATTTTTCATTCCTTTGTGTGGTTGTTTATATGTTGGTACACAACAGAATGTCCAAAAAGTCTTTGTATGGGGAAATATCTTTGCCAAATTTAATTTTAGGGAAATGAATTGACTCCCTTTTAAAGTAACCTGAACGATTCGAAAGTACATTTTATACCTTTCGGCATGTGGGTGATTCTGTATATGCCTACAGGGTGTCCGAAAAGTCTTTATATGCGCAAATAACTTTGTCATAAGTACGAAGATAAAATTAATAGGGTCGGTTTTCAAGAAAATCCAAAATATTTAAATTACCATGTGTCGTGTTGTGTTGTGTTTTTATGTATGTATACAGGGTGTCCGAAAAGTCTTTGAATGGGCAAATACCTTTGCCTTTCGTACAAATAGTAACTCGATGGTCGGATTTAAAGCAAATCGTAGGTATATATTTGCATTTCTATGTGTACGGATTTATATGTTTGTATACAGGGTGTTGGAAAAGTCTGTTTGGAATGGGCAAATACTCCTATTAGTACTTAGCATTATTAGGTCGATTTTCAAGTAAATCGAATATATTTGTATTAATATGTGTTTATGCTTGTACGTGTGTATACAGGGTGTCCGAAAAGTCTTATTATTTGCAACTCCTTTTATTAGGACCAAAATAAACTTAATTAAGGCGGATTTCAAGAAAATTGTCTATATTTGTATTACTATGTGTTTATGCTTGTGCGTGTGTATACAGGGTGTCCGAAAAGTCTTATTATTTGCAACTCCTTTTATTAGGACCAAAATAAACTTAATTAAGGCGGATTTCAAGAAAATCGTCTATATTTGTATTACTATGTGTTTATGATTGTACGTGTGTATACAGGGTGCAACTCCTTTTATTAGGACCTAAATAAACTTAATTAAGGCGGATTTCAAGAAAATCGTCTATATTTGTATTACTATGTGTTTATGCTTGTACGTGTGTATACAGGGTGTCCGAAAAGTCTTAGTATTTGCAACTCATTTTAATACGACCAAAATAAACGTAATTAAGGCGGATTTCAAGAAAATCGTCTATATTCCTATTTAAACGTGTGAGTGTTAGATTGAATGTATACAGGGTGTCCAAAAATTCTTGGAATGGGCAAATACTCCTATTAGTACTTAGATAAACTTTATTAGGTCGAATTTCAAGCAAATCAAATATATTTGTATTAATATGTGTTTATGTTTGTATGTATGTATACAGGGTGTCCGAAAAGTATTTTTGTTGGCAAAAATAGTTTCCACGTGTAGGTGTTTGTATGTATGTAGCGATGGGGTCACGAAGGGCGGTCTATTCTCCATCATCAGTCCGAAGGAGTGTGATATCTTCCTTAATACTTGGCCTAGAAACACGAAATTTTCAGGGCATGACAATGATGATATTACCGACCTTATAGAGCCCCCTCGGGGGGCGATTAGGCGGTCTACGCAATCTTTATAGACCGCCTTTCAGGCTCGGTCTATATACCGAGCCCTTGGTCAGAAAAATGTGTGTATGGCCGTATGTTGTCGTCCGTTTCGACATTTTCACCTTTTCAATTTTTTTTCTCGAAAACGGTTAGAATGAGGGCAACCAAATTTTCTGGGTTAATAGAGGGATAGTGCGGCTAGCTTCGGTAAAAAATTCAGTTATACCGGGTGTTCCGTTTCGGAGATATAAAACGTTAAAGTCGAAATTTCAGCGATTTCCTATGGGATCGATTACAGGTCGCAAAACTTAATTAAATCGATTTAAATTTTCGGAGGTTGTGGAGGTCAGGGAGCTTCAGAACCCTATTGAAGCTGGCGGTATTCGCAAAAAGGGAAGTAATTCTTTTGAATTTTTTTATGTCGAAAAATGTCGTTTGCAGACCCCAATTTGGCACTGAATAACTCGAAAACGAAACGTCGTACAGAAAAACGTATTTGAACATAAAACTGAAGAATCTCAAATACTTTATTTTTGCAATACATTTACCTATACCTAAAACGACTGGAAATTGGAAAAATTTGGGAAAACTTGGAAATTACGATTTTTTATGAAATTTTTTGACGGAATTTAATTTTTTGGGGGTCAAAATGGATTCAAATCGAAATTCCATGTACCCTATCGGAAAGAGCTCGCCGAAATACGTCAGAAACGTATTTTTTGGTTCCTTTATTCCTAATAGGAAAGGAGCAATTGATAATTAAATTTAGAGTTTTTATGATTTTTTTTCATGACATCTCTACATTCGAAACACTCTGTAACTTTTCCTATCTAATTTCTTCCAACTTTTTCAACGCTATCCCTTGGGGATATAATCAGGCTTTAAAATGATTCCCGAATGGGTGATCCTGGACCGCATTTAGGGGGTAAAAACACATTTTTTCTGTTTTTTTCCATCAAAATTCATCTTTAAATGGCATTATTATGCATTATTTCTCTTATTTAACGGCTCTTTTTTGGTTTATTTTCTTCCGTCATCATCTGAGAACACTGCTAACTAATTAAAACTCCATATTTTTGCGTTAAAGTTATAAATAAATAGGTTTTCTTCCTTCGGTGCAGGAAAAATTTTAATAAAACTGCGAATTTTAAACCATGCCATGAAAAAAAAAACAATTGAACTGTGACGCTTTACATCGAAATTAAAATATGACCTGTCAAAATGTCATGAAAATAACAGTTTTTGTAGCGATATTGGAAGCTTCCTGGACCGATTTCGGCTTGAAATATACATGGCAAAGGTAAAACGGAGTTTATATTTTTAATTACGGTACATTTCATTGGACGATGTAAGCATTAAATACATATTTTATTGGTTTTGCTGAGGCCCTGCATTGCATTATAAAAATCAATTTCTATACGGGGAAATGTATTAATTTAATTATAATGTATAAAATGTCACAATTTGGCTTAAATGTCAGCATTTTGATGCGAGATTGGAAGGAGTGTGGACCAACTTCGGCTTCAAATTTACCAGGCAAGGGATTTAGGGACCTTATACTTTCGGTAGAAAGACATTTCATTTCATATTATACAGATTAAATACCATTTTAATCGATTTTCCTATGACGCTACAAAGCATCATTGAAGATTCTAATATGAAGCTCAGTGGCATCGAAAAAATTCAAAATATGCATTTTATTTTCTAACCATGAGCGTGTATACCTTTGGGGCAATATATTAATTATTATTGAACAATTTTAATTTAATTTTAGGGAAATGACTTGATTCGGATCGTTTTAAAGTAACCAGAACGATTCGAAAATACATTTTATACCTTCCGGCATGTGCATGATTGTATATATGTCTACAGGGTGGCCGAAAAGTCTTTGTATGCGCAAATATCTTTGTCATTGGCACGAAGAAAAACTTAATGAGTCTTATTTCAACGAAATCGTAAATTTTTCATTCCTTTGTGTGGTTGTTTATATGTTGGTATGTATACAGAATGTCCAAAAAGTCTTTGTATGCGGAAATATCTTTGCCGTTAGTACGAAGATAAAATTAATTGAGCCGGTTTTCAAGAACATCGAAAATATTTAAATTACTGTGTCGTGGTTGTTGTGTTTGTATGTATGTATAGTACAGGGTGTCCGAAAACTTTGTATGCGCAAACATATTTGTCATTGGCACGAAGAAAAACTTAAACGAGTTTTATTTCAAGGAAATCGTAAAGTTTTTATTCCGTTGTGTGGTTGTTTATATTATTATGTTGGTATTTATACAGAATGTCCAAAAAGTCTTTGTATGCGGAAATATCTTTGCCAAATTTAATTTTAGGGAAATGAATTGACTCGGATCCTTTTAAAGTAACCTGAACGATTCGAAAGTACATTTTAGACCTTTCGGCATGTGGGTGATTCTGTATATGCCTACAGGGTGTCCGAAAAGTCTTTATATGCGCAAATATCTTTGTCATAAGTACGAAGATAAAATTAATAGGGTCGGTTTTCAAGAAAATCGAAAATATTTAAATAACCACGTGTCGTGTTGTGTTGTGTTTTTATGTATGTATACAGGGTGTCCGAAAAGTCTTTGAATGGGCAAATACCTTTGCCTTTTGTACAAATAGTAACTCAATTGTCGGATTTAAAGCAAATCGTAGGTATATATTTGCATTTCTATGTGTACGGATTTATATGTTTGTATACAGGGTGTTCGAAAAGCCTTAGTATGGGTAAATACTTCTACTAGTACCAAGATAAACTTAACTAATTAGGATTTTAAGGAAATCGGCTATACTCCTATTTAAACGTGTGAGTGTTAGTGTGAATGTATACAGGGTGTCCAAAAAGTCTTGGAATGGGTAAATACTCCTATTAGTACTTAGATAAACTTTATTAGGTCGAATTTCAAGCAAATCGAATATATTTGTATTACTATGTGTTTATGCTTGTACGTGTGTATACAGGGTGTCCGAAAAGTCTTATTATTTGCAAGTCCTTTTATTACGACCAAAATAAACTTAATTAAGTCGGATTTCAAGAAAATTGTCTATATTTGTATTACTATGTGTTTATGCTTGTACGTGTGTATACAGGGTGTCCGAAAAGTCTTCTTATTTGCAACTCCTTTTATTAGGACCAAAATAAACTTAATTAAGGCGGATTTCAAGAAAATCGTCTATATTTGCATTACTATGTGTTTATGATTGTACGTGTGTATACAGGGTGTCCGAAAAGTCTTATTATTTGCAACTCCTTTTATTAGGACCTAAATAAACTTAATTAAGGCGGATTTCAAGAAAATCGTCTATATTTGTATTACTATGTGTTTATGCTTGTACGTGTGTATACAGGGTGTCCGAAAAGTCTTAGCATTTGCAACTCCTTTTAATACGACCACAATAAACGTAATTAAGGCGGATTTCAAGAAAATCGTCTATATTCCTATTTAAACGTGTGAGTGTTAGATTGAATGTATACAGGGTGTCCAAAAAGTCTTGGAATGAGCAAATACTCCTATTAGTACTTAGATAAACTTTATTAGGTCGAATTTCAAGCAAATCGAATATATTTGTATTAATATGTGTTTATGTTTGAATGTATGTATACAGGGTGTCCGAAAAGTATTTTTGTTGGCAAAAATAGTTTCTACGTGTAGGTGTTTGTATGTATGTAGCGATGGGGTTACGAAGGGCGGTCTATTCTGCATCATCAGTCCGAAGGAGTGTGATATCTTCCTTAATACATGCTCTAGCAACACGAAATTTTCAGGGCATGACAATGATGATATTACCGACCTTATAGAGCCCCCTCAGGGGGCGATTAGGCGGTCTACCCGTACTAGTTATAGACCGCCTTTCAGGCTCGGTCTATATACCGAGCCCTTGGTCAGAAAATGTGTGTGCGTATGTGCGTGCGTGCGTGCGTGCGTATGTTGTCCGTTTCGACATTTTCACTTTTTCAATTTTTTTTCTCGAAAATGGTTAGAGTGGCGGCAACCAAATTTTCTGGGTTAATAGAGGGATAGTGCGGCTAGCTTCGGTAAAAAATTCAGTTATACAGGGTGTTCCGTTTCGGAGCTATTAAACGTCAAAGTCGAAATTTCAGCGATTTTCGTTGCAATCGATTACAGGTCGCAAAAGTGAATTAAATCAATTTAAATTTTTGGAGGTTGTGGAGGACCGGGAGCTTCAGAACCCTATTGAAACTGGCGGTATTCGGAAAATGGGAAGCAATTTTTTTGAATTTTTTTATGTCGAAAAATGCTGTTTGTAGACCCCACTTTGGCACCGAATAAGTCGAAACCGGAACATCGGACAGAAAAACGTATTTGAACTTAAAACTAAAGAATCTCAAATACTTTCTTTTTGCAATACATTTACCTATACCTAAAACGACTGGAAATTGGAAAAATTTGGGAAAAAGTGGAAATTACGATTTTTCATGCAAATTTTTGACGGTTTTGAATTTTTTGGGGGGTCAAAATGGATCCAAATCGAAATTCCATGTGCCCTATCGGAAAGAGCTCGCCGAAATACGTTGGAAACGTATTTTTTAGTTCTTTTATTTCTAATAGGAAAGGAGCAATTGATAATTAAATTTCGATTTTTTACGATTTTTTTTCATGACATCTCTACATTTGAATCACTCTGTATCTTTTCCTATCTAATTTCTTCTAACTTTTTCAACTCTATCCGTTGGGGATATAATCAGGCTTTAAAACAAATCCCGAATGGGTGATCCAGCGCCGCATTTAGGGGGTAAAAACTCATTTTTTCGGTTTTTTTCAACCAAAAGTCATCTTTAAAAGGCATTATTATATATTATTTCTCTTATTTAACGATTCTTTTTTGGTTTATTTTCTTCCCTGATCATCTAAGAACACTCCTAACCAATTAAAACTCCATATTTTTTCGTTAAAGTTATAAATAAATACCTTTTTTTGCATCGCTGCAGGAAAAATTTTAAAAAGTGCATATATAAAAGCCGTGCCTTGACAAAACAATTGAACGGACCCTCTTTACATCGAAATTAAAATATGACCTGTCAAAATGTCATGAAAATAACAGTTTTCGTAGCGATATTGGAAGCTTCCTGAACCGATTTCGGCTTGAAATATACATGGCAAAGGTAAAATGGTCTTTATATTTTTAATAGCGGTACATTTCATTGGACGATTTGAGCATTAAATACCAATTTCATTAATTTTGCTGAGGTCCTGCAAAGGCATTTAAAAATCAATTTCTATACGGGGAAATTTATTCATTTAATTATAATGTATGAAATGTCACAATTTGGCTAAAATGTCAGCATTTTGATGCGTGATTGGAAGGAGTCCGGACCAACTTCGGCCTCGAATTTACCGGGCAATGCATTTAGGGACCTTATACTTTCGGTAGAAAGACATTTCATTTCATATTATACCGATTAAATACCATTTTAATCGATTTTCCTATGACGCTACAAAGCATCATTGAAGATTCTAATATGAAGCTCAGTGGCATCGAAAAAATCCCAAAATATGCATTTTATTTTCTAACCATGAGCGTGTATACTTTTGGGGCAATATATTAATTATTATTGAATAATTTTAATTTAATTTTAGGGAAATGACTTGATTCGGATCGTTTTAAAGTAACCAGAACGATTCTAAAATACATTTTATACCTTCCGGCATGTGCATGATTGTATATATGTCTACAGGGTGTCCGAAAAGTCTTTGTATGCGCAAATATCTTTGTCATTAGAGCGAAGAAAAACTTAAATGAGTCTTATTTCAAGGAAATCGTAAATTTTTCATTCCTTTGTGTGGTTGTTTATATGTTGGTACACACAACAGAATGTCCAAAAAGTCTTTGTATGGGGAAATATCTTTGCCAAATTTAATTTTAGGGAAATGAATTGACTCCCTTTTAAAGTAACCTGAACGATTCGAAAGTACATTTTATACCTTTCGGCATGTGGGTGATTCTGTATATGCCTACAGGGTGTCCGAAAACCCTTTATATGCGCAAATAACTTTGTCATAAGTACGAAGATAAAATTAATAGGGTCGGTTTTCAAGAAAATCGAAAATATTTAAATTACCATGTGTCGTGTTGTGTTGTGTTTTTATGTATGTATACAGGGTGTCCGAAAAGTCTTTGAATGGGCAAATACCTTTGCCTTTCGTACAAATAGTAACTCGATGGTCGGATTTAAAGCAAATCGTAGGTATATATTTGCATTTCTATGTGTACGGATTTATATGTTTGTATACAGGGTGTTGGAAAAGTCTTAGTTTGGAATGGGCAAATACTCCTATTAGTACTTAGCATTATTAGGTCGAATTTCAAGTAAATCGAATATATTTGTATTAATATGTGTTTATGCTTGTACGTGTGTATACAGGGTGTCCGAAAAGTCTTATTATTTGCAACTCCTTTTATTAGGACCAAAATAAACTTAATTAAGGCGGATTTCAAGAAAATTGTCTATATTTGTATTACTATGTGTTTATGCTTGTGCGTGTGTATACAGGGTGTCCGAAAAGTCTTATTATTTGCAACTCCTTTTATTAGGACCAAAATAAACTTAATTAAGGCGGATTTCAAGAAAATCGTCTATATTTTTATTACTATGTGTTTATGATTGTACGTGTGTATACAGGGTGTCCGAAAAGTCTTAGTATTTGCAACTCATTTTAATACGACCAAAATAAACGTAATTAAGGCGGATTTCAAGAAAATCGTCTATATTCCTATTTAAACGTGTGAGTGTTAGATTGAATGTATACAGGGTGTCCAAAAATTCTTGGAATGGGCAAATACTCCTATTAGTACTTAGCATTATTAGGTCGAATTTCAAGTAAATCGAATATATTTGTATTAATATGTGTTTATGCTTGTACGTGTGTATACAGGGTGTCCGAAAAGTCTTATTATTTGCAACTCCTTTTATTAGGACCAAAATAAACTTAATTAAGGCGGATTTCAAGAAAATTGTCTATATTTATATTACTATGTGTTTATGCTTGTGCGTGTGTATACAGGGTGTCCGAAAAGTCTTATTATTTGCAACTCCTTTTATTAGGACCAAAATAAACTTAATTAAGGCGGATTTCAAGAAAATTGTCTATATTTGTATTACTATGTGTTTATGCTTGTGCGTGTGTATACAGGGTGTCCGAAAAGTCTTATTATTTGCAACTCCTTTTATTAGGACCTAAATAAACTTAATTAAGGCGGATTTCAAGAAAATCGTCTATATTTGTATTACTATGTGTTTATGCTTGTACGTGTGTATACAGGGTGTCCGAAAAGTCTTAGTATTTGCAACTCATTTTAATACGACCAAAATAAACGTAATTAAGGCGGATTTCAAGAAAATCGTCTATATTCCTATTTAAACGTGTGAGTGTTAGATTGAATGTATACAGGGTGTCCAAAAATTCTTGGAATGGGCAAATACTCCTATTAGTACTTAGATAAACTTTATTAGGTCGAATTTCAAGCAAATCAAATATATTTGTATTAATATGTGTTTATGTTTGTATATATGTATACAGGGTGTCCGAAAAGTATTTTTGTTGGCAAAAATAGTTTCTACGTGTAGGTGTTTGTATGTATGTAGCGATGGGGTCACGAAGGGCGGTCTATTCTCCATCATCAGTCCGAAGGAGTGTGATATCTTCCTAAATACATGGCATAGAAACACGAAATTTTCAGGGCATGACAATGATGATATTACCGACCTTATAGAGCCCCCTCGGGGGGCGATTAGGCGGTCTACCCGTACTAGTTATAGACCGCCTTTCAGGCTCGGTCTATATACCGAGCCCTTGGTCAGAAAAATGTGCGTATGTGCGTATGTTGTCGTCCCTTTCGACATTTTCACCTTTTCAATTTTTTTTCTCGAAAACGGTTAGAATGAGGGCAACCAAATTTTCTGGGTTAATAGAGGGATAGTGCGGCTAGCTTCGGTAAAAAATTCAGTTATACCGGGTGTTCCGTTTCGGAGATATAAAACGTTAAAGTCGAAATTTCAGCGATTTCCTATGGGATCGATTACAGGTCGCAAAACTTAATTAAATCGATTTAAATTTTCGGAGGTTGTGGAGGTCAGGGAGCTTCAGAACCCTATTGAAACTGGCGGTATTCCTAAAATGGGAAGTAATTTTTTTGAATTTTTTTATGTCGAAAAATGCCCTTTGTAGACCCCAATTTGGCACCGAATAAGTCGAAACCGGAACATCGGACAGAAAAACGTATTTGAACTTAAAACTAAAGAATCTCAAATACTTTCTGTTTGCAATACATTTACCTATACCTAAAACGACTGGAAATTGGAAAAATTTGGGAAAAAGTGGAAATTACTAATTTTCATGCAAATTTTTGACGGTTTTGAATTTTTTGGGGGGTCAAAATGGATCCAAATCGAAATTCCATGTGCCCTATCGGAAAGAGCCCGCCGAAATACGTTAGAAACGTATTTTTTGGTTCTTTTATTTCTAATAGGAAAGGAGAAATCGATAATTAAATTTCGATTTTTTACGATTTTTTTTCATGACATCTCTACATTTGAATCACTCTGTATCTTTTCCTATCTAATTTCTTCTAACTTTTTCAACGCTATCCGTTGGGGATATAATCAGGCTTTAAAATGAATCCCGAATGGGTGATCCAGGGCCTGATTTAGGGGGTAAAAACTCATTTTTTCTGTTTTTTTCCATCAAAATTCATATTTAAAAGGCATTATTATATATTATTTCTCTTATTTAACGATTCTTTTTTGGTTTATTTTCTTCCCTGATCATCTAAGAACACTCCTAACTAATTAAAACTCCATATTTTTTCGTTAAAGTTATAAATAAATACCTTTTTTTGCATCGCTGCAGGAAAAATTTTAAAAAGTGCATATATAAAAGCCGTGCCTTGACAAAACAATTGAACGGACCCTCTTTACATCGAAATTAAAATATGACCTGTCAAAATGTCATGAAAATAACAGTTTTCGTAGCGATATTGGAAGCTTCCTGAACCGATTTCGGCTTGAAATATACATGGCAAAGGTAAAATGGTCTTTATATTTTTAATAGCGGTACATTTCATTGGACGATTTGAGCATTAAATACCAATTTCATTAATTTTGCTGAGGTCCTGCAAAGGCGTTTAAAAATCAATTTCTATACGGGGAAATTTATTCATTTAATTATAATGTATGAAATGTCACAATTTGGCTAAAATGTCAGCATTTTGATGCGAGATTGGAAGGAGTCCGGACCAACTTCAGCCTCGAATTTACCGGGCAATGCATTTAGGGACCTTATACTTTCGGTAGAAAGACATTTCATTTCATATTATACCGATTAAATACCATTTTAATCGATTTTCCTATGACGCTACAAAGCATCATTGAAGATTCTAATATGAAGCTCAGTGGCATCGAAAAAATCCCAAAATATGCATTTTATTTTCTAACCATGAGCGTGTATACTTTTGGGGCAATATATTAATAATTATTATTGAATAATTTTAATTTAATTTTAGGGAATTTTAGGGAATTCGGATCGTTTTAAAGTAACCAGAACGATTCTAAAATACATTTTATACCTTCCGGCATGTGCATGATTGTATATATGTCTACAGGGTGTCCGAAAAGTCTTTGTATGCGCAAATATCTTTGTCATTAGAGCGAAGAAAAACTTAAATGAGTCTTATTTCAAGGAAATCGTAAATTTTTCATTCCTTTGTGTGGTTGTTTATATGTTGGTACACAACAGAATGTCCAAAAAGTCTTTGTATGGGGAAATATCTTTGCCAAATTTAATTTTAGGGAAATGAATTGACTCCCTTTTACAGTAACCTGAACGATTCGAAAGTACATTTTATACCTTTCGGCATGTGGGTGATTCTGTATATGCCTACAGGGTGTCCGAAAAGTCTTTATATGCGCAAATAACTTTGTCATAAGTACTTAATAGGGTCGGTTTTCAAGAAAATCGAAAATATTTAAATTACCATGTGTCGTGTTGTGTTGTGTTTTTATGTATGTATACAGGGTGTCCGAAAAGTCTTTGAATGGGCAAATACCTTTGCCTTTCGTACAAATAGTAACTCGATGGTCGGATTTAAAGCAAATCGTAGGTATATATGTGTACGGATTTATATGTTTGTATACAGGGTGTTGGAAAAGTCTTAGATTGGAATGGGCAAATACTCCTATTAGTACTTAGATAAACATTATTAGGCGAATTTCAAGTAAATCGAATATATTTGTATTAATATGTGTTTATGCTTGTACGTGTGTATACAGGGTGTCCGAAAAGTCTTATTATTTGCAACTCCTTTTATTAGGACCAAAATCAACTTAATTAAGGCGGATTTCAAGAAAATCGTCTATATTTGTATTACTATGTGTTTATGATTGTACGTGTGTATACAGGGTGCAACTCCTTTTATTAGGACCTAAATAAACTTAATTAAGGCGGATTTCAAGAAAATCGTCTATATTTGTATTACTATGTGTTTATGCTTGTACGTGTGTATACAGGGTGTCCGAAAAGTCTTAGTATTTGCAACTCATTTTAATACGACCAAAATAAACGTAATTAAGGCGGATTTCAAGAAAATCGTCTATATTCCTATTTAAACGTGTGAGTGTTAGATTGAATGTATACAGGGTGTCCAAAAATTCTTGGAATGGGCAAATACTCCTATTAGTACTTAGCATTATTAGGTCGAATTTCAAGTAAATCGAATATATTTGTATTAATATGTGTTTATGCTTGTACGTGTGTATACAGGGTGTCCGAAAAGTCTTATTATTTGCAACTCCTTTTATTAGGACCAAAATAAACTTAATTAAGGCGGATTTCAAGAAAATTGTCTATATTTGTATTACTATGTGTTTATGCTTGTGCGTGTGTATACAGGGTGTCCGAAAAGTCTTATTATTTGCAACTCCTTTTATTAGGACCAAAATAAACTTAATTAAGGCGGATTTCAAGAAAATCGTCTATATTTGTATTACTATGTGTTTATGATTGTACGTGTGTATACAGGGTGCAACTCCTTTTATTAGGACCTAAATAAACTTAATTAAGGCGGATTTCAAGAAAATCGTCTATATTTGTATTACTATGTGTTTATGCTTGTACGTGTGTATACAGGGTGTCCGAAAAGTCTTAGTATTTGCAACTCATTTTAATACGACCAAAATAAACGTAATTAAGGCGGATTTCAAGAAAATCGTCTATATTCCTATTTAAACGTGTGAGTGTTAGATTGAATGTATACAGGGTGTCCAAAAATTCTTGGAATGGGCAAATACTCCTATTAGTACTTAGATAAACTTTATTAGGTCGAATTTCAAGCAAATCAAATATATTTGTATTAATAAGTGTTTATGTTTGTATGTATGTATACAGGGTGTCCGAAAAGAATTTTTGTTGGCAAAAATAGTTTCTACGTGTAGGTGTTTGTATGTATGTAGCGATGGGGTCACGAAGGGCGGTCTATTCTCCATCATCAGTCCGAAGGAGTGTGATATCTTCCTTAATACTTGGCCTAGAAACACGAAATTTTCAGGGCATGACAATGATGATATTACCGACCTTATAGAGCCCCCTCGGGGGGCGATTAGGCGGTCTACGCAATCTAGTTATAGACCGCCTTTCAGGCTCGGTCTATATACCGAGCCCTTGGTCAGAAAATGTGTGTGCGTATGTGCGTGCGTGCGTGCGTGCGTATGTTGTCCGTTTCGACATTTTCACTTTTTCAATTTTTTTTCTCGAAAATGGTTAGAGTGGCGGCAACCAAATTTTCTGGGTTAATAGAGGGATAGTGCGGCTAGCTTCGGTAAAAAATTCAGTTATACAGGGTGTTCCGTTTCGGAGCTATTAAACGTCAAAGTCGAAATTTCAGCGATTTTCGTTGCAATCGATTACAGGTCGCAAAAGTGAATTAAATCAATTTAAATTTTTGGAGGTTGTGGAGGACCGGGAGCTTCAGAACTCTATTGAAACTGGCGGTATTCGGAAAATGGGAAGCAATTTTTTTGAATTTTTTTATGTCGAAAAATGCTGTTTGTAGACCCCACTTTGGCACTGAATAAGTCGAAACTGGAACATCGGACAGAAAAATGTATTTGAACTTAAAACTAAAGAATCTCAAACACTTTCTTTTTGCAATACATTTACCTATACCTAAAACGACTGCAAATTGGAAAAATTTGAGAAAAAGTGGAAATTACGATTTTTCGTGCAATTTTATGACAGTTTTTAATTTTTTTGGGGGTCAAAATGGATTCAAATCGAAATCCCATGTGCCTTATCGGAAAGAGGTCGCCGAAATACGTGATTTGCATATTTTTTGGTTCCTTCATTCCTAATAGGAAAGGAGCAAGCGATAATTAAATTTAGATTATTTACGATTTTTTTTCATGACATCTCTACATTTGAATCACTCTGTATCTTTTCCTATCTAATTTCTTTCAACTTTTTCAACGCTATTCCTTGGGGATATAATCAGGCTTTAAAATGAATCCCGAATGGGTGATTCAGGACCGAATTTAGGGGGTAAAAACTCAATTTTTCTGTTTTTTTCAACCAAAATTCGTCTTTAAAAGGCATTATTATATATTATTTCTCTTATTTAACGATTCTTTTTTGGTTTATTTTCTTCCCTAATCATCTAAGAACACTCCTAAATAATTAAAATTCCATATTTTTTCGTTAAAGTTATAAATAAATACCTTTTTTTGCATCGGTGCAGGAAAAATTTTAAAAAGTGCATATATAAAAGCCGTGCCTTGACAAAACAATTGAACGGACCCTCTTTACATCGAAATTAAAATATGACCTGTCAAAATGTCATGAAAATAACAGTTTTTGTAGCGATATTGGAAGCTTCCTGGACCGATCTCGGCTTGAAATATACATGGCAAAGGTAAAATGGACTTTATATTTTTAGTTAAAATACGTTTCATTGGACGATTTAAGCATTAAATACGAATTTTTTAAATTTTTCTCAGACCATGCAAATGCATGTCAAAATCAATTTCTATACGGGGAAATTTATTCATTTAATTATAATGTATGAAATGTCACAATTTGGCTAAAATGTCAGCATTTTGATGCGAGATTGGAAGGAGTCCGGACCAACTTCGGCCTCGAATTTACCGGGCAATGCATTTAGGGACCTTATACTTTCGGTAGAAAGACATTTCATTTCATATTATACCGATTAAATACCATTTTAATCGATTTTCCTATGACGCTACAAAGCATCATTGAAGATTCTAATATGAAGCTCAGTGGCATCGAAAAAATCCCAAAATATGCATTTTATTTTCTATCCATGAGCGTGTATACTTTTGGGGCAATATATTAATTATTATTGAATAATTTTAATTTAATTTTAGGGAAATGACTTGATTCGGATCGTTTTAAAGTAACCAGAACGATTCTAAAATACATTTTATACCTTCCGGCATGTGCATGATTGTATATATGTCTACAGGGTGTCCGAAAAGTCTTTGTATGCGCAAATATCTTTGTCATTAGAGCGAAGAAAAACTTAAATGAGTCTTATTTCAAGGAAATCGTAAATTTTTCATTCCTTTGTGTGGTTGTTTATATGTTGGTACACAACAGAATGTCCAAAAAGTCTTTGTATGGGGAAATATCTTTGCCAAATTTAATTTTAGGGAAATGAATTGACTCCCTTTTAAAGTAACCTGAACGATTCGAAAGTACATTTTATACCTTTCGGCATGTGGGTGATTCTGTATATGCCTACAGGGTGTCCGAAAAGTCTTTATATGCGCAAATAACTTTGTCATAAGTACGAAGATAAAATTAATTGGGTCGGTTTACAAGAAAATCGAAAATATTTAAATTACCATGTGTCGTGTTGTGTTGTGTTTTTATGTATGTATACAGGGTGTCCGAAAAGTCTTTGAATGGGCAAATACCTTTGCCTTTCATACAAATAGTAACTCGATGGTCGGATTTAAAGCAAATCGTAGGTATATATTTGCATTTCTATGTGTACGGATTTATATGTTTGTATACAGGGTGTTGGAAAAGTCTTAGTTTGGAATGGGCAAATACTCCTATTAGTACTTAGCATTATTAGGTCGAATTTCAAGTAAATCGAATATATTTGTATTAATATGTGTTTATGCTTGTACGTGTGTATACAGGGTGTCCGAAAAGTCTTATTATTTGCAACTCCTTTTATTAGGACCAAAATAAACTTAATTAAGGCGGATTTCAAGAAAATTGTCTATATTTGTATTACTATGTGTTTATGCTTGTGCGTGTGTATACAGGGTGTCCGAAAAGTCTTATTATTTGCAACTCCTTTTATTAGGACCAAAATAAACTTAATTAAGGCGGATTTCAAGAAAATCGTCTATATTTGTATTACTATGTGTTTATGATTTTACGTTTGTATACAGGGTGCAACTCCTTTTATTAGGACCAAAATAAACTTAATTAAGGCGGATTTCAAGAAAATCGTCTATATTTGTATTACTATGTGTTTATGATTGTACGTGTGTATACAGGGTGCAACTCCTTTTATTAGGACCTAAATAAACTTAATTAAGGCGGATTTCAAGAAAATCGTCTATATTTGTATTACTATGTGTTTATGCTTGTACGTGTGTATACAGGGTGTCCGAAAAGTCTTAGTATTTGCAACTCATTTTAATACGACCAAAATAAACGTAATTAAGGCGGATTTCAAGAAAATCGCCTATATTCCTATTTAAACGTGTGAGTGTTAGATTGAATGTATACAGGGTGTCCAAAAATTCTTGGAATGGGCAAATACTCCTATTAGTACTTAGCATTATTAGGTCGAATTTCAAGTAAATCGAATATATTTGTATTAATATGTGTTTATGCTTGTACGTGTGTATACAGGGTGTCCGAAAAGTCTTATTATTTGCAACTCCTTTTATTAGGACCAAAATAAACTTAATTAAGGCGGATTTCAAGAAAATTGTCTATATTTGTATTACTATGTGTTTATGCTTGTGCGTGTGTATACAGGGTGTCCGAAAAGTCTTATTATTTGCAACTCCTTTTATTAGGACCAAAATAAACTTAATTAAGGCGAATTTCAAGAAAATCGTCTATATTTGTATTACTATGTGTTTATGATTGTACGTGTGTATACAGGGTGCAACTCCTTTTATTAGGACCTAAATAAACTTAATTAAGGCGGATTTCAAGAAAATCGTCTATATTTGTATTACTATGTGTTTATGCTTGTACGTGTGTATACAGGGTGTCCGAAAAGTCTTAGTATTTGCAACTCATTTTAATACGACCAAAATAAACGTAATTAAGGCGGATTTCAAGAAAATCGTCTATATTCCTATTTAACCGTGTGAGTGTTAGATTGAATGTATACAGGGTGTCCAAAAATTCTTGGAATGGGCAAATACTCCTATTAGTACTTAGATAAACTTTATTAGGTCGAATTTCAAGCAAATCAAATATATTTGTATTAATATGTGTTTATGTTTGTATGTATGTATACAGGGTGTCCGAAAAGTATTTTTGTTGGCAAAAATAGTTTCTACGTGTAGGTGTTTGTATGTATGTAGCGATGGGGTCACGAAGGGCGGTCTATTCTCCATCATCAGTCCGAAGGAGTGTGATATCTTCCTTAATACTTGGCCTAGAAACACGAAATTTTCAGGGCATTACAATGATGATATTACCGACCTTATAGAGCCCCCTCGGGGGGCGATTAGGCGGTCTACCCGTACTAGTTATAGACCGCCTTTCAGGCTCGGTCTATATACCGAGCCCTTGGTCAGAAAAATGTGTGTATGTATGGCCGTATGTTGTCCGTTTCGACATTTTCACCTTTTCAATTTTTTTTCTCGAAAACGGTTAGAATGAGGGCAACCAAATTTTCTGGGTTAATAGAGGGATAGTGCGGCTAGCTTCGGTAAAAAATTCAGTTATACCGGGTGTTCCGTTTCGGAGATATAAAACGTTAAAGTCGAAATTTCAGCGATTTCCTATGGGATCGATTACAGGTCGCAAAACTTAATTAAATCGATTTAAATTTTCGGAGGTTGTGGAGGTCAGGGAGCTTCAGAACCCTATTGAAACTGGCGGTATTCCTAAAATGGGAAGTAATTTTTTTGAATTTTTTTATGTCGAAAAATGCCCTTTGTAGACCCCAATTTGGCACCGAATAAGTCGAAACCGGAACATCGGACAGAAAAACGTATTTGAACTTAAAACTAAAGAATCTCAAATACTTTCTTTTTGCAATACATTTACCTATACCTAAAACGACTGGAAATTGGAAAAATTTGGGAAAAAGTGGAAATTACGAATTTTCATGCAAATTTTTGACGGTTTTGAATTTTTTGGGGGGTCAAAATGGATCCAAATCGAAATTCCATGTGCCCTATCGGAAAGAGCTCGCCGAAATACGTTAGAAACGTATTTTTTAGTTCTTTTATTTCTAATAGGAAAGGAGAAATCGATAATTAAATTTCGATTTTTTACGATTTTTTTTCATGACATCTCTACATTTGAATCACTCTGTATCTTTTCCTATCTAATTTCTTCTAACTTTTTCAACGCTATCCGTTGGGGATATAATCAGGCTTTAAAATGAATCCCGAATGGGTGATCCAGGGCCTGATTTAGGGGGTAAAAACTCATTTTTTCTGTTTTTTTCCATCAAAATTCATATTTAAAAGGCATTATTATATATTATTTCTCTTATTTAACGATTCTTTTTTGGTTTATTTTCTTCCCTGATCATCTAAGAACACTCCTAACTAATTAAAACTCCATATTTTTTCGTTAAAGTTATAAATAAATACCTTTTTTTGCATCGCTGCAGGAAAAATTTTAAAAAGTGCATATATAAAAGCCGTGCCTTGACAAAACAATTGAACGGACCCTCTTTACATCGAAATTAAAATATGACCTGTCAAAATGTCATGAAAATAACAGTTTTCGTAGCGATATTGGAAGCTTCCTGAACCGATTTCGGCTTGAAATATACATGGCAAAGGTAAAACGGACTTTATATTTTTAGTTAAAATACGTTTCATTGGACGATTTAAGCATTAAATACGAATTTTTTTAATTTTTCTCAGACCACGCAAATGCATGTCAAAATCAGTTTCTATACGGGGAAATTTATTCATTTAATTATAATGTATGAAATGTCACAATTTGGCTAAAATGTCAGCATTTTGATGCGAGATTGGAAGGAGTCCGGACCAACTTCGGCCTCGAATTTACCGGGCAATGCATTTAGGGACCTTATACTTTCGGTAGAAAGACATTTCATTTCATATTATACCGATTAAATACCATTTTAATCGATTTTCCTATGACGCTACAAAGCATCATTGAAGATTCTAATATGAAGCTCAGTGGCATCGAAAAAATCCCAAAATATGCATTTTATTTTCTAACCATGAGCGTGTATACTTTTGGGGCAATATATTAATTATTATTGAATAATTTTAATTTAATTTTAGGGAAATGACTTGATTCGGATCGTTTTAAAGTAACCAGAACGATTCTAAAATACATTTTATACCTTCCGGCATGTGCATGATTGTATATATGTCTACAGGGTGTCCGAAAAGTCTTTGTATGCGCAAATATCTTTGTCATTAGAGCGAAGAAAAACTTAAATGAGTCTTATTTCAAGGAAATCGTAAATTTTTCATTCCTTTGTGTGGTTGTTTATATGTTGGTACACACAACAGAATGTCCAAAAAGTCTTTGTATGGGGAAATATCTTTGCCAAATTTAATTTTAGGGAAATGAATTGACTCCCTTTTAAAGTAACCTGGACGATTCGAAAGTACATTTTATACCTTTCGGCATGTGGGTGATTCTGTATATGCCTACAGGGTGTCCGAAAAGTCTTTATATGCGCAAATAACTTTGTCATAAGTACGAAGATAAAATTAATAGGGTCGGTTTTCAAGAAAATCGAAAATATTTAAATTACCATGTGTCGTGTTGTGTTGTGTTTTTATGTATGTATACAGGGTGTCCGAAAAGTCTTTGAATGGGCAAATACCTTTGCCTTTCGTACAAATAGTAACTCGATGGTCGGATTTAAAGCAAATCGTAGGTATATATTTGCATTTCTATGTGTACGGATTTATATGTTTGTATACAGGGTGTTGGAAAAGTCTTAGTTTGGAATGGGCAAGTACTCCTATTAGTACTTAGCATTATTAGGTCGAATTTCAAGTAAATCGAATATATTTGTATTAATATGTGTTTATGCTTGTGCGTGTGTATACAGGGTGTCCGAAAAGTCTTATTATTTGCAACTCCTTTTATTAGGACCAAAATAAACTTAATTAAGGCGGATTTCAAGAAAATCGTCTATATTTGTATTACTATGTGTTTATGATTGTACGTGTGTATACAGGGTGCAACTCCTTTTATTAGGACCTAAATAAACTTACTTAAGGCGGATTTCAAGAAAATCGTCTATATTTGTATTACTATGTGTTTATGCTTGTACGTGTGTATACAGGGTGTCCGAAAAGTCTTAGTATTTGCAACTCATTTTAATACGACCAAAATAAACGTAATTAAGGCGGATTTCAAGAAAATCGTCTATATTCCTATTTAAACGTGTGAGTGTTAGATTGAATGTATACAGGGTGTCCAAGAATTCTTGGAATGGGCAAATACTCCTATTAGTACTTAGCATTGTTAGGTCGAATTTCAAGTAAATCGAATATATTTGTATTAATATGTGTTTATGCTTGTACGTGTGTATACAGGGTGTCCGAAAAGTCTTATTATTTGCAATTCCTTTTATTAGGACCAAAATAAACTTAATTAAGGCGGATTTCAAGAAAATTGTCTATATTTGTGTTACTATGTGTTTATGCTTGTGCGTGTGTATACAGGGTGTCCGAAAAGTCTTATTATTTGCAACTCCTTTTATTAGGACCAAAATAAACTTAATTAAGGCGGATTTCAAGAAAATCGTCTATATTTGTATTACTATGTGTTTATGATTGTACGTGTGTATACAGGGTGCAACTCCTTTTATTAGGACCTAAATAAACTTAATTAAGGCGGATTTCAAGAAAATCGTCTATATTTGTATTACTATGTGTTTATGCTTGTACGTGTGTATACAGGGTGTCCGAAAAGTCTTAGTATTTGCAACTCATTTTAATACGACCAAAATAAACGTAATTAAGGCGGATTTCAAGAAAATCGTCTATATTCCTATTTAAACGTGTGAGTCTTAGATTGAATGTATACAGGGTGTCCAAAAATTCTTGGAATGGGCAAATACTCCTATTAGTACTTAGCATTATTAGGTCGAATTTCAAGTAAATCGAATATATTTGTATTAATATGTGTTTATGCTTGTACGTGTGTATACAGGGTGTCCGAAAAGTCTTATTATTTGCAACTCCTTTTATTAGGACCAAAATAAACTTAATTAAGGCGGATTTCAAGAAAATTGTCTATATTTGTATTACTATGTGTTTATGCTTGTGCGTGTGTATACAGGGTGTCCGAAAAGTCTTATTATTTGCAACTCCTTTTATTAGGACCAAAATAAACTTAATTAAGGCGGATTTCAAGAAAATCGTCTATATTTGTATTACTATGTGTTTATGCTTGTACGTGTGTATACAGGGTGTCCGAAAAGTCTTAGTATTTGCAACTCATTTTAATACGACCAAAATAAACGTAATTAAGGCGGATTTCAAGAAAATCGTCTATATTCCTATTTAAACGTGTGAGTGTTAGATTGAATGTATACAGGGTGTCCAAAAATTCTTGGAATGGGCAAATACTCCTATTAATACTTAGATAAACTTTATTAGGTCGAATTTCAAGCAAATCAAATATATTTGTATTAATATGTGTTTATGTTTGTATGTATGCATACAGGGTGTCCGAAAAGTATTTTTGTTGGCAAAAATAGTTTCTACGTGTAGGTGTTTGTATGTATGTAGCGATGGGGTCACGAAGGGCGGTCTATTCTCCATCATCAGTCCGAAGGAGTGTGATATCTTCCTTAATACATGGCATAGAAACACGAAATTTTCAGGGCATGACAATGATGATATTACCGACCTTATAGAGCCCCCTCGGGGGGCGATTAGGCGGTCTACCCGTACTAGTTATAGACCGCCTTTCAGGCTCGGTCTATATACCGAGCCCTTGGTCAGAAAAATGTGTGTGTGTGTGTATGGCCGTATGTTGTCGTCCGTTTCGACATTTTCACCTTTTCAATTTTTTTTCTCGAAAACGGTTATAGAGGCGGCAACCAAATTTTCTGGGTTAATAGAGGGATAGTGCGGCTAGCTTCGGTAAAAAATTCAGTTATACAGGGTGTTCCGTTTCGGAGGTATTAAACGCCAAAGTCGAAATTTCAGCGATTTCCGTTGACATCGATTACAGGTCGCAAAAGTGAATTAAATCGATTTAAATTTTTGGAGGTTGTGGAGGACCGGGGTGTTCCGAACCCTATTGAAACTGGCGGTATTCGGAAAATGGGAAGTAATTTTTTTGAATTTTTTTATGTCGAAAAATGCCCTTTGTAGACCCCAATTTGGCACCGAATAAGTCGAAACCGGAACATCGGACAGAAAAACGTATTTGAACTTAAAACTAAAGAATCTCAAATACTTTCTTTTTGCAATACATTTACCTATACCTAAAACGACTGGAAATTGGAAAAATTTGGGAAAAAGTGGAAATTACGAATTTTCATGCAAATTTTTGACGGTTTTGAATTTTTTGGGGGGTCAAAATGGATCCAAATCGAAATTCCATGTGCCCTATCGGAAAGAGCTCGCCGAAATACGTTAGAAACGTATTTTTTGGTTCTTTTATTTCTAATAGGAAAGGAGCAATTGATAATTAAATTTCGATTTTTTACGATTTTTTTTCATGACATCTCTACATTTGAATCACTCTGTATCTTTTCCTATCTAATTTCTTCTAACTTTTTCAACTCTATCCGTTGGGGATATAATCAGGCTTTAAAACAAATCCCGAATGGGTGATCCAGGGCCGCATTTAGGGGGTAAAAACTCATTTTTTCGGTTTTTTTCAACCAAAAGTCATCTTTAAAAGGCATTATTATATATTATTTCTCTTATTTAACGATTCTTTTTTGGTTTATTTTCTTCCCTGATCATCTAAGAACACTCCTAACCAATTAAAACTCCATATTTTTTCGTTAAAGTTATAAATAAATACCTTTTTTTGCATCGCTGCAGGAAAAATTTTAAAAAGTGCATATATAAAAGCCGTGCCTTGACAAAACAATTGAACGGACCCTCTTTACATCGAAATTAAAATATGACCTGTCAAAATGTCATGAAAATAACAGTTTTTGTAGCGATATTGGAAGCTTCCTGGACCGATTTCGGCTTGAAATATACATGGCAAAGGTAAAACGGAGTTTATATTTTTAATTACGGTACATTTCATTGGACGATGTAAGCATTAAATACATATTTTATTGGTTTTGCTGAGGCCCTGCATTGCATTATAACAATCAATTTCTATACGGGGAAATGTATTAATTTAATTATAATGTATAAAATGTCACAATTTGGCTTAAATGTCAGCATTTTGATGCGAGATTGGAAGGAGTGTGGACCAACTTCGGCTTCAAATTTACCAGGCAAGGGATTTAGGGACCTTATACTTTCGGTAGAAAGACATTTCATTTCATATTATACAGATTAAATACCATTTTAATCGATTTTCCTATGACGCTACAAAGCATCATTGAAGATTCTAATATGAAGCTCAGTGGCATCGAAAAAATTCAAAATATGCATTTTATTTTCTAACCATGAGCGTGTATACCTTTGGGGCAATATATTAATTATTATTGAACAATTTTAATTTAATTTTAGGGAAATGACTTGATTCGGATCGTTTTAAAGTAACCAGAACGATTCGAAAATACATTTTATACCTTCCGGCATGTGCATGATTGTATATATGTCTACAGGGTGGCCGAAAAGTCTTTGTATGCGCAAATATCTTTGTCATTGGCACGAAGAAAAACTTAATGAGTCTTATTTCAACGAAATCGTAAATTTTTCATTCCTTTGTGTGGTTGTTTATATGTTGGTATGTATACAGAATGTCCAAAAAGTCTTTGTATGCGGAAATATCTTTGCCGTTAGTACGAAGATAAAATTAATTGAGCCGGTTTTCAAGAACATCGAAAATATTTAAATTACTGTGTCGTGGTTGTTGTGTTTGTATGTATGTATAGTACAGGGTGTCCGAAAACTTTGTATGCGCAAACATATTTGTCATTGGCACGAAGAAAAACTTAAACGAGTTTTATTTCAAGGAAATCGTAAAGTTTTTATTCCGTTGTGTGGTTGTTTATATTATTATGTTGGTATTTATACAGAATGTCCAAAAAGTCTTTGTATGCGGAAATATCTTTGCCAAATTTAATTTTAGGGAAATGAATTGACTCGGATCCTTTTAGAGTAACCTGAACGATTCGAAAGTACATTTTAGACCTTTCGGCATGTGGGTGATTCTGTATATGCCTACAGGGTGTCCGAAAAGTCTTTATATGCGCAAATATCTTTGTCATAAGTACGAAGATAAAATTAATAGGGTCGGTTTTCAAGAAAATCGAAAATATTTAAATTACCACGTGTCGTGTTGTGTTGTGTTTTTATGTATGTATACAGGGTGTCCGAAAAGTCTTTGAATGGGCAAATACCTTTGCCTTTTGTACAAATAGTAACTCAATTGTCGGATTTAAAGCAAATCGTAGGTATATATTTGCATTTCTATGTGTACGGATTTATATGTTTGTATACAGGGTGTTGGAAAAGTCTTAGTTTGGAATGGGCAAATACTCCTATTAGTACTTAGCATTATTAGGTCGATTTTCAAGTAAATCGAATATATTTGTATTAATATGTGTTTATGCTTGTACGTGTGTATACAGGGTGTCCGAAAAGTCTTATTATTTGCAACTCCTTTTATTAGGACCAAAATAAACTTAATTAAGGCGGATTTCAAGAAAATTGTCTATATTTGTATTACTATGTGTTTATGCTTGTGCGTGTGTATACAGGGTGTCCGAAAAGTCTTATTATTTGCAACTCCTTTTATTAGGACCAAAATAAACTTAATTAAGGCGGATTTCAAGAAAATCGTCTATATTTGTATTACTATGTGTTTATGATTGTACGTGTGTATACAGGGTGCAACTCCTTTTATTAGGACCTAAATAAACTTAATTAAGGCGGATTTCAAGAAAATCGTCTATATTTGTATTACCATGTGTTTATGCTTGTACGTGTGTATACAGGGTGTCCGAAAAGTCTTAGTATTTGCAACTCATTTTAATACGACCAAAATAAACGTAATTAAGGCGGATTTCAAGAAAATCGTCTATATTCCTATTTAAACGTGTGAGTGTTAGATTGAATGTATACAGGGTGTCCAAAAATTCTTGGAATGGGCAAATACTCCTATTAGTACTTAGATAAACTTTATTAGGTCGAATTTCAAGCAAATCAAATATATTTGTATTAATATGTGTTTATGTTTGTATGTATGTATACAGGGTGTCCGAAAAGTATTTTTGTTGGCAAAAATAGTTTCTACGTGTAGGTGTTTGTATGTATGTAGCGATGGGGTCACGAAGGGCGGTCTATTCTCCATCATCAGTCCGAAGGAGTGTGATATCTTCCTTAATACTTGGCCTAGAAACACGAAATTTTCAGGGCATGACAATGATGATATTACCGACCTTATAGAGCCCCCTCGGGGGGCGATTAGGCGGTCTACGCAATCTAGTTATAGACCGCCTTTCAGGCTCGGTCTATATACCGAGCCCTTGGTCAGAAAATGTGTGTGCGTATGTGCGTGCGTGCGTGCGTATGTTGTCCGTTTCGACATTTTCACTTTTTCAATTTTTTTTCTCGAAAATGGTTATAGAGGCGGCAACCAAATTTTCTGGGTTAATAGAGGGATAGTGCGGTTAGCTTCGGTAAAAAATTCAGTTATACAGGGTGTTCCATTTCGGAGTTATTAAACGTCAAAGTCGAAATTTTAGCGATTTCCGTTGAAATCGATTACAGGTCGCAAAAGTGAATTAAATCGATTTAAATTTTCAGAGGTTGTAGAAGACCGGGGTGTTCCGAACCCTATTGAAATTGGCGATATTCGGAAAATGGGAACTAATTTTTTTGAATTTTTTTATGTCGAAAAATGCTGTTTGTAGACCCCATTTTGGCACTGAATAAGTCGAAACTGGAACATCGGACAGAAAAATGTATTTGAACTTAAAACTAAAGAATCTCAAACAATTTCTTTTTGCAATACATTTACCTATACCTAAAACGACTGCAAATTGGAAAAATTTGAGAAAAAGTGGAAATTACGATTTTTCATGCAAATTTTTGACGGTTGTCAATTTTTTTGGGGGTCAAAATGGATTCAAATCGAAATCCCATGTACCTTATCGGAAAGACCTCGCCGAACTACGTTATAAACGTATTTTTTGGTTCCTTCATTCGTAATAGGAAAGGAGCAATTGATAATTAAATTTCGATTTTTGACCATTTTTTTTCATGACATCTCTACATTCGAATCACTCTGTATTTTTTCCTATCTAATTTCTTCTAACTTTTTCAACGCTATCCGTTGGGGATATAATCAGGCTTTAAAATGAATCCCGAATGGGTGATCCAGGGCCTGATTTAGGGGGTAAAAACTCATTTTTTCTGTTTTTTTCCATCAAAATTCATCTTTAAATGGCATTATTATGTATTATTTCTCTTATTTAACAGCTCTTTTTTGGTTTATTTTCTTCCTACATCATCTGAGAACACTCCTAACTAATTAAAACTCCATATTTTTTCGTTAAGGTTATAAATAAATACCTTTTTTTGCATCGCTGCAGGAAAAATTTTAAAAAGTACATATATAAAAGCCGTGCCTTGAAAAAAAACAAATGAAACTGACCCTCTTTACATCGAAATTAAAATATGACCTGTCAAAATGTCATGAAAATAACAGTTTTTGTAGCGATATTGGAAGCTTCCTGGACCGATTTCGGCTTGAAATATACATGGCAAAGGTAAAACGGACTTTATATTTTTAGTTAAAATACGTTTCATTGGACGATTTAAGCATTAAATACGAATTTTTTTAATTTTTCTCAGACCATGCAAATGCATATCAAAATCAGTTTCATACGGAGAAATGTATTAAAATATGAAGGGTCGAAATGTCGCAAAAATGCCAGTTTTCCTTGCGAGATTTTAGGGTTTCTGAACCGTTTTCGACTTGTATAATACCGGGCAACGCCTCTATAGACCTTCCCGTGTGGATTTCGGAACATATAATTTGAAGAATTAGTCATTAAATACCAATTTTAACAATTTTTCGATGACGCGGCGAAGCATCATAGAAAGGCTATTCCATGAGGTAGTATACGGGGTAAATCACAATGACGGGTCTGATTTAAATTTTGCTTAGATTTGTTATTAATTGAAAACGGATTATTCGATTGAAAAGAGTGATGTGGCAATCGAAAGGGGAGGAAGTAAGCTATTTTATTTGAAAATAATTTCGACATTTCGTTGGCATGACGACGAAAAATTTGCTATTTCCGATATTTATTGAGTTAAAGAGCTGAAATTTGATATATGGGAAGAATTCGGTCAATCATTCAAAATTATATGTGTAAATTTTGATTCGCATGGTTTCTATAGCAACGATTAAGGATAGAGTTGACAATTTCTAACTCACGTACGGCTGATCTGATTGAAACGAGTGAGGTGGCAATCGAAAGGGAACGAAGTAAGCTACTTTTTTATGTGAAAATAATTTTGACATTTCGTTGCCATGACGACGAACAGTTTGCTATTTCCATTATTTATTGAGTTTTAGAGTTGAAATTTGATATCTGAGTAGAATTCGGTCAATCATTCAAAAATATTTTTATAAATTTTGATTCCGATGATTACCATAGCAACGATTGAGCATAAAGTTGATCATTTTTAACTCGCGAACGGCTTATCTGATTGAAACCAGTAAAGTGACGATCGAAATGTTAGAAAGTTCACTACTTTTTTATGTGAAAATAATTTTGACTTTTCGTTGCCGGGACGATGAACAATTTGCTATTTTCGTTATTTATTGAGTTGGAAAGTTGAAAACTGATATCTCTGAAGAATTCGGTCACTCATTCAAAAATATATCTGGAAAAATCGATTCCCATGGTTGGCATAGCAACGATTAAGGATAAAGTTGACAATTTATAACTCGCGGACGCCTTCTGCGATTGGAACGAGTGAGGTGGCTATCGAAAGGGATGGAAGTAAACTACTTTTTTATTTGAAAATAATTTCGATTTTGGGTAGTCATGACGACGATCAATTTGATTTCTCCGTTATTTATTGAGTTGCAGAATAGAAATTTCGCATCTAAGTAGAATTCGGTCAATCATTGAAAAATATTTTTGCAATTTTCAATTTTAATGATTGCCATAGCAACGATTAGGGTTAAAGTTAACAACTTACAACTCGCGAACGGCTTCTTAGATTGAAAGAAGCGACGTTCATAATAAGTATGCACAATTTTTTTCCATAGAGACATCAGTGGCGTGCCCGAAGGGCTCGCCACCAATCTTCATCCAGCTCGACCATTTCAGGAAGATGATGTTATCTAATGTATGGTTCAAAGCCGATCGAAAGATGACAAGTTTAGTTTAGTAGGGTTTCAGCGAAATCGTACATATTGTATTTATATGTAATATGTGTTTGTATGTATATAGCGATACGGTTACGAAGGGCGGTCTATTCTGCATCATCAGTCCGTAGGAGTGTGATATCTTCCTTAATACATGGCCTAGAAACACGAACTTTTCAGGGCATGACAATGATGATATTACCGACCTTATAGAACCCCCTCGGGGGGCGATTAGGCGGTCTATCCGTACTAGTTATAGACCGCCTTTCAGGCTCGGTCTATATACCGAGCCCTTGGTCAGAAAATGTGTGTGCGTATGTGCGTGCGTGCGTGCGTATGTTGTCCGTTTCGACATTTTCAATTTTTTTTCTCGAAAATGGTTAGAGTGGCGGCAACCAAATTTTCTGGGTTAATAGAGGGATAGTGCGGCTAGCTTCGGTAAAAAATTCAGTTATACAGGGTGTTGCGTTTCGGAGCTATTAAACGTCAAAGTCGAAATTTCAGCGATTTCCGTTGAAATCGATTACAGATCGCAAAACTTAAGTAAATCGATTTAAATTTTCGGAGGTTGTAGAAGACCGGGGTGTTCCGAACCCTATTGAAATTGGCGGTATTCGGAAAATGGGAAGTAATTCTTTTGAATTTTTTTATGTCGAAAAATGCCCTTTGTAGACCCCACTTAGGCACTGAATAAGTCGAAACTGGAACATCGGACAGAAAAATGTATTTGAACTTAAAACTAAAGAATCTCAAACACTTTCTTTTTGCAATACATTTACCTATACCTAAAACGACTGCAAATTGGAAAAATTTGAGAAAAAGTGGAAATTACGATTTTTCATGCAAATTTTTGACGGTTGTCAATTTTTTTGGGGGTCAAAATGGATTCAAATCGAAATCCCATGTACCTTATCGGAAAGACCTCGCCGAAGTACGTTATAAACGTATTTTTTGGTTCCTTCATTCTTAATAGGAAAGGAGCAATCGATAATTAAATTTAGATTTTTTACGATTTTTTTTCATGACATCTCTACATTTGAATCACTCTGTATCTTTTCCTATCTAATTTCTTCCAACTTTTTCAACGCTATCCCGTGGGGATATAATCAGGCTTTAAAACAAATCCCGAATGGGTGATCCAGGGCCGCATTTAGGGGGTAAAAACTCATTTTTTCGGTTTTTTTCAACCAAAATTCATCTTTAAAAGGCATTATTATATATTATTTCTCTTATTTAACGATTCTTTTTTGGTTTATTTTCTTCCCTGATCATCTAACAACACTCCTAACTAATTAAAACTCCATATTTTTTCGTTAAAGTTATAAATAAATACCTTTTTTTGCATCGCTGCAGAAAAAATTTTAAAAAGTACATATATAAAAGCCGTGCCTTGAAAAAAAAAACAAATGAAACTGACCCTCTTTAATCGAAATTAAAATATGACCTGTCAAAATGTCATGAAAATAACAGTTTTTGTAGCGATATTGGAAGCTTCCTGGACCGATTTCGGCTTGAAATATACATGGCAAAGGTAAAACGGACTTTACATTTTTAGTTAAAATACGTTTCATTGGACGATTTAAGCATTAAATACGAATTTTTTTAATTTTTCTCAGACCATGCAAATGCATGTCAAAATCAGTTTCATACGGAGAAATGTATTAAAATATGAAGGGTCGAAATGTCGCAAAAATGTCAATTTTCCTTGCGAGATTTTAGGGTTTCTGAACCGTTTTCGACTTGAAAAATACCGGGCAACGCCTCTATAGACCTTCCCGTGTGGATTTCGGAACATATAATTTGAAGAATTAGTCATTAAATACCAATTTTAACAATTTTTCGATGACGCGGCGAAGCATCATAGAAAGGCCATTCCATGAGGTAGTATACGGGGTAAATCACAATGACGGGTCTGATTTAAATTTTGCTTAGATTTGTTATTAATTGAGAACGGATTATTCGATTGAAAAGAGTGATGTGGCAATCGAAAGGGAACGAAGTAAGCTACTTTTTTATGTGAAAATAATTTTGACATTTCGTTGCCATGACGACGAACAGTTTGCTATTTCCATTATTTATTGAGTTTTAGAGTTGAAATTTGATATCTGGGTAGAATTCGGTCAATCATTCAAAAATAATTTTATAAATTTTGATTCCGATGATTACCATAGCAACGATTGAGCATAAAGTTGATCATTTTTAACTCGCGAACGGCTTATCTGATTGAAACCAGTAAAGTGACGATCGAAATGTTAGAAAGTACACTACTTTTTTATGTGAAAATAATTTTGACATTTCGTTGCCGGGACGATGAACAATTTGCTATTTTCGATATTTATTGAGTTGGAAAGTTGAAAACTGATATCTCGGAAGAATTCGGTCACTCATTCAAAAATATATCTGGAAAAATCGATTCCCATGGTTGGCATAGCAACGATTAAGGATAAAGTTGACAATTTATAACTCGCGTACGCCTTCTGCGATTGGAACGAGTGAGGTGGCTATCGAAAGGGATCGAAGTAAACTACTTTTTTATTTGAAAATAATTTCGATTTTTGGTAGTCATGACGACGATCAATTTGATTTCTCCGTTATTTATTGAGTTGCAGAGTAGAAATTTCGCATCTAAGTAGAATTCGGTCAATCATTGAAAAATATTTTTGCAATTTTCAATTTTAATGATTGCCATAGCAACGATTAGGGGTAAAGTTAACAACTTACAACTCGCGAACGGCTTCTTAGATTGAAAGAAGCGACGTTCATAATATGTATGCACAATTTTTTTCCATAGAGACATCAGTGGCGTGCCCGAAGGGCTCGCCACCAATCTTCATCCAGCTCGACCATTTCAGGAAGATGATGTTATCTAATGTATGGTTGAAAGCCGATCGAAAGATGACAAGTTTAATTTAGTAGGGTTTCAGCGAAATCGTACATATTGTATTTATATGTAATATGTGTTTGTATGTATATAGCGATATTACGAAGGGCGGTCTATTCTGCATCATCAGTCCGTAGGAGTGTGATATCTTCCTTAATACATGCTCTAGAAACACGAAATTTTCAGGGCATGACAATGATGATATTACCGACCTTATAGAGCCCCCTCGGGGGGCGATTAGGCGGTCTATCCGTACTAGTTAATGTATCCCCACGAAGTATTGTCTTCCAATCGGTTTCGCCAACGGTGTTATCTCGAAAGACGAACTTTACTTTGTAGCGAAGAAGGCTGCTTGATGCTGCTGCTGCCGTAGGAATCTTCATAGAGAAAACAGGCGTTTGCTGATCGTCTATTCTTTCGCAAACCATATGCAGCCACGTATTGTTGGAGGGAAAATCCTCGGTTTCAATCATGATGGTGGCATCCTTAACATTATTTGGCATGTATACGTAGAATACGTTTTGCACTAACGCAACGAGCAGAATGTACGTCGAACTTAACGCTGCCATGATTGATGTCAAAATGATCTAAAACTTGAACTGATAGATATTTATAAGGTCGTATATGTGTATAAGTCCGCTGTACGATAGTACCAAAAGCGGTATTAAGAACAGAGAACTAACATGGAGAGGTGGGAGCGGTTTCTGCTGTTGTATCTTCGTCTTCTTCTTCAAGCTTTGGGGCGACGATGATGATGATGGTGGAACTACCTTTTTCAGTTGGCGACACTTCCACAATACTTTAGCTAACGGGCAATGTTGGGAGTATTTGTAGTGTTGTTCAGTTATACAGGGTGTTCCGTTTCGGAGCTATTAAACGTCAAAGTCGAAATTTCAGCGATTTCCGTTGAAATCGATTACAGGTCGCAAAACTTAAGTAAATCGATTTAAATTTTCGGAGGTTGTAGAAGACCGGGGTGTTCCGAACCCTATTGAAATTGGCGGTATTCGGAAAATGGGAAGTAATTCTTTTGAATTTTTTTATGTCGAAAAATGCCCTTTGTAGACCCCACTTTGGCACTGAATAAGTCGAAACTGGAACATCGGACAGAAAAATGTATTTGAACTTAAAACTAAAGAATCTCAAACACTTTCTTTTTGCAATACATTTACCTATACCTAAAACGACTGCAAATTGGAGAAATTTGAGAAAAAGTGGAAATTACGATTTTTCATGCAAATTTTTGACGGTGGTCAATTTTTTTGGGGGTCAAAATGGATTCAAATCGAAATCCCATGTACCTTATCGGAAAATCCTCGCCGAAGTACGTTATAAACGTATTTTTTGGTTCCTTCATTCTCAATAGGAAAGGAGCAATCGATAATTAAATTTAGATTTTTTACGATTTTTTTTCATGACATCTCTACACTTGAATCACTCTGTATCTTTTCCTATCTAATTTCTTCCAACTTTTTCAACGCTATCCGGTGGGGATATAATCAGGCTTTAAAACAAATCCCGAATGGGTGATCCAGGGCCGCATTTAGGGGGTAAAAACTCATTTTTTCGGTTTTTTTCAACCAAAATTCATCTTTAAAAGGCATTATTATATATTATTTCTCTTATTTAACGATTCTTTTTTGGCTTATTTTCTTCCCTGATCATCTAAGAACACTCCTAACTAATTAAAACTCCATATTTTTTCGTTAAAGTTATAAATAAATACCTTTTTTTGCATCGCTGCAGGAAAAATTTTAAAAAGTACATATATGTATAAAAGCCGTGCCTTGAAAAAAAAAACAAATGAAACTGACCCTCTTTACATCGAAATTAAAATATGACCTGTCAAAATGTCATGAAAATAACAGTTTTTGTAGCGATATTGGAAGCTTCCTGGACCGATTTCGGCTTGAAATATACATGGCAAAGGTAAAACGGACTTTACATTTTTAGTTAAAATACGTTTCATTGGACGATTTAAGCATTAAATACGAATTTTTTTAATTTTTCTCAGACCATGCAAATGCATGTCAAAATCAGTTTCATACGGAGAAATGTATTAAAATATGAAGGGTCGAAATGTCGCAAAAATGTCAATTTTCCTTGCGAGATTTTAGGGTTTCTGAACCGTTTTCGACTTGAAAAATACCGGGCAACGCCTCTATAGACCTTCCCGTGTGGATTTCGGAACATATAATTTGAAGAATTAGTCATTAAATACCAATTTTAACAATTTTTCGATGACGCGGCGAAGCATCATAGAAAGGCCATTCCATGAGGTAGTATACGGGGTAAATCACAATGACGGGTCTGATTTAAATTTTGCTTAGATTTGTTATTAATTGAGAACGGATTATTCGATTGAAAAGAGTGATGTGGCAATCGAAAGGGGAGGAAGTAAGCTATTTTATTTGAAAATAATTTCGACATTTCGTTGGCATGACGACGAAAAATTTGCTATTTCCGATATTTATTGAGTTAGACAGCTGAAATTTGATATATGGGAAGAATTCGGTCAATCATTCAAAATTATATGTGTAAATTTTGATTCGTATGGTCTCTATAGCAACGATTAAGGATAAAGTTGACAATTTCTAACTCACGTACGGCTGATCTGATTGAAACGAGTGAGGTGGCAATCGAAAGGGAACGAAGTAAGCTACTTTTTTATGTGAAAATAATTTTGACATTTCGTTGCCATGACGACGAACAGTTTGCTATTTGCATTATTTATTGAGTTTTAGAGTTGAAATTTGATATCTGGGTAGAATTCGGTCAATCATTCAAAAATATTTTTATAAATTTTAATTCCGATGATTACCATAGCAACGATTGAGCATAAAGTTGATCATTTTTAACTCGCGAACGGCTTATCTGATTGAAACCAGTAAAGTGACGATCGAAATGTTAGAAAGTACACTACTTTTTTATGTGAAAATAATTTTGACATTTCGTTGCCGGGACGATGAACAATTTGCTATTTTCGATATTTATTGAGTTGGAAAGTTGAAAACTGATATCTCGGAAGAATTCGGTCACTCATTCAAAAATATATCTGGAAAAATCGATTCCCATGGTTGGCATAGCAACGATTAAGGATAAAGTTGACAATTTATAACTCGCGTACGCCTTCTGCGATTGGAACGAGTGAGGTGGCTATCGAAAGGGATCGAAGTAAACTACTTTTTTATTTGAAAATAATTTCGATTTTTGGTAGTCATGACGACGATCAATTTGATTTCTCCGTTATTTATTGAGTTGCAGAGTAGAAATTTCGCATCTAAGTAGAATTCGGTCAATCATTGAAAAATATTTTTGCAATTTTCAATTTTAATGATTGCCATAGCAACGATTAGGGGTAAAGTTAACAACTTACAACTCGCGAACGGCTTCTTAGATTGAAAGAAGCGACGTTCATAATATGTATGCACAATTTTTTTCCATAGAGACATCAGTGGCGTGCCCGAAGGGCTCGCCACCAATCTTCATCCAGCTCGACCATTTCAGGAAGATGATGTTATCTAATGTATGGTTCAAAGCCGATCGAAAGATGACAAGTTTAATTTAGTAGGGTTTCAGCGAAATCGTACATATTGTATTTATATGTAATATGTGTTTGTATGTATATAGCGATACGGTTACGAAGGGCGGTCTATTCTGCATCATCAGTCCGTAGGAGTGTGATATCTTCCTTAATACATGCTCTAGAATCACGAAATTTTCAGGGCATGACAATGATGATATTACCGACCTTATAGAGCCCCCTCGGGGGGCGATTAGGCGGTCTATCCGTACTAGTTAATGTATCCCCACGAAGTATTGTCTTCCAATCGGTTTCGCCAACGGTGTTATCTCGAAAGACGAACTTTACTTTGTAGCGAAGAAGGCTGCTTGATGCTGCTGCTGCCGTAGGAATCTTCATAGAGAAAACAGGCGTTTGCTGATCGTCTGTTCTTTCGCAAACCATATGCAGCCACGTATTGTTGGAGGGAAAATCCTCGGTTTCAATCATGATGGTGGCATCCTTAACATTATTTGGCATGTATACGTAGAATACGTTTTGCACTAACGCAACGAGCAGAATGTACGTCGAACTTAACGCTGCCATGATTGATGTCAAAATGATTTAAAACTTGAACTGATAGATATTTATAAGGTCGTATATGTGTATAAGTCCGCTGTACGATAGTACCAAAAGCGGTATTAAGAACAGAGAACTAACATGGAGAGTTGGGAGCGGTTTCTGCTGTTGTATCTTCGTCTTCTTCTTCAAGCTTTGGGGCGACGATGATGATGATGGTGGAACTACCTTTTTCAGTTGGCGACACTTCCACAATACTTTAGCTAACGGGCAATGTTGGGAGTACTTGTAGTGGTCGGCTAGCGGATCATCTCCCTCTTTCCAATCAGTAAACTCACAGCGGCAAAAGACACATTGAACGATATCTAATCGCTGGGTGTAATAAAAACCAGCCTGTGCTAGGTCGTTAGGACTAACTTTATTTTGCCAATTTGCAAACGTGATCAGTCGTTCTTCAAAAGTACGAATAAAGCCGAGACCATCGTCTAAGCAATCAGTACAATCTACACGGCGACGAGCCATTTTACGCCGGCTTTCTACTTAGACTAATCGAGCTATACTAAAAAATAAAACAAACAAAATAGGTTATATACTTTTATTCCATATCATTTAAAAAACAATGTCGGAAATTATACAATAACTTAGCATTATTACAGGCACAATGCCAAACATTAAAGTCCTTATGGTGAAAACATTCCACAACTTTCTTATATTTACTTAATTTAGGTTCAGTCTTTAAAGGAATACTAAATATAAGGGAAGAATCAAAAATCTGCTTTAAACAAGTTGCCTTTAAATCGCCCTTAACCAGAAATTTAGGAGAATCATACTGAAACCATATGTCATGTAAAACACTTTCCAATTGGTTCAAGTCCAAACAGCCAGACCCCCAGAGTAGTCCATGGTAGTTTTCCTCCAAATATTCCACTATCTTGAGATCTTCCGGCTTTAAAAATTTCCTGCCATACGGAGGTTTGAAGAGAAAGCTGCAAAATCGTACGCCATCATACACAGCCAACTACTTCGGTATAAACCCACTGGCTAAGGGGTAACCTTGAAGATCGATGCAAACTTCCTGACGTTCTTTTGACATCTTGCACAGACACACGCACTTATGAGACTCAAAGACGTGTGTTTTAAGGTTATGTAACAAGTCACGACAGGTCTAGACAGGTTACAACTGACTGCAATGAACGTATGATCAACTATGAAAACTCTGCTGGAAATCGAGTCGTTTTATGAGTAAGCGCAGTAGCAGGATAAGGGTGAGGGGGGAAAGGGGAGGAAAAAATAAAGGAACCTTGAGCTGTAAAATATTTATTATTATGAGTCATCAGAATACATATACAGTTTATCAAAGTCATCTAACAATTTTTGCAGGTTGTAATGCAATAATTCCAACATGTAATAACTTTGTTCAGATGGGTTTAAATTACACAGATTGGTTACAATTTCAAAAAAGTTGTTCTTAATATTAACAAAACATTTTGCATACTGCAAAGTATCATCATAATAACTTCTAAATTGTAAACGTTCGACTAACTTTAATCTATAGTTAATTAAATGCCTAATCCTAACAATAGAATTTATATCATTGTAAGAAAATGTTAAAGTTACATCATCATTACTCTTGAGTCTAAATAAGCGATCGTTCAAAAGAATAGCACTGGATACGGTAAAATTTTCCGATGAAGACATCAGCGTTGTTGTCACACTTCCATCAGTATCGGCAAACATCTTGTCGAGAATCTCCAAAAACTCGATACAATCAGAATGGCAGAGGGAGAGCTGAAGATGTTCGGGTGTTGTTGTGGTTAGTTTTACACTTGTCATCATCCCCCGGGCAATACTAAGACCCACAATTACTGTAACATTGCCAGTAGGATAGCAAAATTCACCCAAGAGTTTCTTCTCGTTGCTAATTTCTCGATTACTTCGGAGAATCATACTGTCTAGATATGTCCAATAGGGCGATGAGCTTCGGGAACTATCGTCTTCTTCTTCCATCACCTCAGAAGCAACAGCAGGAGCAGCAGGAGCAGCAGGAGCAACAGTAGCAGCGGTACAACGTTTACTGGCCATGGTTCGCACGAAAATAATGACGTCAGCCAACGTATTAGGATTAGTATGAGTTTAGAAGAAACTATACCCCCACTCCACATTTATTGATGTTAAGTTCGAGAAACAACAGTTTGGATAACGCCCATCCGCTTCCCATCTCGGTGAATTCGGAAGCTTTTTTCACTAGAGAGATCTGATATTCGCTGTAAAAGTCCTCCAAATTAGTGTTGGGAGAAATAACACTAAATTTTGTATTAAACGATTTTATGTCTTGTTCCTGTGTGGATGCCAACAGATAACGACCATATAGCTCCATATTAACTTTAAGCTGGGGATAAGTCTTTAAAGGATCAGTGAGTAAAGTAATAACCATATCTTTTAGATCTTCTAAATATTGCTTAACATCAGTCGAATGTAAGTCACTTGTCAGATGGTAAGTTAGTATCCGTTGTTTAAAAGCAGTTCGAACTAATTTTACCTGAGAGTACAAGTTCTCACTACATTGCTGCTTATGTTTTAGAGTGCGGTTATGAGCACTATGAGATAAAATTTCACTATCATACTCTTTGCAATACGGCATAGTTTTAACTGATCGAAAGCAGGAAAATTCTGTCTATTTATACAAAGAACGAGCGTTTAAACCACATCCTTAGCCATATCTATCCAACTGTTATGGGACTTATCAAACCCAAGCCATTTTACATACATCTTTTTGCCCTTTTTACGCAAAACTTGTTCAATAAGACATACGTCAGATTGTTTGGTTTTTTGCAATTCCTCTTCATAGAATCCACCACTAATGGGTTGATCGCTCGTATCCTCGAGCAAATAAGTCGTGGGATTGGTACTCTTCACCTGAGATACTTTAAACAACTCAGTGGTCCAATTCGGTACATAACCCTTTTCAAACACGTGCTTAGCCTTACTGATGCGAACAATGTCGCCAACTTTGAATTTTTGCTTTCCCACAACCTTTAAACGACTATAAACAGAGTCCAATATTTTCTTCTCATTACTCTTGCTAACATCCTTCGGCTTCATGCGGATCGTACGATGTGTGGTGTTATTGTAAGTATTTGTAACTTGTTCCAACAAGTCGATCCATTTATGATTACCATTCAAGGTAAACAACTTAAACAGGTGTTCTTTGAGTGTCCGAATTACTCGTTCAGCAATAGAAGCCTTTAAAATACTAAATGTACTGTAATGATGTATCCCATGCTTCTTCATAAGACTTTGAAAGCTAGCGTTGTAATACTCTTTCCCATTATCTGTCACCAGCTTTTTCGGAATCCTCCGAGACTGTTTGAGTATATGATCCATGGCATTAGTCACATCCTGAGCATTTTTCGACTTTAGAGGTCTGGTCCAGAGAAATTAGGAAAAGCAATCAATTACAACCAAGATGTATTTAAATCCCTTGTTTTCACGAGCGTACTGATCGAGCTGCGCAAGATCGGAGGCAAACGTATCGTCTAAACCATACTGGATAAATCTGCGACGTTTAAATTTGATTCTAGCGGGTTTATGTAGTTCCTTAACAACTTGTTCTCTAGCCTTCGTAATGCCCTTGGCCATTATTTCTTAAAGAATGAGGTTCTGCAGCAAGATATCGAATTATATACGTCTAAATTTTAGATAGTTGGTGGACGGGAATATCCTTTCTTTAGCAAATCAACTGTTTGTAATAATTTGGAGAGTTCTTCACGAATCTTTCCCATATCCGTCCTGACTGGTCTGAGAGCATTTTGAATAGCCTGATTGGTGTAAACTTTTAGGAGTTTTTCGAGGTCCTTGAATTGGGTAGAGAGACGATCCAGGTTTGTATTCAAAACTAAAGTCTCACTCTTGAATTTGTTGTCAAGCAGCTTAAGTTGGTTGGATACCGAGTCTACAGAACCCTTATTAGTTTTTGTAAAGGTCTTCATTTGTTTTACAATACTACCGATAGAGTTGTTTACTTTTTGTTCCAATACTGTTATTTGTCTCAGCATCTCCACGTGGGATACTTGTATTTTATCATTCAGCGATTTATCAATGGTAGTAGAAAGTGAAGTTAGCATACTCTCTACAAACTTTTTATTTACAGCATCAGCGATATCTGCTGGTGATTTAACGTTACAAAGCCGATGATCTCGAATATTGTAATCACCATCTTTTGTAAGAGTGATCAAGTTGGGTGCTTGCAACACTCTCACTCTTTTCTGATTAGACGACGTGGGCAAGGAACGTCCAAACTTATTCATGATTACTGCGGTACTAAGGCATAACAGCTTTAACCAACTTATTTATAGAATTCAATTACTCCAAGGTGTTGCAATTCGTGCAAAATGCTCCAAATCTCGTTCATGTTATTATTGTTGCCAACCTGATTGGAAGCGTCTAGCTTTTTTAACCTGTCAACCAGCTCATTTACGTCATCATAGTAGACATATTCTTTGGGTTTTTCGTTGTATTCCATTAAGGCAGATCCGGATTTCACAGATCCGGATTTATCAGACTTCGATCTTGTCAATATTTTACCCCCGGGCGAAGGAATTTTACTGGTAGAACCTTTCGAAATTAGTGGTTTGACAATGGCATTGTATTTGTGGGATCTATTACCTTTCAACTGACCATTGTCTTTCAAGTATAAATCTGTTCGCTTTAGAATATCTTTGTATTGTTCTCCATCGGCAGCGGTATTAAATTGAGGAACCTTGAGAAACAATAAATCGTATAAAGGAACTCTGGGACTATACGATTTATTGTTCTCCATCGGCAGCGGTATTAAATTGAGGAACCTTGAGAAACAATAAATCGTATAGTCCCAGAGTTCCTTTATACGTAAGGGAGCCAGCTTGAATATCACCATTCTTTAAGAAATTAACCGGTTCTGAACCTAAGCTCCAAGAATCAGTCACTAAATCATATTTCAGGCTGTTAGCATCTATTTCGCTAGAGTCCGTCCAATATAGTTTCAGATAGTCTTGAGCAATCTTCGGATACTGCTCGATAAAAGTCTCAAACACTCCAGACTTTTGAAGATAATCTTCAAAATTCTTTCTTATGTGTTGCGCTGATTGTGTCGCAGGATCCTGAGCTGGTTCTTCAAACACATCATCAGCAGCAGCAGCATCATCCCCGTAGTGAGTTTCCTCGGTTAAAAATTGTACAGGAGGTTTCACTTCTCGAGTTACTATGGGTGGTTTAAATTTGGGTTTTACACCAACACTCTGTTCCCCTTTAATCTTACGTTTCTTAGATTTTGCAGTGGCGACGGAAGCACTCACAAGCTTATTCAGAGGATCGGTAATCGGCATTAATAATTTATTAAGAGCTGCATCTTCTTCGCCTCGCTCCAACTTTAATGCTAAATACTTCTTTCTGATTGTTCGTGCGGCTTGGATAATCTTACGCTTAACGTCTTTATCGATCTGGCTCATGGGGGTAGACATACTAAAAAAACAGACCCTGCTTCGGGAAAAACAGCTAAAAAACAGACCCTGTTCGGGAAAAAACAGCGAAAAAACAGACCCTGTTCTGGAAAAACAGCTAAAAAACAGACCCTGTTCGAAAAAAAAAAACAGCTAAAAAACAGACCCTGTTCTGAAAAAACAGCTAAAAACCAGACCCTGTTCGGGAAAAAACAGCTGAAAAACAGACCCTGTTCTGAAAAAACAGCGAAAAAACAGACTCTGTTCGGGAAAAAACAGCTAAAAAACAGACCATATTCTGGAAAAAACAGCTAATAAACAGACCCTGTTCTAGAAAAACAGCTAAAAAACAGACCCTGTTCTGGAAAAACAGCTAAAAAACAGACCCTGTTCGGGAAAAAACAGACCCTGTTCGGGAAAACAGCTAGGAAACAGCTAAAACAACTCCTAACCAGATCCTGTTTCTCGAGACTTAACACATCTAGCCTCTAGAACGTCAAGTGTTGCACTGAGTCCCGAGGGTTTAGGGTATGATATATGTATCAAACTTACTACGATATCGACCTTTGGCAATATCATTGCCTTTCACCATTACTAGAAATCGATACCTATCTTTCCAATATTCGGAACAAATATGTTTAAATGCATCGAATGTCATGTCTGTATTAACGTGATCGTCGTAGATATGTTTCAAGTTTAAGTCATCCTGCTTAAATAAAATTAATACATTAGCATTGTCACGAACCAGCTGTTTAGGTATTTTCGAGTAAGTTTGTGATAAATAGAATGAATCAATCGCATGATGTCGGCCCATACAAAAATAATTACGTATTTTATCCTGCTTCTCACATGCTACGTCATCAAATATGAATACAGAGTGAGGTCGGGCACTGGCAGGATCTAAAACTTCATCATTATCGCTGTAGCCGAAATAGCCTAAACGGGAATGTTTCATAGCCTGTTGAAGAAAGTCGTACTTGTCTTGCTGCAGAGATTTGGAATACACGTACACATTCTCGAATTTTAAACCATTTTCATCAATCAAAAGACTAATCATTACATTGGTTTTGCCACAATTACTCGGACCACAGATTAACGCTCGAATTGTAGAAGGCAAAAGTTGACCATGTTTGCTACTGAGGCATTTTTCTTTTTTCATATCGCAATTATAAACTTGGATTTTGAGTTTCTGTTTCTCTTGACGCATCTCTATAAATACTACTCTACACCCTCCCAGGGCTTCATTACGAATGAAGACTCTGCAGGGTGCAGGTGTGTTAAATACAGCTATCAACAAGCTCCCGTTCGAGCTTCATTTGCCTGGTTATTCCTATTGCGGTCCCGGCACCAAACTTCAAGAGCGACTGGCTCGAGGCGATCGACCAAAGAACAAATTGGATAGTGCTTGTCGCGATCACGATATCGAATACGCCAAGTCGACAGAGTTGGAACAAAGACATCAAGCCGATCGAGTGTTGGAGAACCGAGCTTGGGAACGAGTAAAGGCAAACGATTCCAGTTTGGGTGAAAAAGCTTCAGCGTGGTTAGTAACTAACGCTATGAAGGTAAAACGCAAGTTGGGTGCTGGCAAGAAGCAGAAGATGAAACCCCTATCATCAGTGGTCACTCTGCTTAAGAAACAACTTCGACATACGGGTACTGGTGATGTTAGGAAGAAAAGGACTCTCAGTAAAATACATAAAGCTGCACGAGTAACGGTCAAGAAGGTGGGAGGACGTAAGAGGATCAACGTACCACGAATAATACCCTTACCGAAACAGGGTGGGTTTCTACCACTTATTCCCATATTTGCAGGACTTAGTGCCCTGGGAGCACTAAGCGGAGGCGCCGCGGGGATAGCGAAGGCCGTTAATGACGCTCAAAGTGCCAAGGAGAAGTTAAAAGAATCGAAACGACACAACGAAACAATGGAAGCGATTGCATTGGGAAAAAAGGGTAGCGACATGTATTTAAAGAAACACAAAACTGGCTATGGATTGTTTTTACGAAAACTACCAATAAAGCTACCTGAAAAACCGTTATCCGATCATGATATTAAGTCGTACGTCACTCGATTAAAAATACCGCATTTTAGAGGAGTATTTATGCGAAACACTTTACCGAACGCACCCCTCAAAACAGAGTGTGGTGTTATTAATTTGGATCGGAACACAGGCTTCGGAACACATTGGGTAGCTTACAAGAAACACGGTAATCGAGTTGTTTATTTCAATAGTTTTGGCAACTTGAAACCACCCAAGGAATTTGTCAGGTACATGAAAAATGTGAAAATCTATTTTAATTCCGATCAGTATCAGGATTATGGAATGACCAATTGTGGACATCTTGCTCTAGCATTTCTCTACAATGAAACTTTATAAATGCAGGTGTTGATGCTTATTGCTAGCAGTCATGTCACAGACATTCACGTTAAAAGGTCGCTCTCACCGACTTGCAGCATACTTTGTACCTCCCATTGAGCTCGATTCCAGGTTTGATTACTCGTTAGCATTAATTTCGCTAAACTAAACACTTGGAACACGATTCCCAATATCGAAGAGGGACGAAACAAGTTTTATTACATTGTCAATAATCAGGAGGAGCGAGTACTGGAAATACCAACAGGATCCTACGAGTTGGAAGATATCGAGCAGTTTCTACAACGTAAGCTCCTAGATCCCAGTGCTCCCGCAGACGAACGGAATCGCATCTTATCGCTTAAACCCAATAACAATACGTTAAAGTGCGAGTTAACCAGCGTCTACGACATAAACTTTAAACCAAAAGACAGTATTGCAAAGGTGTTGGGATTTTCACCTAAACTGTTAAAGTCTGTTAAATTCCACGAATCCGATCAACCTGTGGAAATTATACAAGTTGTTACTATTCGAGTAGAGTGTAACATCATTTCCGGCTCGTATTACACAAATAATCCCTCACATACTCTGTACGAATTTTCACCAACTGTTGACCCCGGCTACAGTATAAATATCGAGCCAAGGAATCTCATCTATTTGCCTGTGAACCAGAAAAGCATCTATAACATCACTCTCACGCTAGTAGACCTGGATTCTAGACCTCTTAATTTTCGAGGTGAAGAAGTAGTAATTCGATTAGAACTTAGACGAAATGGTTCTAGTATTTAAGAGGTATTTAAACACTAATACCTCAGCCGGCAGATCATTCAGTGGTCAGAAGTCGAAGGGGTCACTCACGTTTTCAAATATAATATATTTGCAGTCTATAAGCAGTCCTTACTTCTACCATGTCAGAAAAACTTCAAATCTTCAATCAGATCAAGAGTGATGAGTCGGTCATTCGCGAAGAATGGCGCACCTATCACCCCTTTACCAACTCCTTTAATAACAATGACGAAATCGAGATTGTTATCAATCAGCAAGATGTCTTTTTGGATATGAGTGAAGCTCAACTCTACATCGAGGGTACGTTTAAGGTGGAAGCAGATGCCACTGGTAAGACCGGTACTTGCGATCTAACCAATAATGCTGGAGCCTTTCTCTTTGACAATATTTCCTATGAAGTTAATGGTAAGGAGATTGAAAAGATTCGAGATCCTGGCATTGTTAGCACAGTTAAAAATCTGCTATGTTTAAATGAGCAGGAAAGTCGTGCTCTAGACATAGCTGGATGGAATTGGCCAAGTGGAACTGTCAAGACCTTGGATGAAACATCTAAAGACTTTAATTTCCGCATCCCACTTTCCATATTGTTTGGCGTGTTTGCGGATTACCACAATGTATTAATGGGTAAACAGAAACTTAAACTGGTTCGTGCCCGTCATGACGACAACTGCTACAAGTCCACTGGTACTAAGAAGGCGACAATAACCTTAAAAACGGTTGAGTTGAAAGTGAAACATATTTACCCGAGTGATGCAGTGAAAGTACGGCTTTTGGACGAAATTGCAAAGAACAAACCGACATATATTCCGTTTAGAAACTGGGAACTGCATGAACTACCTGCTTTGAGAACAACAAGGCGTGATATTTGGACCGTGAAGACCATGCCTGAGAGAGCCCGATACGTCATTGTCTTTTTTATGAAGAAGCGAAAAGATAACTTTGAAGCTGATTGTACCTACTTTGATAATTTAGACATCACCGATGTCAAATTGCATTTAAATTCTGAAGTTTACCCCTATGAGTCGTTAAACCTAAACTTTGTCAATAGACAGTTTGCAGAAGCCTATCAGATGTATACGGACTTTCAAAAAACCTATTTGGGGAAACAACGGTCGGAGCCGCTTTTGGATTTGCTCGCTTTCGCTGGCAGAGCCCTATTTGTTATTGACTGTTCCAAACAAAATGAAGCCCTCAAGAGTAACACTATTGACGTTAAGTTGGAGTTTCAAAGTTCCGAAAACTTCTCGAAGGAGTCACGTGCCTTTTGTATAATTATTCATGATCGAGTGCTCGAGTATCAGGCCTTAACAGGTCAAGTACGTGATCTATTGTAATCAGTTACTATTCAACCCTCTCAGCACGATGAAGTTTGTTGTGGTTGACGTTCAGGGATTCAGCGTTCCAGAATTTCAAGCTAAAGAATTGGCTATTTACGATGGAAAGCAACTCAAAAACTATCTTTTCAAACGCGTTCGGCCGTTTTATGAGCTGTCCTATGATTGCCAGAAGCAAGTAATGTTTCTATATGGGAACCGACATGGTTTATACTACAATTCCGGCGAAACCGATTACAATGAACTTCACCGCATTATCTACAACGATCTACGGGATGTTGATGTCATCTATGTGAAGGGGCATGTAAAGAAGACCTTCTTACTGGGAGCTTTTTCCACGATGAAATATCTTAAGCATATACCCGATATTGTTAATTTAGAATTTACTAGGGACAGTGTTGCTGTACCGAAATTAGCTCTAAGTAAAACCACTTGTTCTTATCATGCTTTAGAATATTGTATTTGTAGTGCTGAGAATTCAAAAATCCTGTATGAATATATTTATGATTTTTTACCTAAATAAAGAAGTTAAACTGTATTCCCTGTTTAATTTTATCCTATATTATTACGCCCCCTTGAGGAATTTGATCATTTAGTCTCGAGCTTATGACAAAGACAGTCGACTTGTCAGTTAAATTAGACGAGCATTTGAAAAAAATACGCAAGCTGAAAAGAGACATTAAGTTTTATCAAGAATATAAATCTGTGGTTAGATTGTTTTCGAAACTTACCATTTAAACTTACCAATGGCGGCCTCCTCCTCTTCCTCCTCTTCCAGCTGGGCTAAGGTGTTTGAATCTTCCTCTAGATGTCCTGATGTTCCAGCGGTAGTTCTGAAGACTAAGCCGAACCGAGTTTACGAGATTAATGACTTTATAACTGTCATTTTTACTACATCCGAAGAGGAACGCAAACAAGTAATTTTGGATACTATTGGTTATGGCAAAATTTCTTTCTCTAGTGAGGAATTTGAAGAAATTTTAAGCACTTTTGATTGTTTCAATACCCATTGGGTAGATATATTTATGATAATTGGACAGTATACGCTAGTGTTTCATCGCAATGGTGATAAGAGAAGTCTCAAGTTTGAAGATGCCACAACAGACAAGTATCTATTTCGATGGACTGAGAAGCTAATACACCTATTTGCAAAACATGTTTATGAATTGTATAAGCTTAATATTGAATATTATACTGTTACTAAATAAATAGTCTAACGTTAATTTGTTTTTTTTTTCTTTGTTCTAACTAAGGAAATAAGACGCCAATATAAACACAAAAACAAGCATTTATTAAAGTGGAAAAAAAGCTCAAAAAACACAAAATGTGACCGAACAGTGGTCTGTAAATAGAGTAAAATAATAAACAATAGAAAAATACAAAAAGGGTAAACTTGGGTAAAATAAGTTAAAAAAGCACAAAATCTGACCGAACAGCGGTCTGTAAATAGTAAATATAGTAAAATAAACAAACAATATAAAAAATCAAAAAAATAGGGTAAACTTGGGTAAAATATACATATAAACAATCAATGTAAAAATAAAGAAATAGGGCAAACTTGGGTAAAATATACATATAAACAAATAATAGAAAACTAAAAAACTAGGGTAAACTTAGGTAAAATATACATATAAAGTAAATAAATGAATACAATAAATAGGGTAGACTAGGGTGAAATAAATTAATACAACAAATAGGGTAGAAATAAATGAATACAATAAATAATAAAATAAATAACATATATGCTTAATCTAATATCACAGCCTCGAAAGTCATACATTTAGCTACCAAAGGTGATTAAAGTAAAGTTAGCTGTCCGTGATCAGTCTTCGCTCATGGAATTTCCGATGATTCCTTAGACTTTTTAATATCTCTATGACCCCAAGCAAGCGTGTTCTCCAAGTCGCCGGGAATAAGGTAACGCTTATCGTCCGCGTGTGATAGCGCTACCTTATTTTTCAGTTCGACATACATATCGTGTAAATGCGAACGGAAAGTGTTCATCTGTCGATGAATCTGAGTTCCTTCTACGTCAACCGCCTCCCTATAATCGTCAAGAGTTAGTTCGGATTGGGTGACGTAGTCAGGAACTCCCTTAGCTTTTTTGGTTAACTTTCCCCCCACATTTACACAATATGCCTTCGCCCCGGTACCGTAGAAATCCCAAATGATTTTTCCTGCATACTCATCTTTCATTTTGCCCAAAATTGACTGGTTTACAGGAACATCATGTGGATTTTCCTGTGAGAAATTAGACGTATCGAATCTATCTAAATTTTGTGTCATATCGCTATAGAAATTTTCGGTTGTAACTTTTAACACAAGGGAATCGGTGTCAGTGTAGAGTAATACCGCGTTGTTGCCGTATTTTGGCTTAATATACCCGTACAGAAAGTCATACATAATAGTCTTGGATATTTCCAAGATACTAAAACCCACGTAAATCGGTTTATTATATGTGACTTTTTGTTTTTTCATCTGGATAGCTACCAGGTTCTCGTTAAAAATAGTGCGATCTTTAAAATGAGGTTTTGAAATTAACGCTTCGGTTCCCAACCTTCTACCAATATTTTCCCAATGAGAAACAAGTTTAACATCTACCCGTTTCTCCACATTTTCCATTGTTTTCCCAAACACAGCGTTGTTCATAAGTTTAAAAAAGGTTTTTTCAACATTATTTTGCGCTTGATTGCGCATCGCTGTGTTTAGGTCAATGTATTTCTTTAGCCACGGTGATTGGTCAAAAGATATAACGCGATGAATTTTGGTGAGCTTAAGCCCATAATCTAAAGCCTGACGCAAATTTTGGTAATGAATTATATATTTACTTTTAGGTTTAAAATTTGGAATTAATTTTTCAATGTCTTGGAATTTTGATTCTGGTGGAGCTATTGATTGTGGACAAAAGGGTAGTTCGTTGTGTAAATAATGCAACTGTTCGGGATATTCTAAATCTACCTCTAATACGTAGTAAGTTTTAGAATCATTCGCGGCATTCATGTAATCTAAACTTTGAATTTCGGTCTCATCCAACCACTTAAAATTCCCCGTTGGTAAATATTGTGACATAGCCGCACCATAGAGGTTGGTAGCGTCCAAATACATGATGTAGGAAGTAGGTTTGGAAGCGTCATAATGAGGTATAAATTTATTATTTGCAAACGCTTTTCTAACACTACACTGACTGACCCCACCGCGAATACCGTGTTTAAAGAAGTGTACCATGTCTAGATCCGTCAGTAATTCCAAGCAAATTGATGTGGACTTGAGTGCGGCGTCCATCGCAAGAGAGGGCGCGGTGAAGTACTGGGCAGGATCTAGACCGTAAGTGTTAAGGCACACGTCTCTAAAACTTTCAAAAACATCTGTTAATAATAATACGTCGGATTTTAAATAAATATCTGAATATTCGCCTAAAGTTTTACATTCAAATAAATTCCACACAGCCCAAGCACGCTTGTAATCCTCGTTACTGATATCTTCTTTTTTGAGTTGGTTGTAAAAGTCTTTCTGTGATGGTAGCTTTGTGTCATCCAATTTTTTGAAACTATCCACGTAATTATATGGGAAGACACCCTTCTGTCGAATAAGCTGAAACTTATTTTCTTCCGCGAAATATTTTCTAACTTCTCGACATTGTTCTGGTTTTAAATTTTGACTAAGTTTATCGAGACTGCTGGCCATGAAACGAAAACTGTCGAGGAAGCGTAATTTTAAAAATACCTGTCGTTGTTTACCATCTCTGTTCTCGATGTTATCCACCAAAACATGTTTAGTAAAGGAGATATACTTTTCCTTGTTTTGGGGGATAACATCCAACTTTTCTTCGTTGGAAGCCAATTCCTTAACAAACAGGTGGGAGTCAAAGTTGGACATGTTATGGAAAAAGATGGGTAGAAATTGTGGAATTTTGTAATTAAGGTTGCATACAGAGTGCGCGGGGCCTCGATAGGAGCTATGTTCGTGCACATGATCGTTTAACGCTACATCAAATGGCTTTTCGCAAATATGACACACCCTAGCTTCTTGATGCTCCCTCTCTTGTTCCGCAGAAATAGGTGTCATGGGTACTCCTTCCTTCATAAAACGATTATAGATTGATTTACAATCAATCTCTAAGCGTTTTACGAATTCTTTGTTAGCATCCGGACCTCTATAACTTTGGTAAATGGAATGAGCATCGTCAAAGTCACATTTTATGTAGTAACCGAACGAGTACGGAACATGTTTGTGCGTTCTCACCGTATATGACGTATCGGGATCCTGCGCATTTTCCTCTGTATCCAGGGGTTCAAGGATTGTCTCGAAATCGGCATAAACAACAAAAGGTACTTTTAATTTTTTTTCAAAATTTGTAAATTTCAAAATATTCTCGGGAATCTCTTCGCCATATTTATTTTTTTTTAAATTTGTCGTTGGGACTTTATCTAAAACGTGCCCACAATCGTGCTCCTGAGGAGTCTTTAATTTTTGTTCTGAATCAAAATACGATAAGCAACCATCACATAAATACTTAACACCATGATGTAGGGATAATTGACTTGAGATCAGGCGCGATAAACTTCTTACTAGGCAGTAATGACTATTTCCATAGTCATCACTGGTTACTAACAAATTTACGTGTCGCTCCCTATTACGAGACTTTGTAAAGTATAAGGGACCCACGACTTCAATAATATTTTTACCATCTTCGAACCCTTTCTCCAGTCCATAAACATTGATAGAAATATTATTGAGTCGCTCAAACTTAGTGATATCGGTAAGTTTAATCGGATATTCCATACCTGTAAAGTCCAGTTCGTTCTCAAAAGGCAAATAGTTCGCGACTCTATTTGCATTTTGAGTCCAATGAAGTGGATGTAAGGCAGCTAGGACTGACCACATGAAACATTTTTGATCCGTGTTCTGGATGTTCAGAACAGCTTTCTTTGCTTCAATCTCCTTTGGCAGCGGGATGTAGGAAGATGGCTTTAGAGGCTGGATCTTGTTGACGCCTAATTCTAAGTGCAGGAGTTGTTGGAGCGCCCACCCTGTAACAATAGAAATATTTTTTAGTAAGAATATTAAACCGTTTTCACTTTTTTTTGCAACAGTTTAATACTCACCACTATCCTTTTCCATAAATTCTGAATACTTCCGGTCCAGGATAGTGCTGAACTGCTCAAACAGCTCCTCCAAGTCCGTAGCCCCGTTCACCAGCTGGTATTTGCTGTTGAAGGACTTCACCTCTGACGACTCGTTCGACTGCAGGAGGAAGCGACCGAAAAGCTCCAGACCGACCTTCAGCTGCTCATACTTTGCGCAGATGTCTCCCACCAACTTGACGAATTTTTGTTTGAGATGTTGCAGAAACTGCTTTACGTTGGTGGGATCCTGGCTTGAAGTCAGTCGGTACGTTGCAATTCGGCTCCTGAACGATGTTCTGATCAACTCTACTCCTTCCTCCTCCTGCATCGCGCAGCATTTCTCACGATGTCCCAGGGTCCTGAGATGACCGCCCCATCGGTTCGTGGGGACATCTAGTTTGCATAGTGTGCAATGCTGCGTGGACGATGTTGTTGGTTCTGAAAATCGGAAATAAATAATTAGCACCTGAGTTATATAAAGACAAATTTATTATTTAGATCACCAAAAATTTCAATTTGAACTACTCACCATCTGTCGAAACGAGTCTTGCTCTTTCCGCCATGGATGTCTGCGTGGTCTTCGCTGGTCTTTTGGGGGCCGGGTGTTTCTCCTTCTGGTGGCGAAGAAGAGCCCCCTCCGACTTGAAAATTCCACTGCAGACGTCGCAGATCTTGACTGCTAGGCGACAATCTCCATGACGATTGAGGCTGTCCTTCCTGGTGAATGCACGGTTACAGAAGTTGCACACAAACATTTTCTGGAAAATAAAATATTTTGACTGAGGAAAATGTTCCAGAACCCCTCACTAGTATACTACTGCTATTATGTGACTCCGAGATGTGAGTGGAAACCGAACATACATCATCTTTCCCTACTAGCTGTTTGATTCATTTTTTTTTCTGGCACTAAATTTCCAGTTTTTTAGCATAACTTCAAGCAAAACTGCAGTTTATACATACCCGATAGAGAAATTATTTTTTAAAACGCTATTACATGCATAAAGACTACTTCGTTCGGTTCTAGTTTCAAAGATTTATTGTTTGGGTGTTACGTCCCTCTACTGCTAAGGTAAATTAATATTTTAAAAATAATAAGTCCCTGCGTTTAAACAAAAAACAAATAATGAAAAAATAAATGTTTTGAACACTGTCAGCGACTTTAAAATTTTTTCAAACAATATTACATGTATGAAGACTACGAGTGCTTTGTCAGGTTCTAGTTTAAAAGATTTATTGTTTGGAAGCTATGTCACTCTACTGCTAAGGTAAAATATTTTAAAAAATATTTTAAAAATACTCAAAGTCACTACGTTTAAACAGCAAACAACTAATGAAAAAAGAAATGTTTTGAACACTGTCAGCGACTTTTAATTCTAAAAAGTATGTTTGATCTTAATCTATATAGTTTAAAAAATAAAAAAAGGGTTTCAGACAAAAATACTTTTCTATTACTCGATCCCGATTCTAATATTAGTGTGAATAACTCAAGATTTCCATGCTGTTACTTAAACGCGAAATTAAAATCATAATTTTGTACAATACGGTTGTAGGACAGACACATCGACAGACTATTTTTGATTTTCCCTGACAAAGCGGCACTCGGTTGTAAGACAGACACATCGACAGACTATTTTTATTTTCCCTAACAAAGCGGCACTAATATTCTTGTAAATATTCAACATTTCATTTTTTGCTAATACATGCATCCTACAAAACTTTAAGCTAATATCAATCGGTACTTACCCAAAAATTTCACAGTACACTTCCTTCACACACAAAAAAAAAACAACGGCCACTCTGACTGTTTGACACCCAACGAACTTAATGCACACACACAAGGAGCTTCAGATGCCAACTGTGCTTTACAAATTGTCACATTCCCCCTTTTATGCTTTCTCTTATCAACCGGAAACTGACGAGTCCTAACAAGTTAACGACGCAGTTTGCTGCTTAAAATAAAATTAATATTTTATAATTGTGTGTTTTATTTATCAGTTCCTAATTTGCAATTCTTTCCGCTATTACCACGTTCGAGCCAGCCTTATCACCGGAAACTGCTGACCGCACCTTCTTGAGTTGCACACGGCACTAATACATATTTTTTTGTTGTTATTATTCACTTAAATAATATTAATACATTCTATTTCTTCAAAAATTTTAAAATCTTAATTTTTACCGATCGGTTCTACGTACATATTTGCTTCTATTTAAACTCACATACCGACTGTTATTTTACAAGTAAATAACTTTTTCAACTAATTAATATTCTCCTGATAAGGACGGAAGTTGCGAAGGCTGACGGCTTCCGGCGTCCTTATCGCTGTATATTCCTTTCTATTGCCACTAAAACATATGTAAATACGTTTTGATTTCCTTGCAAACAATTTCAAACTAAATCATTAATTTTCTTTCATTGCTAATGCCCTTACCTCTCGGAATTAAGAAACCCTAATAGCGCTATTACTTTATTTAAATTTTTCTCTTTTCTTTGATACCCATCCTGAATTTTATCATATTTGAGCCCCCCTTTTCATCGACCGGGAGTGCTACGATCGACTGTTTAAACAGAGCTGTTTAAACAGGGGTGTTTAAACAACCCTGTTTAAACAGCGGTGTTTATAACAGGGTAGTTTAAACAGGGCTGTTTGAGCAGGGCTGTTTAAACAAGGGTGTTTAAACAGCCCAGTTTAAACATTGGTGATTTTAACGTGGGTTGTTTAGTTGTTATTAACTTAAATAATATTCCTAAATTATATACTTCATCGAAAATTTACTATACAGGGTGATGTAAAAATTTTGAAATCTAATTTTTTACTCCAAGTCGAGATTTTTGAAAAATAATTTGATAAATCGAATGATCTCATCATCTACTATCCTACATCCAAATTTCAACTCTCCAACCTGAGCCATTAGAGCGCTAATAGCAAAAAACTGTATCTCCGAGACCAAAGGGCCGATCGACGCCATTCTTTTTTTAAACGCTTTCTGACATCACCCTGAACACGTGACATATGCTAAATTTTTATACTGACGTTTCACACGTGACTGGTGACAGTTGACATACCTTAAATGACAGGTGACAGCCGCCATACTTTTACACATGTCTTATGACGTCATTTTGAACACGTGACCTACGTTAAATTTTTATTTTGTCGTTTCATAAGTGACAGGTGACAGTTGACATATCTTAAATGACAGGTGACAGCTGCCATACTTTTACGCATGTCTTCTGACGCCATTTTGAACACGTGACCTACGTTAAATTTTAATTTTGGCGTTTCATAAGTGACAGGTGACAGTTGACATATCTTAAATGACAAGTGACAGCTGGCTAATTTTTTTCTTCTGTCTTATGACGTCATCCTTCATACGTGACGTATGTTCAATTTTAATTTTGACATTTGACAAGTGACAGGTGACAGTTGACAGATCGAAGTTGACAAGTGTCAGCTGACATTTATATTGCTGACGTAAGATCCAGTGACGTAGACTTCGATGACGTACTTGAAATTTGCACATGCGCAAAGGTGGCCGAGATATGACGTCATATATCACAAGATAAGATCCCACCGGTGGACGGCGGATGGTCAACTCTCAAAGAATCACTACTTAGTTATAATCCTCGTCAACTATAAAGGTACATATCCACGATGACATATTTTCCCGAGATTATTGTCTCGTGATTATTTTGTTATAGGTACGTATAATGTATGATTCACAAGACAAAAATCTCGGGAAAATATATCATCGCGAATTTGTACCTTAAGTCATGTTGTTACCATTTATATAAAATAACTTGCATATCCGAGCAAAAAATCGCCAGCCGAGATAAGAATTTTAGTCAGGGCGCATATATTAAATGAATTATATTTTTCGGTTATTGTATTGGTTTATTTTTTCTTGCAAGTTCAAAAGGCTTGAAAAAAGGTGTAAGCTAATTTAAATGCACTGTTTGCAATAAATTTAAACAATAATTTTGTACAAATAACGAATTCATTATTTATTTAAACGGTTTAGAAAACCTATTCGCCTGGACTAAACTCTGGCGATATCTTGGACAGTTGGCATATCCAAAAAAAACAGTAGTTTATTCCTCGTACAAACGGATTTATTTTTTCTAACTGCTTAACAGATTACTGGTAAACCAGGTCTTAAAGGAATAAGCAGTTTTATATTCGGTTAAAATCAGTGTGCTTGTAAATTTTTTAACTGGTGATGAATAAAATAATACATAATTATTACTGTTTTATTTCACTAACTAAATACCAATTAGAATTATAGGCGATAATATTGTAGGACCTTTTTTTATTAATGGCAAGTTAAATGGGGATAGATATTTGGACTTATTGCAACAGGAGATTATACCAGCTGTTCGGAATCTGAATGTTAACTTTGAGGAAATTTGGTTCCAGCAAGATGGCTGTCCCGCACACAATGCGAGACAAGTCCAACAATTTTTAACAGTAACTTTTCCTGGGCGACTCATTTTTACCCGAGGTACTATACCGTGACCGGCTAGATCACCGGATTTAACCCCCAACGACTTTTTCCTCTGGGGCCATTTAACTCAAAAAATGTACGGGCACCGTCATGAGAGGTTGGGTTGGGTTGGGTTGGGCTGAAAATTTAGAAGAGTTAAGGGTTAAAATTATTAATATTGCCAATTCAATCTCCCAGGAAAATTTAACAAATGTTCGAGGAGAGATGTATGATAGGTTGGGTTACTGCGAGGCCCAGCAGGGTGGCCTTTTTGAACATTTAATACATTAAATTTTTTCTAGAGTTCCTTTTTATTTTATTGTTTTTTTAAGAATTTAAAATATCGAGTTTGTTTAAAATCTTATTTTTATTTTTTAGAATATCCGTATTTATTTTAACGCGGAAGGCTAATAAAACTTAATCATTTTAAAATCACTGTTTTATTTTTCAATTCAACAATGATCCTAAAAGCCATAAAATGAGAAATACGTATTTTCCTTCGTAATTATTAACAGTATTCAACTAATCTCCACCGTAACTCAAGCAGTACTAAACCACAGAACAGGTTAGAAACATTAAGAGCGTGCTAATTGGTCGCAACATTTGTGACGTCGATTTCAACGGTGGCGCCCTCCGTTGTAAGCTCGAAAGTACTCTTGGCGGAAGCGGGATGCGGGGGAATCCACCATATGATCATTGACCAGTTAAAAGTCAATTAATGTTTTGACATTTTATCACCTTGTTGTATTTACATGATGTTAAAAAATATTTTATTGGACTTTATAAATGAATTTTCAGAGAAAATATAAAAAATATCAATAGCGGCTATTTGCTAAAACAAATATTTAAATACAACAAAGCACAAAATACCAAAACATCAATTAACCTTTAAAAGCAATACAAAACTGTATTGTATTTAAAAGTAAAACAACGATGTCCCATTTTTACTAGTTTTTTACTAATTTCTTAATTTAGTCAATATAAATATAATGAAATTTTTATCAAGTCAACTCGTAACATGGCTCACATGAGAATGTTAAAGCAAGGTAAAAGTCACAATCGGGTGAAGGTTCTAATCAGATTTCGTCAGTTCCGTTAACATCACGCTGGGATTGTGTGGAGGCCCATTCCATCGAGCATTTAACATGAAACAAAACGAAAATTTCGGAAGAACCATCTTATACACTAAATACTTAATAGTTATTTATATCACACAAATCAGATGCACTATTTAACCAGAGAAAAATAAGATAGAGAGAATAATATCTCGTCTTCCCGCCAGCTCGACCACGCTATGGCCTTCAAACGGCAACACCCCGAGATTAGCCAATACGATTCTCACAATACACCCCGACATTAGCCAGTGCGGCAGCAACACGGCAAGCAGAGAGAGTTTTCTGCGGTGCGTCTCAATACTCACTCGCACTGTGCTTTATAATAACCCAAAATCTGCAGTGCACGCCCATGTCAGCTTCGACGTCGGTTTGGAGGTCATAGAAAGCAAATCGTATTTATGAATGAAATCCGTACGAGATATTATTCTCTCTATCTTATTCTTCTCTGATTTAACTTTACTCATTAATTGAATGGTACATAACAAAAACTAGATAAGTTTCGCCTTTTTATTAATAATAATAATAATAATAATAATAATAATAATAATAATAATAATAATAATAATAATAATAATAATAATAATAATAATAAAGATGTTTATTTATGCCAATAAAAATAATTTAAATATAAATATAAAATTGATAAAAGTAAAAAAGAAAACCAAAAAAATGACAGTAGTATACTAGTTGGCATAAATAGGTAGGATTTTGATTTATAAGAAATCATTCTTCCAATCCTACCCCTACTGAATAATTTTTTATATTATTTTTAAAAGTTATATAGCTTAAGCCCCTTAGACTAGCAGGAATATTATTAAAAATTACAGAAGATGTATATTTAAACAAAGACATATTTTTCAGTATGATGTTGAGGTATTTCTATTGCGTTCTGATTTCTCGTATTAACATTATGAACATTATTCCTGAATTCAATTTTTTCACATAAATATCTAGGTTTCTGAGTTAAAATTATTTTATATATAAAACAGGATAAGTGGATTTCGCGTCTTTTTTCTAATTTAATTATATTATGTTTGGTAAAGGTAGGTGATATGTGATAATATTTTTTTAGTCCTATTAAAAAACGAACACAGTTATTTTGAAGAATTTGTAATTTCTGTTTATCTTCGTTACTGATATTTTTGTGATAAATTATATCACAATAATCTAATCCACTTAGAATAATTGAATCAAGCAGCCTAAGTTTAGTATCGGTATTTAAGTAGTCCTTAAATTTATATAAAATTCTTAGTTTGTAGTATGCTTTTTTAATTATATTTTTTATATGTTCATTAAAATTTAGATACTGATCAAAAATTAGTCCAAGATTTTTACCATATTCGATTGAAGTAATCTTAAAATTATTGTTAAGACCAATTTTGAAATCAGAATTATTTTTTATTTTAGCGATTAGTGTTTTAGGACCAGTTAAAATTAACTTAGTTTTATTTTCATTTATTTTTAATCCATGATCAGTTATAGTTTTTGAAATATTTAAAATATCCTTATTGATTAAAGAAATACTATTTTTTAAATCTGTGTATTTGATTGAGTGGTATATTTGAGTATCATCTGCAAAAGCTAAAAGACTGCCGTGTTTAATTGATAAATGAAAATCAAAAGTGTATATAATAAACAATAAAGGGCCTAATACAGATCCTTGTGGAACACCTCTAGAAATCGGCAGCGAATTTGAAATGTCACAAATGTATTCCTTTGCAATTTTTGTTACTTGTTTTCTGTCAGATAAATAATGTTTGAACCACTGACAAGATTTTTGACTAAAACCTATATATTTAAGCTTTGCTAATAACATTTCATGATTTAGAGAATCGAAGGCTTTAGCCAAATCGAGAAAGACTATATTAGTAGCAAAACCTGAATCCCAATTTTCTAAAATACCATCTTTAAGTTTACAGAGTAAAGTAGATGTACTAAAATTTTCTCTAAAACCTGATTGATTCTCTGGTAAAATATCATATTTTTTTAAATACTCTATTACTTGGTCAAAAACTAAACGTTCTAAAATTTTAGGTATTATAGAAAGTAGAGAAATGGGTCTGCTATTTATTTTGCTGTCAGTAAAAATGATGTGCTTTCTATAGTGTCCAGTAGGGCAATCCAGAGTTAAAGTGTACTCGTCAAGATGTATATGTTTATTTCCGAAGCTTAACGTAGGGATGCTACACACAAACGTATGTATACCAATTGACAACTTATGTTATAGTCCAGCAAGTGAACATTTTCTCGTGAAATGCATCCATTGGTATACGTAACTGTTATTATTTGTAACATTGTATGCCTAAGAGCGGTAAAATGCCAGTCTGTAAAACTTAAAAGCAAAAGGCCGCCATCTTGCTTCAATCAGTCACATGAGGGATGTATAGAGCATCCGAAAAACCTCCTGAATATGCCCGGTCTTCACTTCGGAAATAAACGTATATGTCTAGACGAGTACCCGTTAACTCTGGATTGGCGTCCAGAAGTTATAGGTTTATCCTCATTATTTTTTTCTCTTAAATATTTGTAGACTTAATCAATCGGACATTAAATTTTACTATATCATTAACAATATTGTGCTTGTCGCAAAAAAAAACACATTTTTGAAATTCATTACTGTAAATTTTAAAAAAAATTTCCTCCAGACCAACAGAGTGTGCATATTTGTCAAGATAGCAGTTGCTCAGAAAGGATTCCCATTCCAGAGGAAGTTTCTTCAAAAAATAACACTTTTAGCTGTAGTCTGTTTGAATAATTATGCTCATTTTGTACCCGACATCGGCATTATTAAAATCTGATATTGAAAAATACATACACACAAATTGGTACAGTTTTTAGGACTTATTCAGTAAGCTGTTTTTCAAGCTTCTAATGGGGCAAGAGTTTTGGGAAAATAAAAAAAAATGTTTTTATAATCCTTTGGAACATTAGTGTAATAGTTGAGTACTAAACTCTTCCAAAGGAAGAAGCTGCTATGACTGCAGCCATGTTAGAGAAAATACAGAGGCAGTAAGATGTAAGTATGGGCGGCAAACTACAAAATGAATTTTTCCGACAAGCAGAAAAATATGATAAAAATATAAATCACATTGAATGTTCTGGAATTAAAATCATCTAAATAGTTACACCTAGCACGAAATATGTTTTAAATATGATTAAGAAAATGATACCAAACTACAATATCTGATTTGTCTATTTACATATACAATAAAGAAAAGTTTGATTAAAATCATTCTTATGACACAAAGACCACACACAAAACAGAAATGGTCAAATTCACTATTGCCAACTTTCATCATTTATTTACTATTGCGAAATTATGTTCACTTAAATAAACCATATAATAAATAAATAAATTGTTAATATTAGTCTAGTCTTCAGAACATATTGGTATTGGAAAACATTCCAGTGTTTATTATTTTTGAATGCTCACAGTATATTTTGCTGACAGACTTGCTGATAACTGCACTTTAAAATAACAAAAAACGACAAAACTGTTTATTTTAATCAAACTACACGTACAATTTAAAATTAAAAATACCTGGAAAAATGTTTGTTTACTAAACTATGGAACAGAATACCATGTTTCAAGACATGTATTGATAATAGACTATATAGTTCGTACAAATTAAAAACCGATGCACGTCATCAAACACGTGTTTAAGTTTTAGAGCACACTGTTGCCAGATTGTTATAAATTTATCGAATATTGAGAAATAATTTACCTAGCACATGGATGGATTTTTTTTGAATTATTTACTCATTTATTTTTTGTTAAATGACTTATCTTTTAACATTAAAAAGATGTAGAATAATTTAAAAAGTTTATATCGTTGTACAAGACATTGATTAGTGTATAAATATGCAAGCACAAAAAAGAGTACGAAAAATGATTTGTAAAACTGGTCACAGACGCAAGGACATGTAGGCGTGCATCAACGCACGTTCATCAATGTCCGTGTGTAAGTATGAAATGACAAACTTTTTTTATCGTGCGTGCCACATTCATACCATACAACACGGGCGTTGATGCAAGCGCTTTGATGCACTCATACACCACTCTGTGTCTATGGCCAGCTTAAGTAAAGATATCTTTTAATGGGAGAAAAAAATGGTAGGAAAAAAGTACACTGAATTTTATTAATTTTTTAAAATATATTAAAGAATAAAAAACTTTTTCACAAGCACCATTCAGTTTTTTTTTATGTTCTGACAAGACCGAAGTCTAAGTACTATGTACCGTGGGTGTACTGGGGAAATCCCACTCACACATCCAGAGGTGGAAACATCCGTACGGACTTCACCAGCCCTTTAAGAGGATGTGTGGGGTGGTACCACCTCGGTCGACGAAGAAATCCTCTACCACCTTCCTAACACATGTACAAATATTGTAGTGCAGTTCTTTGTACTGTCGCACAATTGTCTCGTCAGGGATGCCTGGTACGCTAGGTACCGATTGGACAAAAGACAGACAGCGCGCCTGTCTTTGTCATGGGTGGACTCACCACCTTGTGACCCTGCTAGCCAGAAATTGCTAGCGATCCACCAAGGAAGAGGTGACGATAATATTTAAAAAAGAATGTTTTTCCAGAAGGTGTCTCCAGGATGGGACAAAGCCCGGAGTGTCCCGGAGACCTTCTATGAAGTGAGAAAGCTGGCACGGGCATATCCAGCAATTTTTTTAAATTTGGGTAGTCGTGACTACACAAAACTGAGATTTTGCATGGTGGGCAAATTTTGCTTTCTTAGTCTTTGTCAGTTGTTGGAATTTACTTTTATCAAGGAAAGTCTTGTTTTTGTAACGTCATGTCTCCCAGCCCCTAAAATCTAACTATGTACATGCACTGTATTAGGGCTAAAACTTTCTTAGTTCTATGGCCGTAACAAGAGCCACTACATAAGGTACTTTCCTAAAGTAAATATTTCAACCTAAAAATGCAATGGTATGGGTGGAAACGTAAAACTCAGTGTCCATATTGTTCTGCTAAGTTATTTACTAAATATCTTCGTGCTGGTTTATTTCTAAAAAAATATCTAGTTAGCAAATATGTTAACATAATAAATTGTACCTATGTGATACTTACTGTGCTACAGTTCTTAAAAGCTCGCTTTTAAGCATCGGGGCTGCAAATTTTATGTTATTATTTGTTAATCAGTCTTGAATGGCAGCTTTGGTCCATGAGCCGTTTGGTATTTTGGTTAATAACATGCTATGATAAGGGGCATTGTCAATAATAATGAAAGACGGTTCAGTCAATTTCTTTAATAATTGATTTTCAAACCATTTCATGAAATTTTGTTGGTTCATTTCACCATGGTAATCCGCAAGTTGGGTTTTTGATGAAAATATATATGCGCTACACCCTCGATAAATCCATCTTCATTGCCAGCATAAAGTACGATGTATCTAAAATAATTCTGATTAAAAACATTTTCATACTACACATTTTCACTACTACTATACTACATTTTCATCTATGACTTGTGTGAACACTATTTTTGTGTATTGACATAAATAAAGATATTGAAATATTGAAAATATTGAAATACATTTGCATAACTAACCTTTTACCATCAACTTTAGTAGTTTTTACACTTTCTTATTAATATCTTGCCATGAATGATCTATGGTACCATTATGAAAAATCCAGGTTTCATCTAAGAAAACAAATTTGTACACAGCTTCTTCTTTTTCTTTAATATGAGATCAGTAGAACCATTCAAGTTTAGGGCTGCTGCTACACGCTAAAACAATATATTTGACGGTAGTTTTTCCTAAATTTTTTATCATTATATAGGTATAATATTAAAATTACCTCTCTAACAGTTAAGGGTAGCAATGGGCCATTATTGTCTCGTTCTTATTCAAAACAGCGTATCACAGATGCTACTAACTGTTGGCAACGGCTGTTTAACTGCTTCGGCATTTTGCTAACAGGACTCTGACAACTATAACACTATGATTGTTCTAAAAGAACAGTTTTTAAATGCAAGATAAAAGTTTAAAACTCCAAAAAGACACAAAACAAATAAAACCAATGTGAAGCTCGGATAAACTGTCAACCACAGCTGTCAACAAACTAGAAATGTCAGGAAATTAAACGGAACAACGCGGCACCCTCGCATATGCTGCCAACTGCCTAACAACGAATATCAGGCGCGAAATTTAAAATTCAATAAAACACTCCATTACAGTTTTCGTTTTATAATAATTATGCGGTGGTATGACTGCGCTCATTTAATAGCGTCATCGGTGACGTGCATCGGTTTTTATTTTGTATGAACTATAAGTATTTTTCTTTAATACAAAAGAACACTTACCTGGAAAAGTAATAAAGCCGTAATTTGCTTTTGTAAGCCGATGAATTGTGATTAAAATCACACATAAAATAATTTTCATCTTTTCACGAAATTATAACATGGCTGACGGACAAGACGAAGGCGAGGCAATCGAGAATAAAATAACCTGATTGGTCTAATTTTGACGTATCTGTTGTCTGTCGAATGGAAGCAAGGGCCTCTATGGCAAGCTCGCTAACTAAATGTGACAAGTGGTAGCTGCGATAATCCGTATTTAAAGTTTCAGGGCCCTGTATTAAAGTATATAAATGCAAATGCAATGCTGGGTTGGGCTGCGAGATGCTGGTAGAAGGGAAATGCAAGCGAATTAGGATACGACAAGAAGTTTTGCTTCTCTTTAGGTATCTTATAGCTGGTCTATTACGTTCTCTTTTCTGCTCGTTAGGCGTCCGATTGTAATAGTGACTTACCAGACCTGTATGTAAAAAAATAAAAGAAACGATATAATATAAAAATAATCTATTATTAATACAGGTTAACATTAAACTAGACCTAGTTCAGTATCGCTGTTGCTGTTGTCATCTAAATTTATTATTATTGGTTCTTCACTGTTCTGTGCAAAAATATAGGTATTTTCCGTTTTAATGGTATAATTTACAGAATTTTTCTAACTTGCTGCTACGATTTCATTTACATTTACATTACATTTATATTTTCATTTACATTTCTTTATTAATTCTATGACATTTAAACATAGAGTAGGTGACGTATTTCGAGCTTGTATTCTAGATTTAACCTGGTGCCACATATTTTCTATCAGGTTGAAAAAACAATATTATGGTGGTAGTCGCAGAACGGCATGACCCATTTCTTTTGCAATATTGTCACAAACGTATTTTTTTCTAATATTAGTAATATCAGTTTATTAAAACTTTCTTCAAATATGTTTTCCAGCATTAATTCCTTTATTTCCGGTTTTTTGCTAGTTGTATTTTGAACTTTTTTAACTGCAGGCTATGAGAGCTCGCATAATCCATGACGATGACACTGTGTTTAGGTTCATTTTTAAAAGATAATTTTGAAACCAGTTTTTAAAAAATTTGGCAGTTTTGTCTTTGTGGTAGTCTAAGCTGAAATCTTTAATGTTTCTGGCTGATAATAGCAGGCAATTTGAAATCGACCCATTTCCCCAACTGGCGTGTATAATTGTTATTATTTATCCCCTGTTTGAAGTAGCATTTGGCAATTGTCACTGGAATCAACCCATCCTTTTTTCGGAGTGTCATGGGTGTTGAACCAAGCTTCATCGAAATAAACGATCGGGCGGATTTCTTCTTCTCTGTATCTTTTTATAGATTGTAGGTATTCAAACCTTAATTTTCGGAACCTTTGAGACTCTTTGACGTAAAATCTTGATTTATTATTATTGATTGATCTTTTATTTATTATCCGGTATTTAAAATCCATCTTAAGCAATATGTTGTAGAAGCTAGATCTGCTACACAACATATTGGTTTTGTCATCGTTTAAACGTGACTAAAAGGAATCCAGTGTGGGCACAATGTTTTCTTTGAATGAGATATTTTTCACTTTCGTCCAAACACTTAGCTTTGCCACCATCACATCGAATCTTTCTCTCCAAACGTGGTTTTCGTATTATGTCACACACTGTGGATACTTTAATTTTTGTCATATTGCATGTTTGTTTCACTGCACTTATTCCATCGCAGTCCATTTTCACTAACAACTCATAAACGTTTTTTTATAATTTGAAACTTTTTGGATGTCTCACTTGTAGAATTTTCTAAATAATGCGGCATTTTTATTTCTTCTTTTTGCAAGTATTTAGCAATTTAACATTTGTTTCAAAAGCTTTTAGAAAACTAGCTTCAATTTTTTTAACGCCTTCTCTTAATCCTTGAGGTAGAAGAAGTGTACATTTCTTTCACCTAATTTTTCTTAGAATCCTTATTTAAGGAGGGTACGAACTTGCGCCATCAGGTAAAAAGGACACGATTTATGACTGGCAGTGCGATTTAGAATCAGACGGTATATCTTTGAACAGACTGTTTTTACTTAGCTAGGTACAGAATATAATACTTGCAACTTAACTCAATAAACAGGCTAAGGCGAATTTACCTTTCAGTGTCAATAGATTTTTAATAAAAGTTGTAAATATTGCACAACCTCAGCGAGCGTTGCCGTTTATTGTTCACTTTATTAAGTATACTGCACATTTAATAATAGTAAAAATTATTTTTATAAATGAACAAAATGTATTAACATAATTCTACTTAATACTAACACACTGTGGTAATTGTACATAATCTTATGTAATACCGTTCTAGCAGTCATGATTTAAAAAATACAATAAGAAGACAGCTTTAAGGTAAAGGTAAGGGAAATTCCTTGCATGAACCGTTTCGTGAAACTGTTTCAATTCGTTTTTAGTATTGAATTGCTTCTAAGAAGATTTCCAAACTGAATGGAATAAAATTGGCACGTGACTCGGAAGATTCAGTGTGGAACGTAAACCCTAGGTTGGTAAGGGAGCTAGCATTGCCTAACACCCAAAAATATTGTGGGGAACCTCGTTTACTAGCCTCACACCAAGAATCGTCCCGAATTAAATCACCAAGTGACACGCGTCAAAGCAACCAAAGGGTGGACAACTACAAAGGAAAAGATAAATATAATACAACATAAGCAAAATGAGAAGAAAAGAGGGATGATCCACCATACAAAAGGGGGTGGATTGTAGCATCCACCAAGCTAAAAGATGCACCAAATGGGAAGCACATCGGTCCCTTTATAACACACAAAAAAAAATTAATTAGGGTGTTCTGAGCGGTGGCACTGCCACCGGCCTGTCGCAACCTAATAGGCCGACTTAAGCTCAGGCCGAACAAAGTAGCTTGGTCCTCCCCTGGTCCGCCGAACAAGTTCGATGGGCAAACTGTTACCCCAGGGGTCAGACTTCCGCCGCCCCCCCCCCCGTGAACAGCCCTTCCAGTCGGTCTGCTCTCCGAAAGATCCATGATCTAACAAAGAGCGTCCAAGCGACATCCGGTAGCACCCAACACCGTGCAGTCTGTAAAACGAGATAGGGACAAATGTCAAAATCGATACAAAGTCAAGATAAAGTAAAGTCGCAATCGGGATAGTTTTATTTTGTCTAAAAGGTGAATAGACAAAATATATCAGTAAGGATCTAGGCGCAAAACCAGTAAATACTGAAATGGCCGGAGACTAACATATAGTCCTACCAAGACCTAGACCTAAGACAAATCCAAATAATAAATAGAATACCAAAGGCATCAAAGCAAACTAAAGCCAATCAAAGGCCAATCACGATAAGGTAAGTAAATCAAGGAAGGAAAAAAGTAACGGGATGAACGTAAAGATAATTGAAAATACGCAAAGGTAAGCAAACAAACGTAAAGGTAAGTAAATTAACGCAAATGTAAGTAATTTATCGCAATGGTAAGTAAATTATCGTAAAGACAAGTAAATTAACGCCAATGTAAAAAAAGGGTAATCAACCAAAAGTAAATAACGGGATGAACGCAACGATAATCGAAATTACGCAAAGGTAAGCAAATAAACGCAAAGGTAAGTAAATTACCTGACAGGTAAGAAAATCATCGCAAAAGTAAATAAATTATCGCAAAGACAAGTAAATTAACGCAATCGCAAAGTAAATAAATTAACGCAAATACTAGTAAATTAACGCAAATGTAAGAAAGGTACTCAATGAAAAGTAAATGAATCAAGTAAATCAAACTAAATGTTCGCAAATCTAAATAAAGAAAATTGGGTTATTTGCCAACAACTAGCAGTGAATCTCACCATAAGTGGTATTCTCAACTTCACAAAATCAGCAAAAGGAGAGAAAGAAAATTGTGTTTCCACTCTAAATCCCCAAAGGAAAGACAAAGTCGTACTCGAGCAAAAACACATACTAGTTCAAATAACCGAAATTTCCAGACACAAGTAGGGAATAATAATAAAATCACGTCAAGGTAGAGAAAATTAAGCCAAATCAAAGTAAAAGGTCACATCAAGGTAAATACGTCAAATCAAGGTAAAAAAAAGGTCCAATCAAGAGAATAAATAAAGACTTTTGGCCCTAGTCTATAGTAAAATAAAACAATTAATAGTGAATGCAGATCAAAAAACGATAAAGAAAATTAGGTCCAAAATTAATTAATCACCGCCTTCTAACCAAGTAATCAAACTTAAATTACCATGTGACACACCGACCCCCATCTCGTCTCGCGCCGAGATGGTTGTCTGCGCGAGACTGATAAACGCAAAAAGGTAAGCTACATTAAATGACCATAAACGTTACTATACGTCACTATACTATAAACCAAGCGACGATAAGGTAAAGATAATCAGGTAATGCCAGATAAATGATAACAAGGCGTAAGGCGGCAACGGCAAGTGAAAGTAGTAAGGCAGCTGAGGGCTTACCTACTACAAACAATAGAAGCAAGGCAGCTGAAGGCTTACCTTGCCACGGCTTTCAGTGGACTCCTACCCCACCTAGTTAACCCAGTGCAGCGCTATTCTAAGCGACAGTGTCCAAATCCATCAAGTCTCGCGCCCAGATGGATCCAAACACCATCACGCCCACACTGCAGAGCATACACGGCGCTCAGGGGACTCCTACCCCACCTAGTTAACCCAGTGCAGCACTATTCTAAGCGATAGTGTCCAAATCCATCAAGGTTCGCGCCCATAGGGATTCAGACACCATCCCGCCCGTGACTGCAGGGTATACACGGCACTCAGGGGACTCCTACCCCACCTAGTTAACCCAGTGCAGCACTATTCTAAGCGATAGTGTCCAAATCCATCAAGGTTCGCGCCCATAGGGATTCAGGCACCATCCCGCCCGTGACTACAGGGCATAAAAATTGCTCACGACTGAGCAAGGGAAGTAAAAGAAAAGAGAATTTAAACTGGGCCAAAAGTCAAAATTAACGCAACGATAAAAGAAAACTCACTGAAGTCATTATTGCCGAAAGAGAAAGAAAAAAGAAAAAATTAAAAAGTAGTAATTAATCAAACTGAAGCTATGGACCGAAAAGTTAATAAATTCAGAAATCGATAGATTGATAAGTAAATTGTAGCAAAATGATTAGTAAAACGTAATATTAAATTAATGACAGTAAAATTAACGGAAGGTAATAAAGTAAATAATGACTTTGAGTTGCCTAAAAATTTATTCACTCCTACGGACCACCACACGCAGTTTCGTCATATACCGGCTTAAGGTCTTGTACATGCCAAATGCCCTTACTAACACCGTGTTCATCTTCAAGCTCATAAGTACACGTGCCGGTCTTTTCTACGATCTTAAACGGACCTACAAACTCCGGAGCCAACTTTGCGCTATAATTTTTCTCCGCATTGGATATACTTTTATTCTTACGCCAAACTTCTTGACCAGGAACATAGCTTACTGGGCGTCGGCGCAAATTGTAGTTATGACGATTTTTAATACGAGAAGCTTCGATTTTAGTGTGGACTTTTCTAAATAATTGTTTGAAGGCTTCTATTCGCTCTCGAATGTAATTTTGACGCTCAGTTTCTACTAGAGGAACACCCTAAGTATAGTCCGAACCGAATAGCTTATGTTCCCTGCCAAAATTAACGCAGTATGGGGTGAAGCCCGTAGTTTCATGTCGCGAAGTGCGAATGGCGCAACCGATAGCAGTTAAGTTATCTTCCCAAGTTCGATGGATATTTTGTTGAACGTAAGAGCGCAACATCGTTTTTATAACTCTATTAACGCGTTCAGTATGATCTGCTCTAGGATAGTAATTAGCAGTGTAAAATATTCTAACTTTATATTTATCGCAAAGGGCTTGAAATTCTTTGGATTTCATTTGAGTTCCGTTGTCGCACGTTAAGAATTGAGTAGCTCCGTAGACTAAGAAGATGCCATCTTCGACACACTTAACCAACGCTGTTGCCGATCGACACGGAAATAACACGACGTACTTGCTAAAATAGTCGGTGACCACCAAAATATGAGTGTTACCTTGTTTAGAACGAGGTAAAGGTCCTATGTAGTCTAGGCTGATGGCTTGCCAAGGCTCTTTTATGTCTGGGCGATTACCCATTAATCCAGCTGGCCGTTTCTGCTCTACTTTATTCTGAGCACAAGTTCTACAAGCACGGACATAACTAGCAACGTCGGATCTCATTTTCGGCCAATAATATCTCTCGGCGACCTTCCAAAAGGTTTTAAAAACACCCACGTGCCCTGCTGATGGATTATCATGGCATCGAAGTAATATCTCTTTTCGTTTATCCTTCGGCACTACTATTTTCCAGTGGGTAGAATGATCTGGAAAACTGTTGGTCTTAACATATTTAAAGAGATTGCCATTCTCGACTCGCCAACAAGGATATTTTTCAGGACGTTCTTCTAGTTTCTGCATCATACCTTTGTACCATTTGTCTGAGGTGTCAGAAAATGATGGTGGTTCGTCAACAGCTGCGACAGAATCAGCAGTCACTGGCACTGACCTGGAAAGAAAATCTGGCACGACATGATCTCGGCCTTTACGGTGGATTAATTCAAGGTCGTAAAGTTGCAAACGAAGAGCCCATCGAGCAAGACGTCCTTGTGGATCTTTTAGGTTATGAAGCCATAACAAAGAATGATGATCGGTTATAACTTTAAAGTGTACACCCTCCAGATAGTGACGAAGCTTTTCCACACTCCAAATTACGGCAAGGCACTCTTTTTCTGTGACGGTTAATTTCATCTCTTGTTTGGTGAGAGAACGTGAAAGATAGGAAATAACTTTTTCTCCGTCATCAAATTGCTGAGTCAGAACTGCTCCTAAGCCATAAAATGACGCATCAGTCTGCAAGGTAAATGTGCGGTTGAAATCTGGACATATGAGCACAGGAGCCGTGATAAGAGCTTCTTTAATCAAGTTGAATGATTGATGGCACTCCGAAGTCCATTCCCACTTGACATTTTTCTTGGTAAGCCGCGTAATTGGGGTTATAATAGCTGAAAAGTTCGGCACAAAACGCCTGTACCAAGAAGCAGTGCCAATAAAACGACGAATTTCCATGATGTTTCATGGGGGTGCTATATTTACAATCGCCTGTATTCTTTCAGAATCAGGTCTCAAACCTTTGGCATCTACGACGTAACCAAGGTACTTCAACTCAGGTTTACAAAAGTGACATTTCTCCTCTGAAACTATGAAACATGCATCCTTGAGGCGATCAAAAACAAGGCCCAGAATCTTAAGGTGCTCAGGAAAGGTTTTGGAGATGATAATTATATCATCCAGATACACCATCACATGCTTTTCCAAGTCGACACCCAGTACACGGTCTACAATACGTTGCCAGGTGACAGGCGCATTGGTTAAGCCAAAGGGCATGCGCATAAAATGATAGAGATTCCTGCCTGGAACAGTAAAAGCAGTCAATTCACGCGAGGACTCACTAAGAGGTACTTGCCAGAAGGCTGATTTTATATCGATGGAGCTGATATAGCGGGCGTCTCTGAGGCGATCTAAAATGACTGAAAAATATGGAATGTTGTAAGACTTCTTAGTCTTACTATTAAGCTGTCTGAAATCTATGGAAAACTTATAGTTATCATCGCTCTTGCGTTCCAAACACACTGGACTGGATCAATGACTTTTAGAGGGCTCAATCACGCCAAGCTTCAACAATTCATCGATCTCCTTGTCCATAATCCGCTGCTTAAATGGAGAAACTGGGTAATATCGTTGTTTAATCGGCTTAGTGCCAGGTTTAAGTTCCAGTACGTGTTCTGCTACTTTGCAGCAGCCAAGACCAGTACCCATTTCTGATATCTTCTCCTTTACCAGTGCATTCAGAGTTGTTCGGTCGATTTCAGTTAAAGAGTCGCCATCTATAATGCTAAAAATTTCTGTAGGTTGGTCATCATTGGAAAAATACCAGACATCCTGCTTCAAGTCGGGGATCACTTCCATGGATCTCCAAAAGTCGACTCCTAAAATCAGTTGGTGGGACAGTTCTGGAAGAACTAAAATATCGATAACCCGAGTTCTATTTAATAACGTTACAGTAGCCTGAAAATAACCTAAACTAGAGCAGGTTTGGTCGTTCGCGACGGTACAGTCAGTCTGATGCTTAATAAGTTTTAATCCCAAACTTTCTAAAATTCGGAGACCAGGTTGACCTACAATAGTGCGTGATGCTCCAGAATCTAACAAGCCCAAAATTTTGTTACCTAAAATTGAAATTTCTAAATAGGGGCGCCGGTCGCCATGCGCATGAGCTATGATAAAATCTAATAGTTTTTTATTTGGAAAAGGGTTATTAGCATGTGAATGACTTTTGCTGGAAAGAGAGTTATTGGTTGACGGAAGGTTTTCATCAGAAAGAAAGTTGTTGGTTGGCAAAAGATTTTTATTGTAGGCAGAATTGTTAGGGAGTGAACGGTTTTCGTTAGAAAGAAAAAGGTGGGTTGGTGAAAGGTTTTCATCGGAAAGAATGTTGTTGGTCGGTAGAAGGGTTTTATTGGGAACGAAGTTGTTGTTCAGCGAAGCGTTTTCATTGGAAGGAAAGTTGTTGGTCGGTAAAGTGAGAGCAACGGGAGTAGTCTTACGATCTATCGGCTCTCCCGAGAATCGTTTCTCTGTCAATAAACACTTAGGGCAGTTTTTACTGGTCACATTTGGTGCGCCGCAGCGGTAACAATGGATTCTGCACTGTTCGGGGCACTGACTATTTCGATGACCTGGCTTATTACAGTTCCAGCACAAGACTGATTTTTGGAGACGTTGGACGTGTCTCTCTGGGTAACTGTCGCACGTCTCGCGAAGTTGATGGTGCTGGAGATGATTCGGTCACTACGTCAACAACCGGTAACTGTTCATCGTCTCTCGAACCTGATGCTTCAGCAGTCATAAACGTGAAGTCTGGCTCTACAAAATTCTGCCTTTTTCTAGGAGGTGGTACATAGTTCTCTGCACGATATTTCTTTAACTCCAACTTGAGACATTCTCCTTCTAGTTCTTCCAATTTGCTGACTACCGGAAGTTGGGTAGTATAATAGGGTGACAAGTTTCGTATAATAATGTCAAGTTAGACGCCCTCAGAGATGGAGCCATGTCGTCTAAACAACGCACTCATATTAGAAAGGTAATCGACTATATTCTCAGTCGAATCCTGAGTCCTGTCTAGAATTTCCTTAAATAACCGATGACGATAATCCGGCGGTTCGAAATGTTTACAGAGAAGGTCAGACAAACTAGACCAGTCCGAAAATCGATGACGATTAGCGCGAAACCAATTCAGTGCTTTACCAGTAAATAAGTCGATAGCGGATGTAAATAGTTCGCGTTCAGAAAAACCTCGAGCTTCGTGTAGTTCCGAAACTCGCTCCAAGAAATTATGCACGGACATCTATCCAGCCTCGCCGATAAATTTAATACCCCACTTTTCAACACATTGCGCTTTGCTACACGACTGATGGCGAACGGAAGCGGTAGTCGATATGTTGTGGCTAACTGCCGGTTGGTTGACTTTAGGCGACAAGCGCGAGTGTCGTGGTCGACTGTTGGACGCATTGCTATTTACTGACGCATCCGAATCCGACGCAACCGAATCCGAACCGTCCGAATGAGCTTGACCGAGCAAGATGCTTAAATTTGGATCTTGTTTTAAGAGACTGCCCAAACAGTTTAATTTGCCTAAAATTTGGAGCAACAAATCAGAACGAGTTTGCGATTCCGCGGCACTAAGGTTCGCAACCGGAATACGATGAACGCGTGTAAATAAGTGAACAAGTTGAGATTGTAAACGTTCAAATTTTTCTTTAACGGGTTCGCCAGAGACATTTTCAATCGCGCTGTCAATATTTTGTAAGGTTCTAGTTATATAGTTACATTCATCGACAAAAACACAAGTATAGGCTAGACGAGCAAAAATTTTACCTTTCCTTTCCATTTCTAAAATTGGACGTAACGCTTCTATAAGTTCTTTTACCGTATTGGCATAACTAGCCGGTACTCTACGTATTATTAATGGACCCAAACAGGCCGCGTTACTTTTCGAAATAAAATTCGTAATTAATATTGTGTTTTATTAATTACTCTCAACAAAACAATGGTGGACGAAACAGCGGGTCACTGTGTCGTGCGTCGTGCGTTAGTTCTCGTTCCTTCTTCACCCTCTTCGCACCCTTCACACAGGTCTCTCGTTTACTTAAATTGCACAGGCGCCGACTCCAAAATTAAGTTTCTCGACACGCAGTGACCTCTGTGAATCTTATGCAAAAGATTCTTGTTAGAAGTAAAGGAAACCTATTTATGATACAATTCTAAAAATCGATTCTTATTAAAAGTAAATAAACCTATTTATGATACAATTCTGAACATCCCGCCCACATTGAAAGAATACTTTCAATGATTACAAGTGATCAGACAGATAAATATTTCATTAAAAATAACAAACAAAAGAGTAAATATAGTCTTTAGTCTATTTGCAACGGTAGCAAACTGATTTTTGTCACTGCTCGTTTACAAACTGCACCCTTGGTTTTGATGCTCACTACGCGTACGATATTGTCCTTCCCAGGATGAAGATCGGTGATTCTGCCTAGTATCCATTGTTGTGGAGGGGCATTCTCGTCGCGCAACAGGACCAAAGCTCCAATCTGGGCTGGCGGACCAGTGCTGCATTTCCATTTTGTTCTTGCCTGCAGAGAAGTAACGTATTCTGCAGACCATCGCTTCCAAAAATGTTGTACGAACTGTTGTAGGCGCTCATACAAAACCAGTCTGTTAGTAGGAACGTCGCTGACATTTCTTTGTGGAATTGCAGTGAGTAAGTCGCCAATAAGGAAGTGGCTAGGTGTTAGGGCTAATAAGTCATTAGGATCGTTGGATAGTGGAATGAGTGGTCTGGAATTTAAAATTGCCTCTATTTGACATAATACCGTACAAAGTGACTCAAAGGTTAAATATGCCTCCTTTAAGACCCTGGTTAAATGATATTTAGTAGACTTCACCGCTGCCTCCCAAAGTCCTCCAAATGACGGCGAACGCGGCGGTATGAAATGCCATTTTATGTCATTTTCCAGTAGGAATGTAGAAAATTTCAGATTTTTTGATAAATCATGGGGAAAATTAATAATTTTTTGAAGGTCATTATTTGCCCCTACAAAATTTGTTCCGTTATCTGTGTATATATCCTTGCATAATCCCCTCCGAGAAACAAACCTTTTTAACGCACTCAAAAAGGAATCAGCACTCAAGTCACCAACGAGCTCAATGTGAATGGCGCGTGTAACAAAACAAATAAAAATACAAATGTATGCCTTAATCAATTTTCGTGAACGCAATTTACCATCCATTATCATTACAGGACCAGCAAAATCGCAGCCTACAGTTAAAAATGGACGTGAAGATAAAAGTCTGGATTGGGGAATATCACCCATCATTGGCGCACTGAAAGAAGGTTTAGCCTTAAAACAAACAAGACATTGGTTGATAGCACGCTTCACCGCATTTTTGCCGTGTATGATCCAATACTTGTTCCTTAAAATAGTTAAAAGAGACTGAGTAGCTGCGTGTAAGTTTTTGTTGTGTTCGTATTGAATTAAAAGTCTCGTAAAGTCATGATATGGTGGTAACAAAATGGGGTGTTTAATGTCAGGAGTTAATGTCGAGTGTCTAATTCTTCCACCCACGCGTAACAAACCCTGCTTATCAATAAAAGGATTTAGAGGAAAAAGTTTACTATTTTTAGAAACTGGTTTATTATTTTGCAGGTCGTATATTTCCTTGACATACTTGTACCATTTTTAAAAGTATATTGAGTGCGTTGTCTAGTTCATCTTGTGTAAGGTTACCCGAATTACGCTTATTTTTGTTTTTGGGATTTATGTTAAAAATATATCTTAGTAAGTAAGCGAATATTCGCAGTAATTTTATAAATTTGGAATATTTTTTAAATATGTCCTGGTCTTGGTACATTGTTTCTGCAAAAAATGATAACAAAACCCCCTTTTTTCTTTCGGGTACATTATCCATATTTAGCTGTTTCGAAACGGGCCAAAAATTTTCATTTTTTGTTAGAAATTCCGGACCGTCCCACCATAAATTACAATCAAGTAATTGTCGTGGACTTAATCCGCGGGAAAGCACGTCAGCGGCATTTTCCTTAGAGCTGACATACCTCCACTGAGATTTATCAGTTAATTCGTGAATTTGTGTCACCCTATTGGCCACAAATGTAGTCCAATTATTGGGTTCGCCTGCGATCCACGAAAGAGTGATAGTAGAATCGCACCAAAAATATTTATTTTTTATGTTTATATCGAGAAATTGTTGTACCTTATTTGTTAAGCATGCTAAAAGTAGAGCACCGCAAAGCTCTAGTCGTGGTAATGAAATTGTTTTTAAAGGAGCAACTCGACTTTTAGCGCATAATAAGTTTGAATGACGCAAGCCGTCGATATCAGTAGTTACCAAATATACACAAGCGCCGTACGCAGCCTCACTTGCATCACAAAAACCGTGTAATTCTATTGCCATGTAGTTTGGAGCGACTATTTGTCGAGATATTTTTATTTTGTCAAGATTTGGTAATTGTTCAAAAAATGAAATCCAAAGTGTGCAGATATCTACCGGTACGGATTCGTCCCATCCCAACTTGCATTGCCAAAGACGCTGCATTATTATTTTAGCACATACCGTAATAGGACCGGCAAGACCCAAAGGATCAAAAATCTTCGCAATAACCGATAAAATTTGACGTTTAGTAGTTATATCGTGGGTATCAAAATTAGTCGAATAACTCAAATTATCATTACTAGGACTCCAAAATAATCCAAGTGTTTTGCGTGTTTTGTCTTCAGACAAGTCATAGTTTTCTAACTGGCCCTGATCGCAATCAGCTAAAACTTCACCTTTGTTACAATAAAATTTTCTTAATGGAAAACAATAATCACTTAAAATTTGAACAATTTGGTTTTTTAAAGTTATAGCATTTTCAATTGAATCAGACCCAGTCAATAAATCATCAACATAAAAACAATTTAAAATTGCCTTGCTTGCGTTTGGATAATTTTCAATGTTATCAATAGCGGCTTGATTTAAAGATCGAATTGCCAGAAATGACGCGGACGCAGTTCCGTACGTTACAGTATTTAATGAGTAAGTTTTAAGTTCGTCCTGTGGCCTTGAACGCCACACGATACGCTGTAATTGTCTATCACCTTTTTGTACTAGAACCAGTCTGTACATTTTTTCTATGTCTCCGGTAAAAACCACATTATGAATTCTAAAATTTAAAATAATACATAATAAATCTGGTTGTATGACAGGACCTGTCATTAAAATGTCGTTTAAAGAAACCCCCGTGTCACTTTTTGCTGAAGCATCATACACGACACGTAGTTTAGTAGTAGTGCTGTCAGTCTTGATGACTCCATGATGCGGTAGGTAATACGTCATGTGAGGAACATCAATGTCATTAGGGTTAATTGGCGACATATGCCCCAGTTTCTCATATTCGGACATGAAATTACAATAATCACGCTTGAAATTTTCATCTTTTTGTAGCCTTCGTTCAAGGCTGTAAAACCGTTTAATAGCCATATTTTTTGAATCGCCTAAGTCGATAAAATTATTAGTTGTTGGTAATCTTACCTCAAACCGACCCTGTGCTGTACGCTTATAATTTTCAACAAAGTGTTTTTCGCATGCTAGTTCCTGCGGTAAAAAAATCTTTTTGTCAATTTCACAATTTTCTAATGTCCAAAACCTTTCTATTTGTTTATGCAAATCATTGTTTGTTATTAATAAGTTGCAAAGTGTTGGATCGCTATTTTTGTTAGGTGTGTTGTAGAACGCATGAAAAAACAAATTTCCTTTAACAATCCAACCTAATTTTGTTTTGTGTAAGATTGGTTTGTCTTTACCCAATTTAATTTGTCCTATCCATAAAATGTCACAAAATATGTTAACACCTAGCAAAACATCTACAGGACGTGACAAATTAAAGTTTTTATCTGCTAGCTCTATATTGCACGGTATGTCCACGTTGGATAGGTCAAAGGAGGTTTGTGGTAAAATTTCCGTTATTTTGTTTACGATTAGGAACGAATCCTTATTTTGATATTTTTCATTTGAAGAGAAAAAAGTAGCCTCAACCCTTTTAGAAATCTTACTTAATGAATTGTTTATTCCAGCAACAGGAATATTGAAGTTCCGAGTTTTTAACTTTAATTTTCTGGCTAATGTGTCAGTTAAAAAATTACTTTGTGATACACTATCAAGAATAGCTCTAGCTTCTACAATATTTCCGTCTGAGTCTAAAATTTTAATAATAGCCGTTGCTAAAAGCACTTGTTTGTTTTCCGACGATAAACAATGCATAGTTACCTGTTGGTTTAGTATATTCTCATTTGCAGAATTAAAATCAATGTTTTGATTATCCTGGCTATCATTTCTTTTGTTATCCTGGCTACCGTTTGTTAAAAATAAAGTTTGAGTACCTGCTTGGATCCCTTTTGACCCACCCTGGTTTTCAAACCTCTTATTTTCAGCTTTGTTCTTGTTTGAGCTATCGGTACAAAAGGCACTGCTGTTATAAAATAAATGTAACAAAGAGTTATGCTTACGACCACAGTGTTTGCAACCGGCTGAATTGCAAGAATTATGATCATGAAAAAGTCGAAAACAATTTATACATAATTTATGTTTTTTAATTTCAGAATAAAGATCATTTTTTGGCATAGACCGTATTTTTTCACACTGAAAATTTAAATGATTTTTGTGACAAAAGGCACACGATATTTTTCCTGTAATAAGGTGATTTAAGCTTTTGCTGTGGTGTCCTGTGTCAGTCTTGGTTTTATTTTCAAGGGTTTCTAGAAAATTACATCGTTTAGTTAAAAAATCCGTCAGTTGCTTAACAGTAGGAAAGTCAATTCCTTCCTTGTTTAAATATTCCTCCCATTCGCGTTTTGTCGAAATATCTAGTTTTGTACCAATTATGTAAATTAGAAGTGTGTCCCATTTGTCAGTTGGTTGTCCAAGTACTGCTAGGGCACGCAAGTTTTTATTAAAATTGTCAAGTAAATGTCGAAGTTGCTGGTGAGATTCATTTTTCATTATCAAACCATCAAAAATATGTTTAATATGCGTATGCACTATCAACCTCTTGTTTTCAAACCTGTCTTTCAGCATGTCCCAAGCTATCATATAATTTTGATTTGAAATTTCAAGCGATTGTATTAACTGCGCGGCTTCACCCCTAATACATGATTTTAAGTACCAAAATTTTTGAACATCATTTAATTGCGTATTAGAGTGTACTAAAGAGTTAAAAATATCATAAAATGTCATCCATTGACTGTAGGCCCCGTGAAATTCTGGTAAATTTATAGGCGGTAATCTGACCGGACCTTGTAAGTCAACAGTCGCATTTGTATTTGCATTGTTAGCATTTTGAGTTCCTAAAACAGGGCTGGGTGGCGAATTTTGAATTCGGTAAAAATCAACAAGCATTTTCTTAGCCCTCCCTATGACATTGAAAAACTTAGATTCAAATTCTTCCCGTTCGGCATCTTGAGAAATATTCCCGCTTAAATGCTCAATTTCAGTTTGAATATCGTTAAACTGATCCAATAAAAACGATGTTTTGTCTAACCGGGCCGCCATTTCCTCATAGTTTCCAGAAGACTCAAAGTTATTTAAGTAAGTCTGAAATCTTGTTAACTGTGACTTAAATTGGCCCCGTTTTAGATTAAGTTTTCCCAGAATTTCAGCCGCTGTGGGTTCGGTTTCGGCCATCTTTAATTCTTTGTTCGTGTAAAATGTCAAACAGTACACAATTTAATATCAAATAGTACTAGGAAAGTAGAAAATTGGGGTTTTGACGACTTACCTAGACTTGTTCAGTATCCATCAACTTTCTTCGGCTGTGTTGCCAGAGAACTTTGGTTTATTTCCGACGTGTTATCAAGAAATTTGTGTTTTAGTTTTGGCTGTGTTGCCGTAACTTTATTGTTTCGCGTCCGTTTGGCGCGTTACTGTTATTTTTCGCCGGTTTTAACGAATCCGGCTCGAAGGACCAATGTTAATAATGGACCCAAACAGGCCGCGTTACTTTTCGAAATAAAATTCGTAATTAATATTGTGTTTTATTAATTACTGTCAACAAAACAATGGTGGACGAAAAAGCGGGTCACTGTGTCATGCGTCGTGCGTTAGTTCTCGTTCCTTCTTCACCCTCTTCGCACCCTTCACACAGGTCTCTCGTTTACTTAAATTGCACAAGCGCCGACTCCAAAATTACGTTTCTCGACACGCAGTGACCTCTGTGAATCTTATGCAAAAGATTCTTGTTAGAAGTAAAGGAAACCTATTTATGATACAATTCTAAAAATCGATTCTTATTAAAAGTAAATAAACCTATTTATGATACAATTCTGAACACCACGAATCGTAAGTTCATAAATTAGCATTTCTTTCCTAAGATGGTTAACCTGCATATTATAATCCATTTTGGAGTGAGCAAAAACAATAGCAACTCAAGAGTCAATAAAAAAAGGTCAAATCTAGGTACAATCACGTAAATCGAATAAATTTACCAAAACTACACCAATAGTGTAGTCAAATATAGGGAATAAAGGTAATTAAATCAGCAATAGCAAGAAATAATAAAAAGGTAAATCACGTAAACCGGCAATCATAATACAGTACGCAAAGACAATCAAAGTCACGTAAAAAAAAATAGGTAATAAATCACAATATCAAAGACAATCAAAGTTGCGCAATAAGTAAAATAAAATCGGTAATATACCACAAATTCAAAGACAATCAAAGTTACGTAAACAAGTCAATTAAAATCGGTAATCAATCGCCAAATCAAATGCAGTAATACAGGGCTAGTATAGTTAGTGTTAAAATTGACGGAAATTTTCAAAGTTCCACCCAGCTCACTAGACGCACAAGAGTAAAATTAGAAAAAAAACCGGTAATTTTTTTTTAAATAGGCCCCACGTTGGGCGCCAAAAATTTGCGACGCACTTTGTTAAAAGAAAAGTGTTTGGTTAAAAACTGTCAAAGATACTATGATGAGTATCATTGACCAAATACTTACCGCTTAAAACTTGAAAAGAACATTGAAATAATTCTGAAAGGTACTCAAAAAAGAAACTGGAACAACAGGGTGTTCTGAGTGAAGCAGGTTGTAGGGGCGCGCGTGCAAATTAGCCCTCAGCTCAGTTAGCCGGAAAGGTTCGATTGGACGCCACCAGTTTTTTTTACACCGACACAAACTTGAAGTCGCCTAGATGGTCTAGGAACTTGCCTCACACACAACAAACCCGTTGTTCATAATTTAAAAAAAAAAAACATAGTGCGCAGTGAGCTGAATAAAACACTTAAATACATATAACCCTGTACATATATTTACAGAAAAATAATTGTTGTTGACAAACAAAAAAAAAATTGGTTGTTGTTGACAAAAGGTGTTGGGCGATTTTGCCCCCGCAAAATTAATACACTAAACCAAATAAAACAAAACTCCCCGAGGAAGCCTGTCCTCAGATACAAATATTCATAGGGTGGCTCCTTGGCACCCACCGAGGAAATGACAGGATGCCTCTTAGCACCCGCCAGGATACAGAAATAGGGATGCTTCGTCGCCCCTACCAAAGAGACAGTAATATGGATGCTTGGTAGCCCCTACGGAAGATAACAGGGGTATTTGTAGCCCCTACGGAAGACCCTAGGAACAAAACAATTCCTAGTAGTTACAGTAATTCAACTTTAATTAATAAAAAAAAGGTATACATTACGTTAATAGAAAAAGGTAAAATTTGGAAAGAAACAGTTTACTGGAACTAAACCGCAAAATTTAAGAATATTAAATAAAAGGTTAATAATAAAAGAGAAAGCCAGTCGCTTGAAATCAATCGCAAAATTTAAGTTAAGTAGAAAAAGATTTAAAAACAAGAAGCTACGTTAATATCAAAAAAGGTACTAAAAAGAGAAAGTAATGATTAAAACCCACTTGCAAAATTTAAGCAAGCTTAGGATAATATTAAAAAAGTTACGTTAATACACAAAAGAAATCATTACTCAAGGACATTGATAACTAAATACAATGGTACAGTTCATTGGCACTTTATTGTATTGTATTAAATGGGGTCGTTCGGCTCTGGTAGCCCTACATCACTTCGACCAGGTTAGATCTTTTGTGAATACCCTACATTATTTACCCATCAATTCCCAAACTTTTCGCGAAGTTTAGGATGTTTCTGGGGGCGCATTTTAATATATCTTCGGGCGTGAGAAACGCTCCCTCAAGATATTGCAGCCTTTGACGAGTTATTACTCTGCATTCACAGAGCAAGTGTTCGGCAGTTTCATCTGCTTCGTTACAGAATCTACAGTGTTCTTCATCAGTCTTTCCCATTTTTTTGAGGTGATACCTCCAAGGGCCGTGTCCAGTAAGAAGGCAGGTAACCAGTCTAAGTTCATTCTTTTGAAGCTGGAGGAGCTTTTTTGTGTAGTCAGGCCGATAACTAATCATTCTCTTTGCCTGTCTTTGTCCTGGAGCGTTCCTCCAGTGGGCTGTTTTCTGTTCTTTTTCCCATTCCCTGAGGCTTTCCGTACGGTGACCTCTAGTGATGCCGCAGAAGGGTTCAGGTCCGTAAAAAGGTGCCTGTGCTCCTTCTTTAGCAAGTTGGTCAGCAATTTCATTGCCTTCCACACCTTTGTGGCCCGGCACCCACATTAGAGTTATACTATTGTTTTTTGCCAGTTGGTTGAGGGATTGTCGGCAGTCCCATGCCAGTTTGGAGTAGAAGGTACATGAAGCTAGTGCCTTTATAGCTGCCTGGCTGTCCGATAGAATGTAGATTTTTGCGCCTTTAAGGCCTTTGTTGGCACATTCGGTGGCGCATAAATCTATCGCGTGTATTTCTGCTTGAAAGATGGAAGGTGCTTTGCCCAAAGGCTTTGAAATTCGGCATTTTGGCCCAAAAACCCCCGCTCCCACCCCCTCTGCCATCTTTGATCCATCTGTGTACCACACTAGTGAACCTTTCTCAAATTGCAGCGCTGTTTCGCTCATACTTCGACGGTCTTTTATATCTACTTGAAAAGAGCGCTGAAAGTCGCACACTTTTGGCATTGAATCAATTGGTTTGGTCATATCCTCTAACTGGATGTCTTTTAGTATTTTGAGGTGACCAGTCAGATCTCCTGACTTAAGTTTTGTTGTTTGGGTAACTCTTAAGGCACTTGTCAGTGCTTCCCTCCTTATACATAAGTGTAGTGGAAGAAAGTCTAGCATTGCCTCCAGAGCTATAGATGGGCAGGTTTTTATTGCGCCCGTAATACACAGACAGGCAAGCCTTTGTTATTTTGTCAGCTTCCTTTGCGTTGTAATTTCCTCTGTTTTTGTCCACCACACCAGTGAGGCGTATGTGATAATAGGCATTACAACAGTCAGGTATGACCAATAGATCATTTTGGGTTTTAAGCCCCATGTTTTTCCGAAAAGCCTACGGCAGGACCAGATTGCCATTGAGGCTTTAGAGACAGTCCTTTCTAGGTGCGAGTTCCAATTCAGCCTTTGGTCAAGGACTGTCCCCAAGTACTTGATTTCTTTAGAGAATCCAATCACCGTTCCATTCAGGACTGGAGGTGTCAAATTTAACTTCCTCCTTCTTGTGAAGGGAACTATGACTGTCTTATTCGGATTGATATTAAGCCCCTCCTGTGAACACCATGTTTTTACTAGGTTTAGGGCAGTTTGCATTCTGGCAGACAGCGTGGCGTCATGTTTGCCCCTGATTGTTACTACTAGGTCGTCTGCGTATCCTTGAGCGTCAAACCCGTTATTTGTCAGATCCATCAGGAGACCATCGACCACCAAAGACAAGAGCAGGGGTGACAAAACTCCACCTTGTGGACATCCCTTAACCGCCCTGACCATGGTAGTCGCATCTCCTATAGATGCGCTGATTTTACGACTTTTTAGCATGGATTTAATCCATTCTATTGTAGAGGCTTCAAAGCCTCTATGTACTGCAGCTCTTTGTATGGATTCATATGAGGTGTTGTCAAACGCCCCCTCTATATCTATGAAAGCACATAGAGCTATTTCTTTGGCAGTAAACGTATTTTCAATATCTCTTACGAGACATTGTAGAGCATTGATAGTGGATTTCGCAGGTTGATAGGCGAATTGTTTTAGATGCAAAGGAGCTTTAGGAATAATTTCGCTCCTAATATGCGGATCTATTAGTTTCTCCATTGTTTTTAGGAGAAAGGAAGTTAGACTAATGGGGCGATAAGACTTCGGCTCGTCTGGGGGACGCCGTCCAGTCTTTGGAATAAACACCACTTTGACTTTCCTCCAATTTTGTGGGATGTAGCTTAGTATAAAACTGGCTTTAAATATAGATTTAAGGTGAGGTAACAGTACTTCAATTCCCTGCTGCAGTAAAGCTGGGAAAATTCCGTCTGTACCCGGGGATTTATAAGGTTTAAAGCTATGTATCGCCCATCTTATTTTATTGTCTGTGAAGATTTTGCCTGCCAGGCTTTGCCCATTTCTAGTGTAACGATGTGCGTCTCCTATTAAACGTTCCTGTATTTGCTCATCTTCAATAATAGTAGACCCAGGAAAGTGCATTTCCAGAAGGATCCTTAGACTTTCCTGTGTGGTCTCAGCATAGCCGTTGTCGGTCGGTCTCCTAATAAGGCCGATTCCGTTTGAGTGGTCTTTTGACAGGACCTTCTGAAGACGAATCGCTGGGGTGATTTCATCTATCCCCTCGCAGAATGATCTCCATGTTTTCCTTTTAGACTTTCTTGGTGCTTTATTATATTCGGTTAGGGCCCTGTGATAATTGTCCCAGTTGGCTAACCTTTTCGCTTCGTTTTTCTAGATAGGTTGAGGCTACGTCTAGTTCCTCTATAGTCTTTGTGGATAGGCCTTCAACTTCCGACTTTAGGTTCTCTTTGTACACGCTCCAGTCGGTCATCTTTGGCACTCTGCATTCGCCCAGGCTGTCGATTTCGGCCGCAATGTCAAATCGGATATGCATGTGATCCGACATCGACAGGTCTTGTGAAACTGACCAGTTTTTAATTTGGTTGGATATGAATGGGGTGGCTAAAGTAAGATCTAGTACCTCTTTCCTAATCGCATTCATAAAGGTGGGTGTATTTCCTTTATTGATAATGTCTATATTATTGGACGACAAATATTCTAAAAGATACTCACCTCTGCTGTTGATGTCTGTGCTGCCCCATACGGTATGATGTGCATTGGCATCGCAGCTCAGAATTAGTTGTTGTTTTGCACTGTTGTTGGTGGGGGATCTTGAGTATCCCCTGGGAAATACGCTGTGGCTATTACTGCATGCCTTTTGCCGGTGTTGGTTGGTATTTCCACCATTGCTGCAGCTCAGTCTCTCGTTATAAACTCTGGAATAGGAACAAAATTAACGTGTATATTAAACAATAGTGCCGCTCTTGGCTTATCATGAGACGTTGAGTATATTAACTTACATGACTGCGTTGGAAGTCCTCTAATCGTGCCTTCATTTACCCAGGGCTCTTGTATCAGCCCTATTTGTATGTTACTTTTTGTAAATCTCCTATTAAGCACGCTTGACGCAGCTTTTGAGTGTTGGAGATTTACTTGTAGGCATCTAAGATGCCGGTGGTTTTGTTGGGGCGGATTAGCCATTTTGTCCGCCCTTTGTTTTTGGGTCCTTGGGCTTTTTATCGCCCTTCGGAGGGTCTTTGGGCTTGTTATCGCCCTTAGGAGTACCCTTGGTAGGTTTTTGTATTACCTTAGGTTTATTAATACCTTTAGGTAGGATTTTTGTGGGTGCCTCTTTAGGTTTTGAGGCACTTTTTGCTGGAGCTTTTTGTTGGCTGCCCGAGGCCCCTGATTCTGCTGCAGAATCGGCCTCCTTTGAGCTGCCAGCTCCTTTGGAGGCTTTTTGTTTTGGTCTAAGCTGAACCTGGCCAAATTTAAAGTTCAGCTTATAGTCTCTTTTTTTGAGTTCAGCGGTGGATTTTTGGTCCACTGAGAACGTCATCTCTACTGTGGGGCCCACCAGATTTCTCCGCAGCACCCTCCAGCAGGAGAGGTCAAAGTCATTTTGAGCCTCTAGGATGGCCAGGATTTTCTCATTCGAGTAGTCCTGACAGTTGGGGAGGTACACAACGAGGATTTCGGTGTGGGGCATTTCTGCCTCCTCTAACACTCTTACGTTTACTCCTCCGCCAGGGGTAATGCGCGTGGCTATGCTTTTTAGCCACTCGGCCGTGGCTTTGTTGGCACACATCAGGGCGAGCCAGCCCGGCCTGTAGTGTGAGCTGTGGAAAGTAGGCTTGGTTTTAGCGCCTCTTCCCAGCCCCGCAATTTGGCTCATTATGGACTCCTGTATGGCTCCTAGCTGTTCCATTGTCAGAAGTTCTTCTGGGAAGTTAGAGTGGGTTATGCCCATTCTAATACCTCCAGCCGCTTGGCTGTAGGATGGTTGGGTTGACTGCGGCCCTATTGGTGGCGTAGTGCCAGCCTTTGGCCCCTTAGCTTTTTTTGGGGTTTTCCCTCAGGAGTGCACTCCTCTGATCTGGGCCTTTTTGGTCCTTTATCAGAGGCTGCCTTTTGGGTGGGGGCGATGGGTTGCAGAGCCCTTGTTCGAGCTTCTTCCCTCTCTATCCCACTCTTCATGAGGTATTTAAACCTCTTTCTGGCAGCTCCAGAGAGCTTCGGCTTCGCCCTTGGTTGCTTAAGTTTAAGGTCCTTGAGCGGTTGCCTTAGCTCTTCGTCGCTGCTTCGTAAAAGCTGCTCTTCAGTTTCCTCCTGCAGAGTAGCTGTTGAGGAGTTGGATTCCTCTGCGGTGTCCACCACCATTGGTTCGTTGCCGATCCCTGTAGGTGGTGAAGAGGGCCTAATACCTTCTGGTTATGCCTGGGAGGGGGGGATGTTTCCATCCCCTGTCTCAGGCGTTGGGAGGACAGCTGGAGTATCCTCTACAGTTTGTGCCTTTGAGGCGGCACAGTCCTTTATACTTTTGGTTCTATCCATGTAGTTCCCACGAGTAGCGGAGGAAATAAATGGTCACCTGCCACAGGAAGGCTAGATTGAAACAGGGTGTCGCCTGGTTCCCGGAGTTCTCATAGTAATGGCTAAGCTCCCCTTAGCCACGCAGTCTTCGGCCTATGATGTTCCACCTTGACTTGGGTTGTGTATTGTGATTGTGTATTTGTGCTTGTGTGGATGCGCCCGCCTCCGCGATGACCATGGCAATCTGCCAAGGTCCCCACGAAGACGAGTTGGTGCGGTTGTGATGTTTTCGTGTAGGCACCACTGTGCGGTTGTATCCTTCTTAGTCTGGCTTCTAACCACCGAGACCTGTCCAGCATGGTAGAACCTACTGGCAACCTGAGTTGCCGCTGGCATAGCTCCCTGTGTCAATGAAGCTTGGCACTTTAACGATAAACGTTAATATTTACAAAGAAATAAATGTTCATCAACTGACCAGGTTTAACGCTGTATTATGCTATCTTACATTAACAATAAAAATAATAAAAGTACAACAAAAGAAAAATAATTGACAATTAAATCATAAGTTTACGCAAGATTCAAAGTATAAACAAAGAAAACGGCTTAAGTGAAGCCAGCAAAAATAACTAAAATCTGATACCCCTAGACAGATTGACTTAAAATTTAAACGTTCAAGTATTATTCAAAGTAAAAGAAAGCTTAAGCGAAGCCAAAAAAAAACAGAAAATAATTAACCCTTTAAATCCCTACTGTAGCTTGACCTAAAAGCCAAGCACTCAGCACTAATTCAGTAAACCCGAGTCAATGTAAGATAACACAAGAAAACCAAGGCATATATGGAGAAACCGTTTAAATAGAAATAATCAAAAATATACCGCTTATGTACACAAAGCTTAAATTAAAAGCTACCATCAAAACAACTACTTAACTACTCAAAAGCAAACATGATATAAAAAGAAATGGATAATAAATATATACAAGCGACTACGTTACTAAACTACCCTAGGTTCCAAGCAGTACGGTATAATAAGAAAGGTGTAAAATGTGTATGAGCTTAATAAGTCCAATAATAGTCAAATGACAAATTTGAAAATAAAATAGCAGGTTAATTAACCCCTCTCAAAACATAAAACTATTCTTTGACCAATCGTTATAGCAAAAGTAACAATACATCTAAACTTCCCAACTTCATAAATATAAACCCGAAACTTCAAGCTCATACACCTTTTAACATATAAAGAAAAAAAAATAAATGATTTGGCGGCCCTTATCCCGAATATAAATTACATTATAAGCTTTCTGGACAGGCTGGCGACCCTTAATAATAGCAAATTAGTATATTTAGAATACTCTTATCGCACAACCTGCATTTCTGTACCCCAAGCTCCTCTATTAACAAATTACGATTTAAAATTAGGATCAGATAGCCCACTGCACATGATTCACGATAAAATAAAGTTGAAAAAAAAACTTGTTTGTACTACTGTACATTAAAAGACTCTCGACATAACTTATAGATTGTAAAGATTAATCAAGCTTTTAAAAGAATGCAAATCAGGTAACGTAAAGTTAAAATTAAAGCAATTGAGAAGTTAGATTATTATAATTCAAACATCACATAGCACCAGGGCCGGATTAACGGTGCATTGGGCCCTAGGCTAAAATTGATTTAGGGCCCCTATTTGGACCATTTAATACATTTTGTTTTAGATATTTTTTCATAAAATTTTAAACAAAAATGGTTGGTTTTTAAATGTCTTTATTAAAAAAAAGCATAATACATATACATCAAATAATAAGAATGACAAAAAACATTAAAGTATGGGTATCATCATTAAAAAAATATAGTATGTGTTGACTGGTACCTTATTCAAGTAAATATTCGTTTCCGTGATTTTAGAGCTGCAAAACTTTCAATAATTTTTTCAGTTTGAATTTTTTTAAGAAGATCACCTTCTATGGCCAATAAAGAAAGATCGTTAGTTTTTTCATCACCTAATGAATTCCTTTTATGACTTTTTACCCTTTCTAAAGTTGAAAATGATCTCTCCCCACTACAGTTAGTTACTGCCATCGATAAAAATATTAGTAGGAAGGAATAGTTTTGTTATTATTGTATTTGTTATTATTATTTTTGGATTTTTATTATTATACCATGATAAAATATATTATATACCATTTTGATAAATACGTTGGATTAAAACCCGATCTGGTTCGTAACTAAATCTAATGTTATCTAAAATTTAAATGCAATGAAAATATAAATATTGATCTAGTCCTATCGTCTTTAATATTAGTCGTTTAGCAGGTCAAAACGCACCATCCCTTTCTTAAAAGTCCCGTCCACTCCACATCTGGTTTTTGTCTTAAGGGTTCGTTTCCTAAGTAGCTACCTCTTAAAACACTCTCTATTCGGTACACGTTATTTAAAAGTATTTTAAAGTACAGTCTCACAATCTTTACAACCGTAAATTGTTGGCCTAATTAGGTAAATGTATTTTTTTCCGGTTTTTCTTTATATTTTAGTCTATTGCATTAATTTCAAGGGCCCCCGGCAAGCCTTGGGCCCCTAGGTTATAGCCTACTTAGCCTAATGGATAATCCGGTCCTGCATAGCACCCAGTTGCCCCCAAAAAAACTAGCCTGAGAAAATAAGATTGTGAAGCAGAATTTTCGATAACTATTGACCGCTAAAATTTTAATTATAATGTATAGGCGTAAAATATGCAAATATGTATCTAAGAAAAAGGCATGGGCCTAAACAAAAAATTCAAGGTCACTCCTTACCTCTTTGTTTTTTTAAGAGGGCTCGAAATTCCAAATTCCACCAGAAAAAACACCAAAAGGGGGGGGCAGCGACCAGCGGTCTCCAAATTGCCAGGCCGATGTTGAGGGCTGAAGGAAATAAAAGAAAGAAAACCCTTAGAATGAATATTCCCATGCACGTGGGGTCTACGCATTGACAAAAAACGTATCTCACCTGATTATCGAACGACGTCGCCAATAAATCCTGCTCTTGCAGGTCAAATTCAGCAAAAGAACCTTAACCGCAGTCTCAGGACTAATCCAACACTTGGGGCCCCAAACTGACCCAAAAAAAAACCGAGACTGCGAACGGCTACCTTCGTCGACAATCAAGTTGGAAATGTTCCCTCGTGGGCCGGCGAATAAATTGACATTCCTATCCCACTACCGACACATAACAAAATGGTCTCCGTCAATTTCCGTCCTACACTGACAAACCTACTCAAAAATCTTCCGCTACAACCTGTGGCCTTAACTACAAAGCGCCAAATAACCGGCCTACCCACGCGAAAATGCTTAGATGCTACGGGACAAATTTGCAAACTTACGAAGCGGCAACGCTGGAATACTCAGACAGTGACAGCGCCTAGTACCAAAAAAAAACATCTTAACCTGAAAATTTACTAAAGTTAATCCAAATCTCGAATTTAAACAAATTCTGTAGTAATTAATGCCGTTTGAATAATGCAGAAATACAGAGTAATACAGACCCCCAGTGAAGGCAATGTGACCAAAGAAAAAAAATCGAGGGCGCTTCAATGTTGGAAGAGAATGTAAACAAGTAGGTATACCCCTAAAATTCAAATTCAAAAATCACGTTAGCATAAATAGACTAAGGGCGACTTGTCTATACACACAGGGTGGACTTTAAGCAAGGCAAAAAAAACTAAGTCCATCAAACCCAATCAAACAAAAGGAACATTAAATTGAACAACGGGCCATGAAGGATGGACATTGGACCGCTGATTTGGGCAATCAAGATGGGCAGGGAGTAACTTGGGACACAGGGCAATGCAAGCCCGCCCAGTGTAAGAATGAAGATTCAGCTTCTTAATCAAGGTAAATTATTAAGTAAAACTAAACAGGCAATCACGAATAAAATTAATTAGTAAACACATACCCATACAATGTGGCAAAAATGGCCTGTCACAGTCCATTCAGAGTTGTTTCGAACAAGAAATCTATTCTTGAGGAAAACTTTTGTTACTCTTAAAGGATATGTTAGAACTGTTTACTCCCACTCTCACCCCCACCACAGTAAAATTCTTTTAAAACCGAGAGCACCGGTCATATTTTTCATTTCTCATCCAAACATGAACTGTGATATACTTATGTTGAAGACGACAAGGGAGTCGAAAATTAGTGCGTATTGGGAGGCTTGACGTTTGAAAACGCAAATAAGCCACCGGCAACCATACTGGCGGTACCAAGACCGCTGCCACCACCCGCCACATCGGAGCCGGCTCCAACAGAGTCAGTGGAAGCGGTGGACGGACCAGAAATGCTGCTGGGTCCTGAGGAAAGGGCGGCTCTGTTAGAAGAGCTAACGGAGCGTCGCCGGAACCGTCGGCGTCGCAGAACTCGACTGGAGGCACGAAGACGGCGAGCTGCACCACGATCGGTGCAGATCGCGAGAGGGGAACAACCACTCTAGGTTTCCCTCATACCCCACCGCGAAAACGGCTCTTTTCAGGGCCACAAAATATTTGATCGTAGTCAGTTGGTGACATATCAACGGTGACACACAATACTCCTTCAAGAATAAATTTCCTGGTGTTTGATTGGGAAAATTGTGAGTCATTGGCAAAGACATATGCTTCTTGTAAGCTACCTTTGTGGTTTGAACATTTCTGTGTCAGACCGAAATCCCATTTCAAACATTTAGGAAAGTATTTCTAGCAATTTTACGTGTAGAGAGCAAATGACCGAAGAGTTTGGTCTAGTCACATACTACTTCAGTACATTTTATTATTTAACAAAAATTACAATATTTATTTATTTATTTATTACAAGTTTCAGACTGTGTAGGCGTTTTTACAAAAATCACTAAATTAAGCGAATTTAAGACTGCGTAGGCGTTTACTATTTATTTTTAATGTATGTTTTGAAGATTTCTGTGTTATACCGAAACAAGAACAGTTCTTTTCAGGGCTACAAAATATTTTATCGTAGTTTAGTTATGCCACTTTGTGTTTAGGTTTGCTTATAGTCGTCATCTTTCCTTGTGAAAGATGGAGTCTACCTTAACCGATACAAATACATAGGGCAAGGAAGTGACAAAAATAGACATTTTCTTAACAACATTTCAGAACATTTAAGATACAATTTTATATGATCAATATGGTGCCTGCACCTATGTGTAGGATCTTAAGGTCGTCCACCCCTCAGACGAGTTTTCCCAAGGTCATCCAATCCCCAGAAGCGAATAAGATATATGCTTCTTCTAAGCTGCTTATGTGGTTTGATGATTTCCGTGTTACACCGAAATCCCATTTCGGACATTTAGTAAAGTATTTCAAGCGATTTAACTTGGAAAGTACATATGACCGAAAAGATTGGTCTAGTCGCATACTACTTTAACATTTCTTTTATTTTACAAAAATTACAATATTAAGCGAGTTTTACATAGAACACACGCGTATTTTTTCCTAAGGTCGAATAGAGATTGGAATATCGGATAGTTACATTTATATCGAAGGAACATTTAAACCTAAAGAATTGGTAGTGGTGGTATTGGTGGAGTAAGTTGCTGTCGTTCGAAAACCCGGAATTACTACAACGCTGAAAACTATGGTGTCATTGGGTGCTGCATAAAATAGATCTCTCATGGCATGCGGATGGGGTCTAGATGAAGCAAATCAAGGTATATTAGATTCCACAAGTAACGTGTTCTCCGGCAAGCTTCTTCTAAAATATCTTATGGGTTTTGCTGGGGATTACTCAAAGGGTATTTTTAATGTCGAGTCGAGTTCGGGATGGCGCCCCAAGACCCCGTTTAGGCCGCCGCCGAAGGCCCCCCCGGGGCGGGCCGAAACAACATTTTCCAATAACTTTTTTGGACTATTCACTGGAAGTGTCTAAAAATTAATAAAATTGGTTTTAACTTTCCCACCAAACTCACCAAGGGGCGTAGCTAAGATCTTTAAAAGCAGCCCGACTCGACTGCTTACTTCATTAACTTCGTTCATCTCAACATGGCAGATGATGGATATTCGAGCGATAAAGGACGCAATGTACTTATGAATATAGGTAATGTTGCAATAAGACGGAGGAATATTTTCACCGTCAGATCCCACAGGTTGTGTAGGATCTTAAACCTGGTGCATGTGGGTAATGATGACTGGTGTGTTGGCTGCTATGCAGACTTTGAAAATAAGTCGGCTGGTGACCAGTTCACCAGTTATCATGTAAAACAGGATTCGCACGTACATGCCGACCTGTAAAGCTTGTGGAGTACAGCTTGGTACTCTTCAGCACAAGAGTGCGTGTCTTATTTGTAATCGAGTCTGATTACAAGTAAGATATACCCACGACGACCAGACCTTGAAAACGGCCCCTTTCAGGGCCACAAAATATTTCATCGTAGTTGTAGTTACCTAATGCCATAGTATACGTGGCATTAGAGAGAAAATTATAAAAGTCCAGACGGATCGAGTATAATTTTACACCATTTTTTGGGGGGGAACTAAAAGCAGTTTTCGACAGTGAAGTCCGCTGGTATCATTTTAGATAGAGTGCATTTGTATAATAAACTTTAATTTGTTAGAGGTGAAAAGGTGGGGATCGAGTGGTGGAGGGGGTAGATTATCTCTATTTAAACGGCTGCAAGCGAGTCACGGTAGTCACAGAATCACTTCATTTTTAAATCCGATAGTAACCAGATCTAGTAACGAATCCAGAAAGACCATTAAGTCGTGGTTCGTCGGTTTGGAGCGACGAGACGGTCGATATGAACGAAGCCGATGAACAAGTGTTTGATGACTTTGACGACATACATAAAATCATATTGGATGCTATCGAGTGGGATGAGGATGATCTGCGACCACTCGAAGAACCCGAGTTCGATTGGGGAGTCGAAATAACCAACGATGATGCAGAGTTGCCGGTTGAAGCGGTGGAACCGGACTCCAGCACTCCAGCACCGGTGCTACCACCGCCGCCGGAAAATCCTGACGGTCCGGCTGATTCATCCACTTGGTGGATCACGGACCATCAGGATAAAGATGGTCCAGCTGATTCCACCAACTGATTCGTTTGTCCCCGGAACCATGCCCTCCCTAACCTACCCTGGCAAAATCAGCCCTTTTCAGGGCTACAAAATATTTGATCGTAGTTTGTAGTTGATTCATGTCACATCCCAAGCAACATGATATTTCTCAAGAATTAATTTCTTTTGGAAAATATTGTATTACTCTGTAAAGACATGTACGTTCTTACCATACGTTAGAACTAGCTAAATTTCTAGTAAGTTCTCTACGAAAATGCTGACAACTCAGACGTGTCATACAGAGTAACGCAGTGTGTTTGGTCCATTATCTTACGTGTAGTAAAATTCACATTTTATTACCAATAAGATGCATATTCTCAGGCATTGTAACGGATAGCCTCTCTTCACAGACATAACGCTTTATCGCATACTTAAGTTGTGTATGTGTGTATTTCTTAAGCGTACGAAGGAATACACTACACAATGTCTGTGAATCTAACGATTACGCGCCTAAACTTACGGCCCTACATTTTTTCGTCTATTCTTTTTTCTATTTTGCATTTTTACATTAGTTTTTTGTGTAACTTCCGCATACTTATTTTAGAAATAAAAAATATTGTTTCATTTAGCTTTTTCTATTATCATATATACAAAAACATTTTCTTTTACTTGTATATACATTACTATTACAAAAATAACTTAACTCTATATTTACAATAAAATTCTAAAATTAATTATATTATGGAAAATTGTCCAATAACTTAAGTCTTTTTGTACACACTTCCTCTTTACTTTTACACTGTTCAATTTTCGCTTGCAGTTCCTTAATCTGTCTCTCATATTACGCCACATCACTATTGTTCTTTTTTGGTTCGTCCACTATTTTTTGTCTCGCACTCAACGCCACCGAGAAGGCACACTTCTGTCTTGGAGAAAACTCTTCCAACCAGTTCAGTTCGGGCGCGTCTGCAGAAGAAGCAGCAGCAGGCTGACGGGGTTGACTAACCGCCTCGAATAGCCGCTTGCACCGCTTCTTTAATGGTTTGCGGCACATTCCACGCCCAACTGTCGGTGATATCGGCGCACACGCGCACTGTTGGTCGCTTGAATACGAATTTATTCTTCTTTTCACCCCCCCCCCCACATCTGCATAAAATTTACTTTTAGTGATGTTGACTGTCTTTGGCAATCTCAACAGCTTTTCTAACTTTGTAGTGGGTTGCCGCCTCGCCTTCTTTACCACCACATCACTTATGACATTGATTTGCCCACCGTCCTTCTCAGTCCAATTGTTTATGTAATCAACCGCTGAAGATACTTTTTTTTCACCCACATTCACTTCTTCCACAAACGGCGTATTTCAAACTTCGGCATCTTGCCACTCTTCGAATTCACCCGGGGTCAGCAGGTCGAGAACTTCCTGCTCCATCAGCTCTGCTTGGGTACTCCCATCCAAATTGAATGCACTTAACATCGATACATTCTCGGAATTCATTTTCACTTACTCATTGCACTTAACTGACAACTGTACTTACTCGGTGAACTGTTCTAGCGAACTATGAAATGCTCTGCCTAACAAACTAAATTTATACTTTTCACCCCAGGAGGCCAAACAAGTTAATTCAACCTCGAAATTGGGTTCTACGACTAAACAGCGATTCGAGGACATATTTTCAAGGTAACCGTGTGTCCTTACTTCCGTTATTGTTTGTGTTCTCAAGGTTTTCTGATCCAGAAAACCCATATTTATAGACACTCTCTTTTCTTCTATGACTATTATCAGAAACTATAATGTTGCCTGCAGATCAAGATAACAGTCTTTCAGCTGATACTTTTTCAGGACCACTAATAATTTCTACTGTTTGCTATAATTGTAAAAGACAAGTATATATTTGGACTGACCACATGCAATCTTACAGTTACATCGAATTGTTGAGAGTCAGGATTGTTGAGTGTCATTACTGTGGAACGCTGATGTGTCGACGAGGGCCGATTAACAGGTCTGATATGTTGAGAAGACAATGGATGCTACGAGAAGTTTACAAGCAAGACACTAATTAATTTTTATTTTGCAACTTTATTACTATATTGTGAAATAAAACAACATATTATTGAAACAATTATCTATGTATTTTACTGTCCTGTGTTATAAAATTTCAACTATTGCTATTACTATAGTGGTTAATAAAACTACGTAACATTGGAGTTAATATTTTTTTATTTTTCTAAAACATGGACTTTCCAACATTTTTCTAATTATAACTATTATTTTCGGGTGAAAAACTTTGCATAGCTTATATTAACATATTTAGGTTATCTTCAGGGTTAGTTTCGTAAAACTTTATGTCTGGGTGTCCCCAAGGTAGAGTTTTTGTTGTTGATGGTATAATATAACATTTATCGTCGTGGTGAGATAAAGCAACTTTATTAATTATTTCGGTATAAACGTCGTATTTATAACTTCGAAAGGTTTTCATTTTTCGAAATATCGACGACCACGTTCTACGATATTCCAGGTGAAACTGTTTTTCGATTACACGTTTTTTTATACCTTTCGCTTTTTAAATTTCGCTACTGATTGAGTTTATGTAATAAGCTTTGGCTCCGGTACCATAAAAACTTATTATTGGATCACCTGAAAATTCATCCTTCATTCTACCTACTACTGACTGACTTTTTTTATGTTAAAAATATTTCATTCGGTATAATTGGATGTATCGAATAATTGGATGTATCCGGATTTTCTGCAATTATGTGATAAAAATTTTCGGTGTAAACTTTTAATATCAACGAATCTGTGTCGGTATACAGTAAAGAAGCATTTTTACCAAATTTTGCTTTAATGAAGGAGTAGAAAAAATCATGAATTACTGTTTTCGGCATGTCCAGTATGGAAAATCCGATATAAATTGGTTTATTATAAGTTACCTTTAATTGATCCATATGAATGGCAACGAATTCTTTATTAAAAACCGTTGAGCTTTTAAAATAAGGACGAGAAATTAATGCTCTTGCCCCAATTTTATTCCTGTCATTTTCCCATCGGGTAACTAGTTTTATATCACTACGATTCTCCACATTTGCCATGGTCCTGCCAAAAACAGCATTAATGATTAATTTAAAAGTGTCTTTACCAAACTTTGTTGTTGCCCTATTGCGCAAATCTGTATTTAAGTCGATATATGTCTTTAACCATGGGGATTGATTAAATTTTAAAATTATGTGTGTTTGCATTACCATTAGGCCGTTATTGATTGCTTGTTTTAATGTTCGGTAATGAATGATGTATTTCTCTTTATCGTTTAAATTCAGAATTAAATTTGAAAATTTTGCCGATTCCGTGGGTGGTACAATATTTTCAACTAAAATGGGTAAGTCGGAATCATCATCATGTAGCGTATCCGGATAATGAACGTCAACTTCCAAAACGTATCCTTCTGGGCCATTATCGTCCACATCCATAATATTTAAATTTAAAATTTCATGCTTTGATAACCATCTAAAGCCACCAAATGCGACCATTTGCGACATACTATGACCGTACAGATTTATTGCATCAAGATAAACAATGAAAGATGATGGCTCATTAGGATCGTAGTTTGGTATATATATATATATATATATATATATATATATATATATATATATATATATATATATATATATATATATATATATATATATATATATATGTTGTGGCAGCGTGCATCCTTTCTGAACACTGACTTATACCACCTCGAATATCTTTTTTGAAAAAATGAACCGTGTCGATATCAGTCAATAGCTCTAACTCTACCTTAGAAATACGCAACAAACAATCAATCGAATATCTTGAAAGGGTGTAGTACTGTGCTGGATCCAATTTATACGTTTCTAAACAAGTATCGCGAAACTGTTCAAAAACATCGGTTAATAATAAAACATCAGATTTTAAATATAAATCCGAATAGTCTCCCAAATTCTTACAATTAAATGTGTCCCACACCTTTTTAGCTCTATCATAATCTTCATCGCATATGTGCTCTTCTGACAAACTATCATAAAACTGATTTTTTGTGGGTAAAGTTGGATGGTTCATTTTCTCCATTGAATCGACAAAACTATAGGGAAAACACCTTTTTTGCGCATTAAATTAAACTGCTCATTATCAGAAAAATATTTTTCTGTTTCCCTGAAACTACCCACAGCTAGTCCATTACCCAAATTTTCCACAGAAGTTGATAGAAATTTAAAACTATCGATTAACCGCAATTTTAAATATTTTTTCATTATTGTCCCAGTTTTATTATCGACATAATCGTGAACGTAAATACTTTTCGTAAACGAAATGTACTTTTCCTTGCTTTGAGATAAAACATCGATATTATCTCCGTGACGACACAACTTTTTAATACACATATGACAATCGTACCCGCTCAAGTTATGAAATATAATTGGAATAAAATTGGGTAACTTATAATTTAAATTGCAAATCGAATGAGCAGCACCAGGTCTTTTTTTCCAGTTATGTGTCAGTGGTCCTTTACTTCACAATTATTATTTTCAAAAGGTCGTTCACATATACCACATTTTGTGGCATTATTGAACTCCACTATTTGGTCCACCGTTAAAGTTTCCATTGCTTTTATATCTCTTAAGTATGTATTGTAAAGAGATCTTAAATCACTTTCAAGTCGAGAAACGAAAACCTGGGCTGCGTCGTTTCCCCGGTAGAGCTGAAATTTTGAAATCGAATCGTCAAAGGACCACTTTATTAAATACGCAAAAGAATACGGTTCATGCTTTTGACTAAATAAGAATTTGTGGGATTTGGTTCCACTGTATCCAGTGGTTTAAGCACCGATTCAAAATCCGCATAAACGACAAACGGTACACGCGTTTGCTTTTCTATGTTTTCAAATCTTAATATATTTTCACTTACACTCCTTAAAAATTTATCTGTTTTTAAATTTAGTGATGGTGTTAATGAATATTTGTGGTTACAGTCATTTTTTTGGTTTGATATCAAAGATGATGGTGAACTAAAATATATCAAACAACCATCACAAAAATACATTTTATCTGCACGCGATGTAATTTGACTGGAACATAATTTCGATAAGTCTTTTATTCAACAATAATGACTTTTAGAACAACGTGTATCAGAAATTTGCTCATCATCATCTTTAATAGTACAATCCTTTGTTATTAACAACAAGTTTACATGTCTGTTAAGTTTTCTACCCGAATACCTTAATGGACTGACAACTTCATACTTTAACATATTATTTTCAAAACTTTTTTGCAAACCATAAACGTTAACTCAAATATTATTCATTTCTTCAAATTTTGATATATCACTCAACTTTACTGGAAAGTGTATACCTGTAAGATTCAGCACTTTTGAATAGTGTGGATAAGATAGAATCTGTGATGCCATTCTAGTGGCAGGACACAACGCAGACACGATTGACCACGCAAAACAACATTCATCTTGATTAATCACATTGATGATGGCATTTTTCAAATTCGATGAAACGGGGTAACTTTAAGTATGAAGATACACCAAAAGGTTTATACTCATTGGCATTTACTTCCAGGTATAGAATTTTTTCCAGAGCCCAACCTACGAAAACAAAAAAGAATGACATAAGTATTTATTTTATTTTTAGTCGTTAATTTATAACATACCTGAATCTTTTTCCGGAAACTCAGTCGATTGAGTCTTAATGGCTTCCAATAACGATTGATATATTTCTTCCAAATCGCTTCCTGAAGTAACAATTTTATTGCGTGTATTAAATGACTTCGCACTGTACATATTATCTTGTGTCGGTAAAAGATACCGTCCAACAACCACCATATTAACTTTCAAAGCACAACGCACTCTTACTAGGTCACTTAATACCCTAACACTTTTGCTTTAATTTCATCAAAAAATAATGAATAGTCAGTATGTTCATTATCACCTGATATACGGTATGTGGTAATCCTATTTCTAAAAGCACTGTACACGAGGTAAACACCAGCTGATATTGGTGAACATGCATTACTTTTATGGTGTATTGTTCTTTGATGAGCTGCCATTCGATTTGCTGGTATGGTTATATTGCAGGAAGCGCAAGTACGCACCTCAGATGTTGATGCCCCATCGTCAACCTTTCGCTGTTTTCCACCATGTATGTTTGCAAATCGTGCTACGCACGATTCCCTTTTGTATCTTAATATATTATAACTCCGACTAAATGATTTACCACAATCTTCACACGCGTACGTCATGACTTTCAAATTAACTTGCTTGAACCGTTTTACTCAGCACAATGTTCTGTACTAAAATTTAACCCCCCTCCCCTACCCTCATATATACCGAACCACATTTAGACCCAACCCACTCGATCTTCATACCAAAACATGTTACACCCCAATATTATCTCAAGGTAAACTAACATCACAAATGTAACCAAACAAAGAACACCACAAATGTAACCTTGAAATAAGCATCGTACACCTGGTCATCATCAAACACAGAAACAGCTGCTCTCGTTTATCGAAAATATGCACCGCAAATGTAACCTTAAAATAAGTCTCGTACACCTGGTCATCACCAAACAAAGTAACAGCTGCTCGCATTCAAGGCCAAGTTCTTGGGCTTGACCTTGGAATAACACCTGCACATATCAAGGCCAAATAACAATAGCACAGCTGGGCGTTCAAGGTCGACACTACTGCGCATGCGGAGTCTCGAGAACCGTCATCCACCTCTACTGTCATGTTAATTACTTGACTCTTTAATGGTTGAAGTTTATAAATTTTTATTTAAGACCTTTACTGGTTGACCAGGTTAATTTGTTTGAGCCTTTAGTGGCTGGTATTTATAAATTATTTTTCTTTAGGACCTTTCCTGGTTGGTCATGTCACTTACTTTAAACCTTAGTGGTTGCACTTTTCAAATTATTTTTATTTAGAACCATTACTGGTTGATTATGTTAATTAGTTTTAATCTTTGATGGTTGCAAATGTTGGCTGCTTGTGCGGGGGTGCACACTTGCAGGATGGCCGTGTTAGAATATAGCAATATTAGGTATTATATCGCATACGCCATGAGTGATGTCATTATTGTGGAAAAGCCGCGGTAATAATTTCTTCTTTGTTTGTGTCAATATAAACAATCTTGGCTAGACGGCTGACTGATTTGTAAATTGCTGTCTATTGTAAACATTTTATTTGTGAGAATATTATTCTTGAAATTTTTATTAAGATAAGTCTTAGCGTTAGGATTGATTTCTCATCACGAACTGGGTCGTGTTGAGTCAGTATTATCTTAGCATTTAAAAACTAATACAATTCGATTTAATGTACAAGCCATTTTTTTCGAGTTTGACGGATTAAAGTGAATATTCCCGTATCTTCGTGTTTTATTTCATCACAACGATAACATATATATGGGTTGCAAAACCCAGTACAAAATACTAAGTAAAGTAGTATAGTAGTAGTAAGTAGAATAAAATAAATAATTACCTGACCACAATAAAATTAGTAAATGTTGCTGCATCACAAAAAAAATCTACTTAAAAAGTATTGTTTTCTTGAATTTTATGTCTTAACCTGTTAAAAAACATTATCGGATTTTGAAAATTTGTACAGTACAATTCCCGATGAAGAGTGAAGTGGATAAAGATAGTCCGTACCGATTTTTAAAACATCAGCAGAATCATTAGCAAGTTGTTGGAAGCCAACGCAACGTGTGGATTTGAAGTAACAGCTACCAAAATTCCAGCGGCCATCTCTTTATTGGTTTTTGTTTATCTTCAAACTCTTTTTCGGCACGAATGTTTCCAATATTGCGCCCTTGATCTTCTAATAACTTAAATGCATATAAGACTCTAAAATGCCAGGAAACCTAATAGCCTACAATTGCTCAGCTGATCGGTAATTATTTTTAGATTCTCTAATTAATCTTTAATAATTATTCCGAATAATTATTTCAAATAATTATTCCAAATAATTATTCCAAATAACTATTCTAAATAATTATTCCAAATAATTTTTCCAAATAATTATTCCAAATAATTATTTAAAATAATTATTCCAAGTAATTATTCCAAATAATTATACCAAATAATTATTTCACATAATTATTCCAAATAATTATTTCAAAAAATTATTTCCAATAATTATTCCAAATAATTATTCCAAATAATTATTCCAAATAATTTCCAAATAATTATTCCAAACAATTATTCCAAATAATTATTCCAAATAATTATTCCAAATAATTTTTCCAAATAATTATTCAAAATAATTATTCCGAATAATTATTCCAACTAATTATTCCAATTAATTATTCCAAATAATTATTCCAAATAATTTTTCCAAATAATTTTTCCAAATAATTTTTCCAAATACTTATTCCAAATAATTATTCCAAATAATTATTCCAAATAATTATTCCAAATAATTATTCCAAGTAATTAATTATTCCAAATGATCATACCAAATAATTATTCCAAATAATTATTCTAAGTAATTATTCCAAATAATAATTGCAATTAATTATTCCAAATAATTATTCCGAATAATTAATAATAAGTCAATCTCAGTATTGTAATTTTGTTCCATTTGTAATGATTCGAAACTATGACTCAAATTACTTCTGTTGATATCATGTCACAAGTTGACAACCAGACTTAAGTAATTATCAGCGGATTGATTTCATTATTTGGGTGTACCTTTACCATTTAAACAGTTCGTTATACACTTTTATTCAAAAATTCGCGATTATGCTTCAGTAGAGTAAATGCAACAATTGTAGGCGCACACTTGTAGTTTTTGAGAAAGAATCGAATTTTCCAAGAAAATGCACCTGTCCATTCGAAAATTAGAATTTTCATAAAAAAAGGATGTTGTATCATTAAAAACTAGCTGATTTTTAGAAATATAGCCTTTAAAAAATTTACTCGGAATAAATAAATACTTTATCCACGACTCGTCTATAATTTGATTATTATACATGAGTTTATGAAATAATAATAATATTCATTATTCACTAGTGAATAATGGTTTCATTATTCACCGCTTCCACCGATATCTCGATCCAAACTCCAAACAAGAGCTGTGCTCGATCCAAACCGGCTTGGAATGCGATTGTACGCACAAAATAAAAAACAAAGGTGGCTATGAAAACATTAGCTTCGTCACGTTGCGTTGTCGCGCTGTTGTGGTTACTTTAATTCCGAGTTTAATTCAAAACGTCAACATTTAAAAATAAAAACATATATTAAATTATACAAAATTAATCAACTACTGAGGTAAAACACAGTAAGGTATTTTACTATGTTGGTTTTGTTAAAAATCTTCAATTATGCAGTAGAAAAAAACAGTGAGCTGTTGGGCGCTATTTTTTAAAATTCAATAGGGATTCAAAAATTTTGTAAATATATTAATACTAAGATAAAAACACAAATATAGGCTTATGAACAATATATTTTATATTAATATATTAATATGTGCATCAAAATAAAAGAAAAATTCCCTAAAAGAACACAATAATGCACATGATACCTATTTTAACTAAAATGTAATAATTAATAACTAAGAACTACGTTATCAACAATGGTATATACTTTTAATATTGTTTATCCACGACTCGTCTATAATTTGATTATTATACATGAGTTTATGAAATAATAATAATATTCATTATTCACTAGTGAATAATGGTTTCATTATTCACCGCTTCCACCGATATCTCGATCCAAACTCCAAACAAGAGCTGTGCTCGATCCAAACCGGCTTGGAATGCGATTGTACGCACAAAATAAAAAACAAAGGTGGCTATGAAAACATTAGCTTCGTCACGTTGCGTTGTCGCGCTGTTGTGGTTACTTTAATTCCGAGATTAATTCAAAACGTCAACATTTAAAAATAAAAACATATATTAATATTATCTAAATTTTTTTGATAGTCCTGGATAAAGTATAGTATTCTACTCGCATATAATGGCTGTTATTCACTTGGATGATTTATGACACTCGCCTGCGGCTCGTGTCATAAACTTCATCCGCGTGAATAACAGCCACCATTATATGCTCATTGAATAATATACTATTAACCACCGGTTGCACAAACAATTTAATCTAATTAGACACTCGTAATGTGACAGCACTCATGTTAATACCTGCCAAAGACGACTTTAAATTTCAATTAAATTTATTACGCGATTAAAAGTTCGGTGCAACCGGCTGTAAGTATGACATAAAACAAAATAATAAACTATTTAAATTAGATTCAGGTTATACCAGACAACATTAAAGTACAAAAGATTTCCTGCGTACTTAACCAAGTTATCTACTATAAATTAATTTCTGATTTTTTTTTTCAAATTTATGAATAATGGGGCAACTTAAGTATGTATTTTCCAGAATAAAGAAAATTAAATTCATTTTAGTAACAAGTTCCAAGATATAAATCATTTTCAAATTAAGAAAGTCGCAGAAATACTAAAATAACTGATTTTTAATGACGATTTTTTTTAAGATGATAGGACCAAGACGTGTCTAAACCTAACTCATCATATGAAAGATTTAAGTTCAAATCAGTAGTAGTTTTACACTTTAAACCAGCTAATTGCTTTAAAAACCAATAAATTTCCAGTATAGATACAAAAAAGACATACAGCGTGTCCCACAGAGGTCCTGCCATATGGGAAATTTCTTTACTGAAAGTTGGAAAAAAATCACTTTGGTGTAGAAAAATTCTGCATTTTAATAAACCAAGAATCCCTATGGAACAAATCTCAAAAGACCCATAGTAGCGACAAAAACGTAAAATATACCCAAGAATAAAGTACCCTTATTTATCAAAATACAAAGAAGAGTTTTTTTAAAGAATTATTTGAAATCATTTTTTCTCTCTAAATTTAAAATCACAGCCCCCTACAAAGAAAAATAAGAGTTTTAACCCAAACAAATGTCCTACTTATTAAGTAAGAATAAATTTACAAAATTCAAACTTCAATATAGCCACCTTCCTTTTCGATGCATTTTATTGTTAACATAGAGATTTTTGAAACAGTTTTTCTCAAAATAACTTGAGGAATTTCTAGAGCACATAGGGTTATTAATTTTTCCAAGCTGTCAGTATTTTCAAAAGGTCGGTGGAAATACACTTTTTCCTTTGAATATCCCCAGAGAAAGTAATCGAGTGGGTTTAGATCCGGTGACCTCGCCGGCCAATGATTTTTTGAAAATCTTCCTATCCAACACCCCTGGAACATTTCCTAAAGAAAGTCGTTACCAGCTCGGGAACTATGGCATGACGCACCATCATGCTGATACCATAAATTATTTCTGATATTAAGTGGAAGGCCATTAACAAAGCCAAATAGTTGATTTCTTAAAAGTTGAAGGTAAACATCCGACGTTATATTGCCTCGGAAGAAAAATGAGCCAGTTGATTATCTAAAATACCACACTACACATTTGTCTTAAAATCTCTAACACTGGTCTCGATACTGGATAACAAATCCCGAATTAGCTGTACTCCACCAAAGACAATTTTTGGAGCTAACAAGTCCATTTGATATAAAACATGCTTCATCAGAAAATATGATTTTTTTGCAAAAAGACGGGTCATCTTCATGCATACCTTGATACCAAGCCGAAAAATTAAACCGAATATTAAAGTCTCCAGGTTTCAGCGTGTGGGTAAAGGTAGGTTTGTATGGGTGAAAACGATTTGCTTTAAAAACTTTTCCAGCGGTGGATTTAGAAACAGAGCGCCTATCGTTTTCAGGAAGTACTTTTTCCAAATTTCTCAACAAAGTCTTGGGATTTTCAACATAGCTTGGATAATTGTTTGAACTTGATTTTTTACTGAAGCGGTTTTCTACATTTCCACTACTTTTAAATTATGCCATTATGTGTCCAACAGTTTTATGGGATACAGATATTTCGGGATGCCATTTATGAAAAATCTCAGCGGCTTCCCTATAAATTTTGTACTTGTCGCAAACAATACAACAATTTTAATTTTTTTGTTACCTGGTTAGATTTAGGGACATAATTAAGAAAAATGATAAATTGATAAACTGAGTTAATAGGACTATACTGCAAAGAATGTCAATGTCTATATTCTTAGCATTTTACCTGTGTGAAAGATAATCACTTTTTAATAACTTATACTACTATTGATTTCGTACCGTAAAGTAAAAATATAAAAACATTTTTTTCGTAGGTGACTGTGATTTCGCATTTAAAAAGAAAAAATGATTCCAAATAATTCTTTAAAATAACTTTTATTTGTATCTTGCTAAATAAGGGCACTTTATCCTTGGGTATTTTTTAGGAATTTTTCGCTACCCCGTGGGTAGTGGGTCTTTTTATGTTTTCTCAATAGGGATTCTTAGTTTATTTATATTTATAACTTTCCTACACCAAAGTGATTTCTTTTCAACTTTCAGTAAAATTTTTCCCATATGGCAAGAACTAGGTGGGACACGCTGTATATCCAATTCATTAAATAAATTAAAAAGCCAAGAAATCTGTCGTTAAAATTGTTAACTGCTCACCTAAATAAACTATTCAGAGTTAAAGTATATTTTGTTATTCTTTTTTTACTATAAATAATAGCATTGATATTGTGTTACATTCGTAACTCAACATAAATTTATAACGCCCGTTGATAAAAGTTATAGGATCTTAAAAACGTATGCCATCATGACTGGGTCTCCCGTCCTGTATACTATTTAACATTTAACAACGATTTTGGTAACAACTTTTAATTGTTACAGGCGAGTTCACATTACCCAGGAGACCCTTAAGTGTTTGGCGAACGATTATGTGGTAGAACCTGGAAATGGCGGCGAAAGGAACTCTTACCTTAAAGATCACAATATAGACACGTTTCTGATTGTGGCTCCATCCTATCGAGGGGTAATTATAACGTAATTGTTGGAAATTCTTGCTGAATAATGAATGCAATTAATTATATTAGTTTCGATGATGAAGTTTATATAAATTAATCTATATTAGTTTGAAAGAGATCGTGTGTGGCATAGTTTTATTCAATTTGGTCTAGTGCTCTAGGTATAATATTATTATATTGTTTGTTTGCTGCTTGTTAATACCAATTCATATTTAGATGTACTGTAGCTAACAGGAATAGTTTATGCCAATTCATCGACTTTTTAAAATTTTATGTTTAATAATAAATTAACTACAGAAAACGAAAATTGGTATATGATTCCAAATCAATGGTATATATTTTTTTAATCAAATGAGCTACTTTACTAAATTGTGATTGTTGTGCTATTGTATAGAGTAAGTAAACATAGAATTTTCGACGTTATTACCTTGTGATATTGTTAAGTATTTAAAAATCGCAAATAATGTCTTCTTATAAAACTTTCCAAAGATATATATTAAAAACCACAAACAATGTTTATACGCTCCCGCTAAAATAGGTTAGCATTGTTTAAAACGCACGTGCAAATGGTAACAAAACGGTTTCAATTGCAGCAAGCAGACTAAAAAACAAAAACGGTCTTTCAACGTTGAACCATGCATTTTAATAAAAACGATTTCCTTATACCGTTTTGAAAAGATCATAGAAAATTAGCAACACCAGTACCTCGGATAAAGCGGCGGGATAATATTTGCGCCGCTTTTAAAATTTAAATTGATAGACGTACTATGTAGTTATTCAATTCAGCGATTTAGGGCGTCATTCTCTACGTGGCGTCCATGGTAGCCAACTTAATTTCATTTCGACATGATCTGTCGGCTTTAAAATTTTTAACATAACATTATGAGTATATTAAGTATATATTCATATTCCGCAAGTAATCTTCAATTCAAGTTTCAACGTGTAAAATGATTTCATTCAGAAGATCTATGGTGACGTTGTTTCTGTCACTAGAACCTCAATATCTTTTGTAAATACAATATTCTTAAAAAAATCAAAAAATGCCTTGAAACTTTTATCAATACGTTAAAAACACCTATAGAATATGAATCTATACTTCATATACTTATGATCATTATTGTTAAAAGTTTTAAAGCCGAAAAACCATGTCAATATGAAATTAAGTTGGCCAACATGGACGCCACGTGGAGAATTCCGCCTTAATACAATCGCTGCAATCTGTTTCTTTTTAACATAATCCTTGCATTCGTAATAAGTAATTGATTTTGCTTGTATCTGACCTAATTTTCATGAGTTTATTTTTAAAAAATGATCTGCTTAAAATATAATTAGTATGCTGAACTTTTTATATGTGATAACTAAAGCATTGTAAACATAGGTTATTTCAGGGACGTGTCTACCCTAGTTGGAAATAAAATTAGAATCCAATTTAAAAATAAAATACAAATATTTATTTACCTCCAGTGTGTAATGTGAAAATGCGAAATACGAAAAGCCTTCGGTTAAACTAAATAGAAAAATATTTTATTTACCGAAAGTATGGATATCACAATATATTCAGAGACCAAATGCCTTAATCTAGTTTTGAGCCTGCATCATTAAACGACCTTCAACAGTAGACTCCTTTAAGCTTGTACTCTTTGAAGTAAAGATCGCACCGTATTTAGAAAATGAACGCTCTACATCCAAAGATGTAATGTTTGCGTACGCGTACCTAAAACAGTGGAAGTTACTGCCGCAATTGTCTGTACCGACGCACTTCCCAATATCACGTATTTGCGCGAAATCCGGATTTTTGTGTAACAAAGACTTAAACTTGCTCTTAGCTTCAACACCAGGGGCACATTCAGAGTCGACGCCGGGTGTTCCCGGGTAAACAGCTGACCGTGAGGCCAGCCGTTGTTTCTTATGGCCGTGACGTCATTGACAAGTCTACCCGGGAACACCCGGCGTCGATTCTGAATGTGCCCCAGGGCCAGTTGTAGAGCTGTATTTACAGTATCAACTATGTGAAACGAGGCAGGAAGTGACAGATAACTATGACTAGCGGATATAGAAAGCTTGCTTCGAGCGGGATAGCCACAAATGGCCTAAAGTTCATCTGGCCTAATCCCGAAGCTCACTTCGTATCGAATCGGATTCTGCAATTGGCCTAACACTCGAGAAGTTGACAAACAAGGATGGAATACGCATACTTTCTTTATTGTACTCGTGTAAGTGTTGTATGGAAACAATTATTCGGTTTAGTATGTAGTGACGCAGTGGCAAGACTGGCAAGTGATATTGATTATTTTATTCTTGGATATTGGCGCCAAATTTTATTTCGGATTAGTTGCTGGTTAGATTTGTCTCAAGCAGCTTCCCTAGCATCAGCGTCTTTTTAAAGATCTGAAGTGACCTATTATTTGTTTGAGATCTCATTTGTGTGTTGTGATTACAACAGTATTACAATTACAAAGCATACAAAGAAAATTACACTAACTTCAATAATTTTCAATTCAATTTTCAAATCAAATATTTTTTCTCTTAAAATTTAAGAATTGTCGACAAAATGATGTACCTACAATTTGTTTAGAAAAAATAAGAAATAAAATAGCTAAGCGTGTTAATTAATAAGGTGGGTTAATTCAAAAATTCAACTTTTATCGTAAATTACAAAAAAAAATCTTTACCAAAATATTCCTAGTAGGACTGTTAACAAACCTGACCTTACCATGGGTCTCATAAGTAGAACAGGGATATACAACTTTAAAGTTTTACGGGTCACGCCTGAAAAGCAGTGCTAAATGCAAATAATAAATAATACACATTGTTTTATTTGAAATTTTTTATTTTAAATGTTTAGTGTTATTTTAGTACTTCGCACAGACAACCGTTGTTACATGTCTTTATGTAGGTGGCTGCCTATGGGTAGTAGGACACCTTTGAAGGCATGGATTCTTAATAAATCCATGTTTGAAGGCCTACTAAAAAGTTGCTAGGAGCAAGGAGAGGATTATAAGTTATATAAAAAAGAACAGTAGTAAAAACTGTTTAGTAAAAGAAGTCAATGATTCAGTGTTGCCGATTTGCGGGTAGTTAGGTACCCGAAAATCGTTTTTTTAACTGTTATGCGGGTAAAATTGTCATGCGGATAAAACCGGGTATTTCAAAATTGATATAAAGTTATACAAAGGTAAAATGGATGTCTAGCAACCGCTAAAGCAGCAAAATAACTGCTGTAGCAGTTAAAAATTACGAGCATTTTTCAAAATGGTAATGTAACCATTTTAAATCTCCCGCCTATTTTAAAATTTTGTTAGGTTAGGATTTCTTGACAAACATGATTTTTACATGATGTATGAAAGAGCAGGAAAGCAAAAAGAAGTGTCTTGTATTTTTTAGATTATCACACAAATTATAATTACAATTCTAGATCATTTCACACTTAAAAAGCAAAGAACTACCCATTATAAAACCGTACGATATGAGGTACGCTGACAGTAAAAGTTCTTCGCTTCGGAGTTAGTACTGTGGCAACAATTTTCCAAAGTATCCAGTTGCATAAGATGCTAGAAAATATTAGAATTGTTCGGCGATTTTCTCCTGGAAATAAGTGAAATAACTAATAATAGCAGTTTCTTTTAGTTCTTCCACAGATGTGTCCTGTATGACATAAGTATTAACTGCTAAAGTTTAGTTTTTGATTACCTATTTAATAAGTTCAACCTCTAAAAACACTTATAGTCAAGTACTTAAATGCAATTTTAAAGTAACAAAATATTAGGTACTCGGAAACTGATGAAAATGAAGTAAAAACGCACTACAAATAGACCTGACCTCTTCGTTTTATCCCAAAAAAATCAATAAAACAGTTAATAGTATTCACCATTAATTAAACCACTAAAAACTATTCTTAAAACGTAAGCTAATTAAACAAAATAAGAAAAACAACTTATTATCCATAAAATACTGAGAAAGGTGCAAATAAATTAGTACACACTCTTTTATGGGACGACGATAATTTGAAATTTCGTCTACGATCAGCTGTTCAGCCATTCTAACCAAAATCCAAAATAGCCTGCATTAATTTAATTAGTATTCGTTGCAAAATAGTTTGCTGCACGTCAAGATTTAGGCCAAATGGGTGTAAAACGGATTATGCCATACGAGCTGAACCGAACGCCCGCCGGATACACTCGGGTTTAGGCCAGTTGAACTTTAGGCCCGATGGGTTTTAGCAATACCCCCTTATAATAATGCCTAAGTGCTGCCGAGTGACGTCATCACATCTAGGCCATTTATTTAATATAGGTTAATAGAATAACTATGAGTTATAGGTGGTAATATAGTAAAAAGCTTAAAAAACATTTTTCTTTAAATTTATATGTACAGAGGGTTTAAAAATAGATAATCTAATCTATACTTGCTATTAGTGGCGGCTCGCCGGTTAACAGGTAGGGTTGGGAAATTTTTTTTTGGTCTCCTCAGACAGCATAAGTATCTTATAAACATATAAGTACCTGTATGCAATTCATCACAGGACGTTTTTTGTTTTTTTGATCTGCTATAAGCATTGTATGTTATATGTATATATACATATATATATATATATATATATATATATATATATATATATATATATATATATATATATATATATATATATATATATATAATATAGACATGATATGCAATCTTAAAGTTGGCGTAAAGTAGGTCACACAACTTGTCATTGGATAAAAGTATGACTATGCAATTTCTTAATTAATTAAATAAAGGTCACTATCGGGATATTATGTCACTTTTTGGTAAATTTAGGGGTAATTATTTAGTAAGAGTATCTAGTTTTCTTTTCTTATTTTTAACAAAGCGATCATTTTTTTTCCACAGTAATTTCTTATTAATGTATTTGAAATACTGCTAAGTATAATTTTTGCAATACTTAGTTCTGAATGTTCATTACATTCTGCAAAAGGAACTAGACGTTTTTGTTCAATAAGGAATTTAATAAGTAAATTACACAGAAAGGCTTTTTTATTAAAAGTATCCAAAAAAATATCTTCAAAGTCTTGAATTAATTTCTTAAAAATAATGTAAGCCGTTGACACTATATCTACTACTGATTCGCGAGGGTACAATAACCCCCCACGATCTAGATTATTAATAAGTTTGTAATTGTCTTCAACTATACAGGGTTCATCATAAACTAGTGCTCTTTTCCATATTTCACACTTTAGTTTTTTTAAAGCAATGTGACAGCAGTATCCGCTTAAATAGGTTATTATGACCATTTCGTTCTTCACTGCTTCAATATCGCAATTTTCTATAGTTATTTTAGGGAATAAGGTTTCAGCCGGGTTAAAGTCTTCATCAGGTTCATTTTCAGGAGGTTCATAGAATCTGTCTATATTGAACTCTCCAAAATTCCGAGATTTAAGTGTCAATATGGACTGAATTCTCAGTCTTTTTTCTGAATCATATAACTGTCGGACTGATATATGGTAATGGCCACCAGCTAACTGCCTGTATTTACCAAATTGTCCTTCCAGTGGGTCTGTCTGAAATTTTCCCAACAATACATAATTCATATTCAGTTCTGTTAAACAATAATTGGTGATTTGCAGTAGTCCATAGATAGTATGACTGAGTGCAGTATGTGTTTGTCGAGTCAATTTATTAGAAAAATTACTTGCCTTCCAAGTGTCTAGCCAATTTAGCATTTTTTGCAAAAATTCTAACTTGGGATCGAGCACAGACTCACCTACTTTGTCTTTGACTATTGGTTCTTGGTATACATATGTCTCGTAAATGTTTACCTTTAAGAGGTGTTTTTACATTGACAATTCTCCACCATGTCCATATAATGTCAATAAAATTTGCAGTGTCCTGTGAATGGGGTAAGTTATTTCCAAAACCTCTTAGAGCTTCTATTACAAAAGGGTTGAAAATTTTTAGAGCTAACTTGACATTCTGCCTCTCTAAAGAAGAAGGAAACAAAGCTTTCAAACTTAATGAGTAACCATGTTTTAAGAATTTGTCCTGTTCAAGTTCATAAATTTTTTTAATTACCGAGAACCAAGCAATTTTTGCTTCCCCAGTCTCAAAATCAGGATAACAAAATGTCTTAGTCGGTTTAGAGTTAAGCCAGTTGGTAAAAATACATTTTAATAAATGTACTGGATCAAAAATATAAAACAGTGGCCTTACTGGGTCAAGAGGATGTGGATAGACAATACTAAGTTCTCCAGTAGGTGAAAAATGGGACATGGCTTTGCCATTAATCGCATTGTTATCACTAATGGTGCAAAAAACTATATACCCTATTTCTTCTAAATTTTCTATTAGAGTCCTAAGAAAATTGTATAACAGTTCGGAGTTAATTTGTGATACAGGGGATATATGAATTACTTCTTTAAGATTTGAGAATACACTAGTTATCATAAACGTGTATGCAGACGAAGCTAAACTATTTTCATTCACGGCTGTTCCTACAGTATTGCCTGCTTTATAGTCTAAATAGGGTTCGATGTGTATTTCATCAAAAAGTAAAATTACATATTTGTCTTTATCGGTTAAGAATTGAAAAATATTACGAGCATAGGTAAGAAAAGTTTTTCTTTCATCGATATGAGGATCTGTAAGATATTTATTACAGATGCCTTTTGTTGTTTCGGGATGAGGCAAAATGAGTGGTCCATGGTCTCGTAAATATTTGTAGGCATGGGGGCTTATAGTAAATAAAATTGAACATAAAATCATTGTATTGGGTGAATATCTATATCTTTCTTTTGCGGTGGTAAGCAAACTAACTTGTTCAGAAATAAAATTTATGCTTCGAGTTAATTGATCGTCACCCAAATTTTTTAAATTTTCCAAAATATCTAACACAAGTTTAAATGTCTTTTTTAATCCATTTGAATTGTTCTCGGAATTACCTGAGTCGAGTGTGTCAACATCAGTAGTCTTGTTACATTGAGTAAGGTCATTATCGGTGTTATTTAAAGGAATGGTCATAATTGTATCATCAATAATATCAAACAAGTTTTTTATTTCATCTAAACTGCTACAAGTAAACGGTGTCTTTAATTTGGATCCAAAAATACCGAGAGAAATACTAAGAGATTGGCCATATAAAAATGTTTCTAACTTTAAGTTATTATGGATAATAATTGCCCAAGTTATACAAGGCCCAGGAGTATATTCAAGCCTGAATAAAGTTATTTTATCTTCACTCTTTACAGAGAACTAGCCGTCCTTTAGAAGAAAAGTTTGAAACAAATTTAAAAACTCTTCAAAATTTTGAAAACTTGTTTGTTTTTTATGACTTTCATACTGTACTCTGCTTTCGTTCATTGCTTGTAAAAAATGTAACTCTTCAAGCTCCTTTAATTTTTGATCTTTACTTTTACGCATATGCACAGCTTTGGATAAATATCGAGGACAATTTGGAAAAATTGTTGGAATGCAGTTTCCTTTTAGACGTGGTTTCTTCAGATCAATTGAAACAATCTTACCTGTTTTTGGATCTTGTTCCGAATTATTCCAAATTATACTACCTTCGGCAAAATGTAGTTCGCAAACTTTGGTGTTTTTATTTGGCGCTAAATCTTTCCGAGGAACTGCACTTACCCATTGCTTTTTCAAGACGCTATCTTTTGGAAACCCGAAAACGTGCACTTTTGGTCCGTTAACGTAATTTCCACGACACCCAGGAACACAGCACTTATAAGGCATTTTTTAAGTGTCACATTTACCGAAATTTATATTGTAAAAACATAAAAATTAGACAAAACTAATATGTAACAAAGTTCAAAATTATCCGAACCGGCAAAACAACACTGTGTACTGTCATTAGTGAAGCCACATGTGTTTGCCTGCGTACGATTAATTTTCTTTAAACTGAGCCACCACTGACCCACGGTTGTTCATCCTTGTACGTTTTCCAAAAGTAAAAAGAGACAAAGATAATTATTAATTTGCGAGAGCAGCTTCTCTTCAGCAGACGATCGAGAGGAGACAGTGTTGTCAGGCTCGCCGATTTAACAGGAAATTCTCGATTGGTTGTGACAAAGGGGGAGTTTGAGTTGACTCTTGGAATGCTCCGAGCACATAAATTAGACATTGTATATTACTTCTTACTTTGTCATCTATATAGGACATGTTAAGAACGCATGTCTGATATTTGCGCTCGGAGAACTCCGAGCGTCCAACTCGAACTCCCCCAAATTTGAACACAATGATTCAATATAATAATTTTTCTCATTTGTTTTAAAAGTTTTGATATATTTTTTATTACGAGTAATCTTTTTCTTTGGTTGACAGGTTCTTCAGACATTTTTTTGAAATTTTTACCCTATTGCTAAAAGTTTCTGAATTTTCAGGTGTAAATCTGGCAACCTCACATCTCCTAACCGACCACCACGGACCCGTGGTTATTCATCCTTATACGCTTTCAAAATGTAAAAAGAGACAGAGATAATTATTAATTTGCGAGGGTAGGTTCTCTTCAGCAGGCGTCGAGACCAACAGTGTTGTCAGGCGCACCGATTTAACAGGAAAGACTAGATTGGTTGTGACAGAATTGAACACAGTGATTCAATAATATAATGATTTTTCTCATTTGTTTTTAAAGTTTTGATTTCTTTTTTATTACAAGTAATCTTTTTCTCCGGTTGACAGTTTCTTCAGACATTTAAAAAAAATGTTACCCTATTGCTAGAAGTTTCTGGTTTTTCAGGTATAAATCTGGCAACCTCACTCTCGAAAGGAGACAAAAATAATTAATGCTTTTAACAAGACTATACTGCGATATTCATTAATTGACTGGCGAACATTTTAATACATTTCTTATGGAGGCCTAGTCTTGGCCTAGATTGTGTGACGTCACGGAAATTTTAAATTGAGCACTTAGGCATTGTTATAAGGGGGTATTGGTTTTAGGCCCGATGGAGCCATCTCGCTACGAGCATTCCCAACTTGTCGGGCGGCATCGGATGTTTTCGTCAAATCTAATTAATATGATATATTACTGATCATGATATTACTGTATGTTCTCGGAGTAATTACTTTTGTAATAAATTATTACTCTTGAAGGAATCGATATTTCAAAATTCAGTGTAGAGGAGCGGAGTTAAAAATATAAACCCATCCTAGTCAGAAATGAATAAAAAGGTCCACTTCTGTGGTCTTAAAAAATATTTTCATAATTTGGGATTACTTTTTTAGCCTAAAACATAAATGTTACATTTTTAGGGATAAAATGTGTAGTGTACTAAGTAATATAGCTACCCAGTATTTTTTTACAGAAACATATTTGTACATTCAAACAAATTAAGTTAATAAATTCTACTTTTTGGTTAACAAATTAGGTAGGTACATAATTTATATAATATTCAATGTTATTTTTTTGCAATTAAAGATAGAATACGAGAGAACTTTTGGTATCGAACACAAATTTTAGTGCGAAAAAGAATTTCTCTGTATATGTACGAAGTATAAATTTGATATTTGATTTTTTATTAATATTTTTCTGTATATCACAATTTTTGTTAAATAAATGGGGGGGGGGGGGCTTAATAAGAAATAATTACACATTATAGAGGCTCAACATTTTTAATATTTATGATTAATAACAAATTAATTCCCCGGCCCTAAATCAATAACGGCGCATATGGCAATTTCTTTCTTTTCTTGTACAGTTGGTACAGGAAGACCCACAGCTTGATTTTTTCTCTTCTTTTTGGTCGAATGTAGTTTACTCCTCTACAGTACTATTTTTTTTTATTATAAGGACCAAACTATTTATTTGTATAATCTGTCTTTTTAATATCTTCTTGTCTGCTTTCAATCGCTGAAAGAGTAGGTGCTATAGGAGCACACATATTTTTAAATGCATAAATTTGTTCCATACAAGTTATATTTTCTACAACTTTTATTAGATTTTATTGTTAATATCTTCTCCTTTTCTTTTGTAAGGTTTGTCTTGTCCTCCAGTTTATTTTCTGACATCCTAGATTTGCATGGATCAAGTCAGTTAAAATGCCATCCACTTCATCAGATGCCGGATTCAGATGCATGAATGCGGTGAAATTTATAGGCATTTTTCTTAAAATATATATAGCGTACTAAACGATTTATCGCACCCGCTAAAGCTTTCCATTATCGGGATCGGGAATATCGGTCACAAAAACAACACACACCGTGTTTCTCAAGCTCAAGCAATTGAAAATTACCGGCAAAACAAACGTTCATTCGTATCGCAGCGCCGCCTTGCGTTCGGATATTTCGTAGAGCAACCTTGCAAGTGGGAATGCTCGTCGCAAGCTAGTATAACTATGTTGAAGGCTGTCAATAGCATGTTCTAATACGCGATAATTTGCGTTTATAGTACTCAAATCTGCTTCGATTGTAGGGTTTTAGAGTGCCGTTGACTTTCTTTAATGCAGATGGCACTTTTCTGGTCGAACTGCGAAACTACAGATTTAACAGTTTAAAAATGTTGATTGTAATGAAATGCAGCATTCAGTCACGTTCCCCATCTTGTTAATATGGGCTGCGGGCTGTGGGGGGTTCGGTAATTCCGGAGCACAACTGGTGAAATTTTTTGATCCGTTGTGAAGATTTTGTAAAAACCTTTTTCTATTTTGGTTTCATGACAAAGCTGTTTGGATACCGTTTTCAGTATCGTAACAAGCTTTTTATGAATGCGCTTTTTTATTTTTTAAAAGTTGGTAATGCGGTGTGTAGTCATGTATAATAAAATAATTTAATTTATCAAGGCTGTGGTATATAAAATTTGATAGTATTACCAGCATAAAATTTTTACATATAAATTTTCAAAATTTCTATGCCATATTTTCTTGTTAAATATGCATTTTTTATTGAAAAAAAAATGGAAAATAAAAAAAAATAGTACAAAGTACATGTTTTATAAAGGTATTAGAGCACTTGTCCCGTTAGAATACTCGCCGCAAGCGGCTCGTTTTCTAACATGGACCCGTGCTCCAAAATGATGCTATATAAAGTTTTTACTTTAATATTCTATTTTGATGCTGGCAATTAGCTTGTCAACATCTGGATACTTCTTTCGAATTGTTTCTGCCACTCGGTGAAAAGCATGTAGTAAACAGGATATATGCATTAAATTAGACACACAGTTTTAAGCCATCTCGCTGCTTTTACCATATACGCAGCACCATCTGTAACTAACAGTACAATATTGTTCGTATTAATGTCAAACTTTTTAGCGCTTGCGTTAGTTGGATTGTTTCAGCGTTACGTTTTCCTAATCTATTACTTGCAAGTACATATGGCTTCGTTGGTGAATTCGATGTTAATGTGCGCATTACTTGGTTATTTTTGGTATCTGTACTTTCTTCAACTGTTATCAATTTTTTTTTTATTATGTAATGCGGACCTAATGGTAGTTTCCATTAGTTCTTTGACACGAGGAAAAGCGCACCGTAATTGCCACTGGGTCGGTAGGGGCCACTTACGCACATATTTCCCCCAAAAAGATCGCAAATATTTTGAAGCACGTAGAAAGGAATATTGCAACTGCTTAATACAAATATTAGATCATATGTAAAGCCCCAATACGGCATCTGCAGCTGCTGGTTTAACACATGTTTGTTACTCTAAATATGTTGTCTGCAACTAAACGAACTCTAACCCACGATGCAACAACAGAACATTGTATTTCCTTTCCATTGTACTTTAGGCCAGGAAAGCGATATAAAAATCTTTTGACTTTGTATCCAAACGGCGACGAGTTCTCGGCATCGCCTAACGCTAAACGCCGCGCTAAACGCGAATGTATCCGATAAGCAGACCGCCGTGATACCAGTGCTTGCTACTGCGAAACTGACAATATCCGCTCTGACGGCCTGTCGTCGACGTCACTCGCGTCTACAGGGACCCCGGCATTTCGGCTGATTGGCTTCTTAACGTTTGACCCGATTAATTTTTTGCTCGGAACCTTTAAAAAGTACCAAAAAAGATCCTGAGCAACCCTAGAACTGAGCAAACCTGTCCGAGAACGTATTTCTCAACTCCATGGCCACAAGAAGACATTATATTATTTCTCAAACAAAACATAATTTTTAGGTTAAGGTACCTAGACACGATTAATTTTTTGCTCGGGACCTTTAAAAAAAGACAGAACAAGGAGTTCACATATAGGAGGGAGTGCTAACCCGTTTCCAATACACCTTCGTCCGTCGCTTTATAATTCCAGTCCTGGAATTATCTATGTTTGCAAGGCTTTACTGTACGGTCGTCAACTGACACGGAATTAAAAATTAGGCTATGAAATGCTGATTCACGTGACAGTCAGTACACATGACCGTTAAATGCCGTATTTCCTATGTCATTTTATAAAGATTTTAAATTCAGTTAAATTTTAATAGGTTTTTACATCACAAAAATATGGAATACCTAGGATTATTTTTACTAAAGCAAATATAACATACTCCGATTTGGGATATTACTATTAAATTTAGGTTTAGTGAAAGAGCCCGTTGTATGTATTTAAATAACTAAAAACAGAGATTCCTGGGCACTATGTTATAACAATTTAAATACAATATAGTGTCAGTTGTTTGAGTCGCCAATTTTGTTTTTCTAGTAAGTAAGTCTTTTAATAAATTAGACCAAAGATAAACGAAAACGGAAGCGTTGTTTTACTTTTTAAAAATTACATTTTTGGTTTACTGCTGTTTTCTCAATTAAATTGCGCTTTGGTTCACCGTGTGACACGGTATCACACAGTGAATCACTGCTGCGTGGACAATGAACTAGGGTTGAGCTTACCAATAAAAAAAAATTTAATAAAAAAAATAGTAAGGCTTATTGAAAAAATATAAAACTAGGTATTTTCACTGGAAAAAAGTTTAAAAAGAAAAAAATACAACAGTATTCCGATAATATGCAATATAAAAGCATATTTAAAGTTCGTATTATTCTTAGGTAATAGCAAAAATAAACGTATTTACTTAGGTTTGTTTGCTGAACCAACAGCTTATGACCATTTACACTGTAGTCTGTTAAGCCAGCTTGGACTTGAGCTTGGTTTAGTCTGACAGTTTGTACCTCAGACAATGCAGTAGGTCATGGTCGAAAAACTGCTCGTGTCTAGGCTTGCTTAACGGACTATGGTGCGAATGGTCATTAATCTATTCAACGCCCAATCTTGACTGGTATCTTCATGGTTACTAGCTTACAGTTTAAGTTAACTGTGCACTGATGAGCCTATCCTAAGCTGCTCATTTTTAAAGGATAATATATCAATTTTAGTGTTTTTATAGGGCACAACTTCGTATCAACAATGTCATCCTATTAATGGAAATGTGGCTAAAGAAATGAGAATAATGGGTCACGGATCTCAACATGGACACTCCACAAAGTAAGTTGTCTTAATAAACAAAGAACCTACTGTATTAAGCCAGCATTAGGGGCATACCTCAGCCCCCCCCCCCCCGAAGCGCGAGTTAGTAATTAATTGCTTGGAAGATTCAACAGATTGAAGTGTGTACCGCAGTCACCGCAGCCAGCTTATTATCATTTCTATTATACTAGGCCTAAGTGAAAAGGTTTGCCACCTTTATCAGGTTAAGTATTCCTTTCAGTAGCTACCTTATGGAGGTGTCTTCCTGGATTTCGAGATCCCATGTAGGCTAGGCAACGAAGGGTTTGTAGAGTGCATGGAGGGGGGGAGAACTTTTTGCTTTGGGAATATGTTGGGGGAAGTTAGGACGTTAACATCCTAAACCCTAGCCTGTCCGCTTCAGTGGGGAGGGGGATAGAAAGTTCCTTTTTTTTTTGGTTTCTCGCTTATAACTCAAAAACGGTGCATTGTAGCAAAAAATGTCTAACATAACAATGAAAGCTTGTAATATTGTATACGAGATCAGTTCTATACATTTCTTCGCTACGACGCACCGTTTTCGAGATATCTGCTCTCAACAGTCGATAATTTTAAAAACATGTTTTTTATCCCACGATTTTTGTCATAATTCTCCTGGTAACTCATCGACCGTTTGTTTTACATAATAGTCCCGCTTTTCTTTTCTTTCCCTCCACTAGACCAAAGATGAGCTGATCAACCTATTGAGCTCTACACTCTAGGAAAACGGTGTCACAACACATCAAGCATCACACGATGCTAACGTGTTGATTTTAAGCACGGCTATTAGCCAGTCCGTAAGTGAAACATCCAATGTGGCTGTTATAGGGGAAGAGGTCTATCCCGCTGTGCTACCTACAGCAAAAACGCCACCCAACCACAACATCCTGTTCATAAAACCTGGCAGGGGAAAAGTGCAAACCAACGTTTATTCCACCCACTAAATGCAACAGCTGGAACTCAAGGAAATTTTGCTCCTATACGCATTCACTGGCTGAGATTCTACTAGTGCGACATTCCGAAAGGGTAAACTTACTTTTGTAAAAATGTACCAAAAACATCCTGATGTACAAAAAGCAGCCGAAGTGTTCACAACCTCTCCTCCCCGCACGCTGATGTTGAGGAAGCTGGGCGAATACGCATGCTGAAATGGTACGGCGTCCCTGCAAAGATGAACTCTCTTAACACCTTCAGTACGAAATCGGTATCCAACATAAAACGGGATCTCGCACCACTTCCACCCAGTGAGGGGGCAGCGAAAGAGCATGCATTGCGTGCATTCCACCAGGTGCAGCTCTGACTGGGAAACCTTCTACCCCCAGACCTGTGGGGCTGGGAACGAAAAGGCAACATTCTAGTTCCTGTGCTGACGAAAAACCAAGCAGCGCCCACAGAAATTTTAGACCTCATCTTTTGCAAGTGCACGAAAAACTGCAGCAGTGGAAGGTGCAGCTGCAAGAAGGCAGCGATGAGTTGCTCTCGACTGTGTCAAAACTGCCAGGGGCATAACGACGTGCCCATTTTGAACGAGAACGACGACGAAGAAGACTTGGGGCCCCTTCCCACATCCCCTGGCGGACACTTTATCCAACATTCAGGAAACTGATGACAAAAGCGTAGGTGATTCGCAATTCGTGCTGCGATCAGTGTCGATGGTAGAGCAAGAAGCCGGACCCTCTCGTCCCAAGAGAAACAGGCCAAATTAATTTGTGTTTTAAAAATAATTCTTCACGTATTACGATTTTTCATTTGTTCTAACATTTATTGTAGTTTAATGTTTCGCATCTCTCGTTTTGATGTTAGTTTTTGTAAAATAAAAATAAAATTTGTACAAATGGTCGTTACACAATCGCCTTCTTACCAGGTTTTCAATTTTTCACAATTAACTTGAAAATTGATAATATTTTACCTATGTATCCATATGTATGCTTGATACTGCACTTCATGAACGCGTAGTGTACGCTATTTATGTGTGAATGCACAGTATATTAGCTTATATAGATAGCTGCAACTTTGGAATAACGAAAACAGCGAAAGTTTTAAGGAGTTTTTTTTGAAAAATCATTACTTTTAGCCAAAAAATTCTGCTTCTGACCCACTGGAAAAAAATTAGTATATGTATATATATTCTTGAAGAAAATTTAACGCTTTATAACATTTTTTAATGTGCTTTTGTGTAAAACAAACGGCCGAGGCGTTACCAGGAGAATTATGACAAGAAACGCGCGACAAAAACTATTTTTACAAATTATCGACTTTTGAGAGCAGTTGTCTGTGTAATATTGTAGAAAATCTTACAGGCTTCCATTTTTATGCAAAATATTTTTGCTACAATGCACCGTTTTTGAGTTATAAGCGAGAAACCAAAAAAAGGGACCTTTCTATCCCCCTCCCCCCTGAAGCGGACAGGCTAGGCGCGGGGACTTTCAGTATGTTAACGTCCTAACTACCCCCAACATATTCCCGAAGCAAAAAGTTTTCCCTCCCTCCATGCACTCTACACCCCCTTTGCGGTCATTCATTGACTAGCCTACTGGGTAGTTGGTTAATTTCCAACGGGTTAATGCCGCGCATTTACGTATAATAGGTATTTGCTCCTCATTACATAATCTGCACAGAAGGTTGCTAATTATAGTACGAGTTGGCTTATACAAAACGACGAAATTTTGGGAACATTTGCAAAAAAGTTGACAGTTTGAATCCGGCAAACGTTTGATTTAGGGAGAAGTTGCAAAAAAAAAAACAAAAATTTAATTCTAGGAATCATTTCTAAAAAAAAGTTTTGATTTTTGTCTCTTTATAGTTGAAAATTTTTTTCTTCTCCTCCCCTTGCCTCCTCTAAACATAGTACTTTGGGTACACCTCTGGCCAAGATGAACACTTTTTTATAGTAAAATTAATTTGCTTGGAAGCCATTTAAAATATTAAGTTATTGATGTGTATGTAATATCCAATTAAATATTGTTACGATCTAATCGATATTTAAAAAAGTAGAAAAGAGATGTAAAAATATATTTGAACTATTAAATTTTTTGTTATTTTTATGTATTTGTCCATACATTTGCTCAAATTTCTTAAAAGTATATTTTTGACAATTCATCTTAACTTGTCCTGGGCAAACAGTCAGGTCTTTCTAGGTATATATCCTTCACAGTTTTAAAATGAATTTTAGTGTTAATTTACTAGGATAAGATGCAGCAGTTGCCTGCTGTTATTTTACTGTCATAAATTTACGAAAAGCCTCTAATCTAATTTTCTTATTTGCTCTTTATTATAAATTAGATACGTTAAATTTATTTCTTTAAAATAGGCCATTCAGTGATCAAGCGGAGTCGAGAGAGAAAAATCCAGAAGATGAAGTAAACGAGTACCTGATGAAAGCTATTGATGCCAGAAGTATTGATAGGCTTAGAACAGAACACTGTCGAACCTTATTACTTAATTTTAGGGATTCTGTTAAAGAAAATAAGGTAGGATTTTACGTAATTATTTTATTTCCATTTAAATTCACTACTGTGCTAGTTGTCTATGTTGACTTTTCTTATTTAGATTAATATAGTACTAAAATATTATACACATATACTAAAAATTTCCTAAATTTACTTTTATCGTTATCACGAGTATACCGATAGCCATTCAAAATATTTAAAGAACACATAATAATAATAATAAGAATATAGCTTTGATTGGTGTCATGAAGTTATTAATTATTCATAATTTATTAATAAATAAATACATTTAAGGTCAGTTTAAAAAATCTATAAAAACGATTTTATGTTGATTTATATCTAGAGTTACTGTTAAATAAAACATGCTTGTTGAATTCTCAACACAGACTAAAAACTATATTTCGGCACGAAATAAAAGGTATAAGCACAAAACTGCTGATATAAACACTATCCAACTAATTATAAGATAAGCTTCAGTGGTGTGACAAATACAGGATAATATTATTGGGCTATTTTTTTACCAATCCTACTAGCACAAAAATATTATTTCAGACATAACATACCTAAATCATTTAAACATTTGTAATGTTTAACAGAACTTAAACCTTTTGTTAAAACATCAGCGGGCATGTCAGCTGTCTGTAGGTAATCAACTTTAGCCAAGTTTTTAGCAATTACTTCTCTAATAAAATGATATCGCACATCTATGTGCTTTGATCTCTTATGAAACATGGGATTTACAGATAGCTTTTGTGCAGTCTGACTATCATTTAAAAGTGTCACACAGTTTGAGTTTCCCGTTAACTCAGTCATTAAATTTCTCAAATAAATTGCTCCTTTTGAAGCCTCCGAAATAGCCATGTACTCGGCTTCAGTACTAGATAACGCAACGGTGTTTTGTTTTTACATTCCCAAGAAATGCCAGAACCACTCAGCTTGAAACAAAATTCTGTATATGATTTTCTATCATTTACATTATTAGCCCAGTCGGCATCTACAAAACCTACTAAATCTAATTTACCTTTATGAAATCGTAAACCATAATGTTTAGTTTTTTGTAAATCTTTTAAAATCCGCCTCGCTTGCTTCCAATGAGTTTCGTCATATTGACTTAAAAAACTAACTGAAAATGCTATATTAGGTCTCGTTAAAACGGCAAGATATATAAGACTGCCAATCAGCTACTGATAAGGCATTTTAGTTTTAAAAACATTCTCATTTTTTCGAAGAATAACACTGTTCTCCATAGGCGTCGAAACTGATTTGCAATTTTCCATATTAAATCTTTTAATGACACTATTAATATATTGTTCTTGATCCAAAGTAATAATCTTATCACTTTTATCAATTTTAACTCGCATTCCGAGGCACTGTTTTACCTGACCCAAAATCTTTAATTTTAAACATTTCTCCTAGTTTACACTTTAAAAAATTTGTTTCGGTTTCACTGTTAGAGAAAATGAAAAAATCATCAACATACAATGTTATTATAGTTAAACAATCGTCTTTACTTTTGGTTTATAAACCAGGTTCAAATTCAGATTTTTTGTACCGTACTTGTTTAAGAAAGCCATCAACTCTAGTATACCAAGTTCTAGCAGATTGTTTAAGCCCACAAATTGCTCTTTTCAATTTAAAAACTTTATTTTCACAACTAGATTCTTGAAATCATTCAGGCAACATCATAAACACATTTTCTTATAAAATACCATTTAAAAAAGCTGTAGTTACATCTAAATGTGTTATATCTAAATCTAATTTAACAGATACAGCTATTAACAATCTTAGCGTAGAAAAACGCACAACCGGAGAAAATGTCTCATCATAATCAATACCGGGTTTTTGCGTAAACCCTTTCGCTACTAAGTCTAGCTCTATAGCGCACTTGATTTTCACTGTCGCATTTTCTTTAAAACACCCACTTGCACGGCACAATAGTCCCACTTTCAGGAACATCGACGAGCTCCCATGCATCATTGTCTTTGGAGGACTGCAGCTCTTCCTCCAGAGCTTGTCGCCATTTTTCCTTATCAGGCCTTGCCAATGCACTTTTCACCGTTATGGGATCACTTTCTAAATCAAAACTTTCTAGACACAAATAACTGACACAATCTTCATATTTTTTTGATTTTGGTATCCTTTCTGACCTTCTTAGAACGGTAGGAACTTCTTCATTGTCTGACGAAGAATCGCCGTCATTGCTGTAAGGAATTTCTCAAACTTCTCCAGAGCTGTCAGATAAAATTTCCTCTTCTTCAATCTTTGTGTCTCCCACTGAAACTGATATTTCGTTGCCGATTGATGCTTCTGTGTTTTCTTTGCTGTCTACCGTGATGCCAACTTTATTGTCAATATTTTCCATAATGGTTACGTCTCTGGTAGTAAACACTGTATTCTTGCTAGGATTGTATACTCTGTAACCTTTCACGTGGTCATCGTATCCCACCAGAATTCATTGGTCTGCCTTTTTGTCCCATTTTAATCTCTTTTCTTTCGGTACGTGTGACATTATCATACTGCCAAATATTCCTATATTGTCGACATTAGGCTTACTGCCTGTCCATAGCTCATACGGAGTTTTGTCTACTCCAGAACCTATCGACCTGTTTCTCAAATAAACTGCAGTACTGACTGCCTCTGCCCAAAATTTCTTTGACAGTTTTGCATCAAACAGCAAACACTTAGCTTTTTCAACGATAGTCCTGTTCATCCTTTCAGATATCCCATTTTGCTCAGGTGTGTATGGTACAGTCTTCTGATGAATAATTCCATTGTTTTTTAGGAATTTTTCAAATTCGTGGCTTGTAAACTCTCCGCCATTGTCTGATCTAAATATTTTGATTCGTTTGTTTTTCTGGTTTTCAACCATATTTCTGAAATTTCTAAAACTGTCAAAAACTTCGTCTTTTGTTCTTAAAAAATAAACAAACACCATGCGGCTATAATCATCTACAAAAATTAGAAAATATTTAGACCCACCAGTAGAGACATTCTCCACAGGTCCACATAGATCTGCGTGCATCACTTCTAATAAATCTTTGGCTCGAGTTCCTTTGTTTTTAAATGGCAATCTGGTCTGTTTACCTTCACAACATATTTCGCAATTTTGTCGTCCCACTTGTACAACACCAAGATAAGTTAGTCCATTAACAAGTCCATTTTCCATTCTGTTCAGAGATTCGCTGTTTATGTGTAAAAAACGGCGATGCCAAATTTCTCCTGTGACCGCTGTTGACGACGACAACAATCATTTCCCAGGATGTTTTATGTTTAGTCTATAAACTCCATCCTTTAAATCAGCTGTACCGACTATCTCATTTTGTTTATTGTAAATTTTACAGCTGTTAGCCTCAAATTTCACATCATTTCCACTTTTTATTAATTGACTTACTGATAATAAATTTGTTGTCAATTCTGGCACACATAAAACATTTTTAACAGTGATATCATATTTCTGCTCACCGACAATTGTTGTTATTTTTACATTTCCCGAACATTTAACTGGAACCTTTGTTTTATTGGCAACCATGATTTCGTGTACATCTGTTATTGTACGAACACTATTAATCCAATCCTGATTGGTTGTTAAATGAAAACTTGCACCAGAGTCTACATACCAGTCCAATTTGCTGAACGATCCATTTAAAAACACTGCACTAAAAGCCAGTGGCGGTTGGTGAAATTTCAAAGTTGTTTATCTCTGTTCATACTTACAGGACCCGTACCAAATTTAGGGGTTTTACTAGTGAGCCCACTGGGAATGTTTTGGTGAAGAAAAAAAACATTTTGTGATTTGCGAAAAAAAGTGAAATTTTTGGTGCGGCCCTCCCAAGAAAAAATGAACACGTCTAGGTAGCTGATTTCTTTTTTGTCTACACACATTTTACATCATTTTGGCCACAGATTTTAAATTTTGAGAGAAAAAAATGTGTTAGTAGAGAGTTATAGTCATTTGAATTTTTTTATGCCTAAAATATAATTTTCCAAAAAATTCAAATGACTATAACTTTCTCCTAATACATTTTTTTCTCTCAAAATTTAAAACCTGTCGCCAAAATGATGTAAAATTTGTTTAGACAAAAAAGAAATCAAATACCTAGCCGTGTTCATTTTTTCTTGGGAGGGCCGCACCAAAAATTTCACTTTTTTTCGCAAATTACAAAATGTTTTTTTTTCTTTACCAAAACATTCCCAGTGGGCTCACTAGTAAAACCCCTAAATCTGGTACGGGTCCTGTAAGTATGAACACAGATAAACAACTTTGAAATTTCACCAACCGCCACTGCTAAAAGCACTCGATGATTTGCTTTTGTCCTGTTTATTTTCTGTATTCGGACATTTATTCTGATAATGTCCAAGTTGTTTTCATTTAAAACACTTTATTTTCTTCATCGTACTGTCGCGCTTTCGATGACTTTGCAAAACCCAATTTACTGGCAAACGTATTACCAGTACTGTTGCCTAGTTCAAGATCGTATCGAGCTATCGAGTGGAGCAGACGTGTTTTCTTCAGATCGTTTTGATACGCGCCAGTTTTTTATTTCTCTTTTATCTGTTTTTGTTTTCGCTTTAAGTATAAGATATAAACAAGGTACATACATTTTGTTTTTATTAGAAATGAATAGTGAGAGTGATGGTCTAGATATTGGGATAAGAACGAGACAATCAACAAGACATTATTCAATAGGATCCTTATCTGCGAGCGACGAAATAAATAAAATTATCGGTGCAGATACCAACAAAAAGAGTGCAGAAATAAAAACCTATCTCGAGAAATATAAAAAAAGGAAGGTCAGCAACGCTGATAAAATACAGGGAGAACCAAATAAACTGGTATTTTCAGCTGGAGATATGAATGATACAAACAAAAGAGAACTAGACAAAAACATGCCTGCAAACGTGGGAAATGAGGTTTTTAAACCAAAAAAGACAATGTTAAGAACACCCCCAAAGCAAATCCCAGATGATTTTTTACAAAATGAAGCCACAAAACCAACTCAGATAAGATTAAGATCCGATTCAAGTCCAGGTCTCTCAGAACGCCAAAAAATCCGAAAGGAGTCTGATTGTATCTTAGGTGTTGACCCTGAGGTGCCTACCACAGATTCAACCAGTGAAATTTTAGAGAAAACCCTGCAAGCTCTAGCAGTAATTCAACACTCTTCAGAATGTGTCAGCCAGGATATTGGTAAAAATATTCGTGATGCGGCTTTTGGTGTGTCCATGATGGTCACGAAACTTGCTTACAGAATTGGCAACGTAGAAAAAGATAATGTAAAATTAGCCTCTTTATTAAACCAAAGTTACAAAACTCCAACAGTGATAAACCAACTACAGACATCACAAAATAAAGGACACGTGGGGAATGCACAATTCGATCCAAATTTTCCGAAAACGACAGAGCAGAAAACGTACAGTACCATCCTGCAAAAAGGCACTCATTTAGTGAACCAGGATAGTGTAAAATGGACTACGCCACCGCAGTTAAAAAAACATCAAACAATCATTAAAATAAAGGACCAAGCCGACCCAAAAATAGTTATAAAGGAAATAAAACAAAGCTTAAATAATGATGGGAATTGTTCTAAGGTTTTTACAAACGTAAAAAAATTACAAAGTGGGGCAGTATTAGTGGAATGTGAGGATGAGTTACAGCATACTAAATTGAAGGAAGTATTGGAAAAGGACAATAGCTATGTATTCAAAGAGCTACAAAATACCGACCCTTTAGTAATGATCACAGGTATTGAAAAAGGCTATGAACCAAAAGAATTTATATCAGTACTTATTGATGAAAACCCAGAGCTTCAGACGCTTACTTGAAATGACGTCAGCAAAACGATTAAATACATAACAAAGAAAGAATGCAGAAATAATCGTAAAGAAAATTGGATATTACAGACCAGACCAAACGTTTTTAGATGGCTCATCCAGAGTGGAAAAGTGCATTTTGATTTAACCAAAGTATAGGTCCAAGAGTACTACAACATTGTAATGTGTTACAAATGTTGTCTGTTTGGACACGTCGCAAAACACTGTAAAAGCACACTTTGCTGTCACAAATGCGGCGGAACTCATGAAGCTAAACATTGCCCGGAAAATACACCTCTAGACTGCCCAAACTGCAAACGCTTAAATCTACGTGATCGAATACATACAGCAAGAGATTCTAAATGTCCTGCATTTTTGCAAAAAATTGAAAAATACCGGCAATCTATAGAATATGGAAACAAAATGGCAAACAGTAATAATTTTTTATAGAAATGCAACAGACAAGTGATAGGGAAAAACACAGCTTAATTCACCAAAATGTGCAATCACTTGGAAACAGCATTGATAGAATGGAATACATGCTGAAAGAATCTCCAGAGTGTTTGTTTCTGTGCATAACTGAACATTGGAAATCCAAGGATCAATTACAGCAAATAGGAATTAAGGACTTTAAATTAGGGGCTGCTTACTGTCGTAGTAACGGTCAGCATGGTGGTAGTGCAGTGTATGTTAAAAAGCAGATTAAATGTAAAATGGTTAAAAAGTTAAATGGTTTATCTCAAAAAGGTGAATTTGAATGTTCTAGCGTCGAGTGTGTACTAAACAGAAAAAGTATTGTAATTGTTTCAATTTATAGACCACCACCAGGTAATAAAGAATTGTTTTTCACTCAGCTAGAGCTACTTTTGGATAATGTTCGAGGTTATGATATTGTATTTATAGCAGGGGACTTTAATATTGAAATGTTAAAAGAGAACGGGCATAAACATACACTATTTTCACTACTAAATTTTGTTAACATCAGGGGTACAGTTTTTAAAAATACCAGAATAACTGCAAATGGTAGTAGTTGCTTAGATAACATTTTTACGAATTTGGAGGAAGATTATTGCACTGAAATTTTTGACTTGCATATATCTGATCATACAGCACAAAAAATTTCTTTTTATACTAACAACATCAAAAAAAATAAGTTCGTACATAGAAGATTTTTTTCCGAAACTAACAAAAAAGATTTTTTACACAGCTTAAAACAACAGAACTGGGAAGGTGTCTTTCAAATTGGTAAAAATGATGTCAATGCACAGTGGAACTATTTTCTTAAAACTTTTAAAAGCATTTTTGATCAATATTTTCCCATGACTATGGTTTATGCAAATAAAAAGAAGCCTGTATCAAGTCAGGAAATTTTGGATTGTAAAAATAGATTAGATAAATTGCTGGTACTTTCGAAACATAGTCCCTACTATAAAAATATGTACAATGAAACAAAAAAGAATTACGATATGCTTTTAAAAAAGAAAAATCTAATAACTTTAATAACAAGATTAGAAATTCTGACAATAAAAATAAAAGCATGTGGGGAATATGTAACGAAATAAATGGTAAAAAAATTCTAAATCTGGTCATTGTCCTTTCACCGAAAACTATCAAAAATTAGCTGACGATTTTAACGAACATTTAGTCAATGCAGTACCAGAACTCTTAAAACTCAAAACATGCGTACCATTTCAGTGCAATATTCTCGAGAATGACCAGTCTATGTACCTAAAACCCACAAATAGGAAAGAATTGGTAGAAATATCTCAAAAATTAAAAAACAAGTATAGCAGCGGAGAGGACGACATCCCCACGAGCATAGTTAAATTATCGATTAAAGAAATTTCTGAAGTGTTAGCCTATATTATAAACAATTCCATGAAATTTGGAATATATCCGAATCAGATTAAATTTTCAAAAATAAAACCTTTATATAAAAAAGGTAGCCCAAGAGATTTAAATAATTATAGACCGATCAGCCTGCTACCAAGTTTTTCCAAAGTTTTTGAGATGATTGTGTGTTCAAGACTGTTAAACTTTATGCGTAGATGTAAGCTTCTAACTGAAAATCAGCACGGATATCTGAGAGGTAGATCGACCATGTCGGCTATTTTTCAGTTTACAAAGGCAATTTTAGATCACCTTGAAAACAAAACCTTGGCACTAGGTATGTTTTTAGATCTCAGTAAGGCATATGACTGCGTAGACAGGCAAATATTGCTTATTAAGTTAAATAAATATGGAGTTAGAGGAAATGCTTATGAATGGATGCGATCATACCTCACAGATTGACTGCAGAGAGTTGTAATACAGGAAGACAATAGGTTAATTCAGTCTGATTTTAGGGAAAATGTCATTGGTATAGCTCAAGGCAGTATTTTGGGGCCTATTCTGTTTGTAATTTATATAAACGACCTTTATATAACAGGAAACAGAGTATCACTAACAAACTATGCTAATGACACCAACCTACTGATACCAGGCACCACCCTTCAAGAAATTAACCGCAATGCAGAAACAGCTTTCATAGACATAAATAATTGGTTTAGTCAAAATAAGCTAATATTAAATAAAAATAAAACTAACTTAATTATCTTTAGAACCAACAAAAATAAATTAAACTTATCTGACAGTATATGCATAGACGGAAATGATCTTAAGAGAGAAACAGAAACAAAGTTTTTATCGTGGGAATCTCATATAAATGCATTATGTGCGAAGCTTGGTACAGTGGGGTATGGTATAAGGGTTGTGTCATCATACATGAATAATCAAACAATTAAGATTTTATACCACGCATGAATCTGTAATGAAATACGGCATAATATTCTGGGGTAGTAGTTCAGAAGTACAGAATGTATTTGTAGCACAAAAAAGAGTAATAAGAGTAATACGTAAACTAAGAGTTTTACAGACTTGTAGAGGTGTTTTTAGGGAACTAAAAATAATGACAGTATATGCACTGTACATATATGAATGTTTAATGTTTGTGTTCAAAAATAAAGAACAATTTACTGGGCTAAATGATCACGATTATAATACAAGAACTGTAAATCATTTGTATCCATCCCACCGTTTAACCATAACTGAAAAAAGTCCATACTATATGTGCATTAAGTTATATAATAAGTTACCTCGATCAATTAAATGTATTAGTAATATTAGGGCTTGGAAAAAAATGTTAAAGATTTGTTAATTGAACTTTAACCATATCATCTGAAAGACTTTCTTGAACACGATGTGTAAGTTTTGTTTTTGACTTTTTCCTGTGACGTCATTTCATTTTATGTATTGCTTACTATGTATGTAATTGTAATTTGAAATAAAGAAGTATTATTATTATTATTATTACTTCGACTTCCATGTCGAGCAACTTGGTTTTAATGGAATCTGTTGTTATAGCAATACTAGAGTGTTCAATCGCCATGATCATTGGCGAATATTTTTCAGGTAATCCAGCTAATAACAATGACGCAATCCATTCGTCATCAATTTTAAAGCCAGTTCGTCTTAATTTCTGACCAGTCTCCACAATTTGATTCACATAACTAGCCATTGAATCACTGTTTTCTAGACGTGTAGAAATTAAATTTCTTAATAAACCAATTTTCTTTGCGAATCCATTATCATCGAATAATTTCTTTAATTTTTCCCAAAGATCTACCGTTGTGGTCGCCTCTTTTATGTGAACATATAAAGAAGTATCAATGGTTAAAAATATCTTCGCTTTGGCCTTGGCATCATCTGTTCGAACTACTCCTGATACACATTTGGATAAACCTTCCAAAATCAGAAAATTTTCAACTGCAAATATCCAATCACTATAATTTTCGCGCCCTTTTAACCTCGGAATGTTAACTATATAATTCTGAGCCATACTTGTGTTGTCACGAAAATTATACTAACACTGCGCGTAACTTTTAATTAGGTTAATTTTTGCGGCACCTTTGCGGTCTGGGCTCATAACCTGTTAAATAAAACACGCTTGTTGAATTGTCAACCCAGACTAAAAACTATATTTCGGTAAGAAATAAAAGGTATAAGCACAAAACTGCTGACATAAACAATATCCAACTAATTGTAAGATAAGCTTCAGTGGTATGACAAATACAGAATAATATTATTGGGCTATTTTTTTAACAGTTACAACATTACGAGTGAGAGCATAGGCGTCGGTAGGTCGATATTTAAAAATCTTTAAAACGAAGGTTTTAATGGAATAATATAACAGTGCGAGCCCTACCAGAAGTGTGCTGGTTTGTAAAGTAACACAATAAAAATTCCACAGTTCAGGGAGTCCAGAATGCAGCTTTCGTTGGTTCAAACATTTGTTCAGTTTGTGCATCATTAAAGTACCTTCTATAGTTTTCTCTTTTAAAGGCGTATGCTTATCTGTAAAGACCACATTATATTGTGAAAAGAAACATTCTACCTCCAGTGATGATGTTTGAACCAACGAAAGCTGAATTGTGGACTCCCTCAACTGTGGGTAAGTGAATATTTCGTTACTTCACAAACCAGCACACCTCTGGTAGGGCCCGCACTGTTATATTATTCTATTAAAAATAAAGTACCTTTATTTTAAAGATTTTTAAATATCAACCTCGACGCCTATGCTCTCACTCGCAATGTTGTCACTCTATTTATATCTATCTAAGTTAAATCTTGCAGCACTTGCTCTACTTGGGGCTTTACTATTAATAAACGAAAAAGCTGTTTGTAAACAATGATGTCAAAAGTCTATCATGGCCGAGGACGAAATCAGATCACTAAATTAGGTTTGCCATAACAGTCGAATTCTGGCCTGGAATACACAGTGGGAAAACATCGTTAAAAAAGGGAAGCCTGAATGATAGAGGGGATCACTGCTTTCCCTGCCCTGCTTTTTTACCGAGGGGACGAACCGCCTCTTAACCCATATATCGTGTTCATGGATTTGCGGTCTGAAAACGTTTTCTTCTCGGTAATTCCAGAAAGGCCGTTTCGTCCCTTTTGTGGACCACACTTCTTAAAGACTGTTGCAGTTCAGTAAATTCCAAATTATAATTCATTACTATTCTGCTGTGTTTCCGAATTTTAAAGATAACTGCTTGTGATAAAGCGGCTTTAGCCTGAAAGAAAAATGTTTAAATTATCTAAATCTTCTTTATTTAAAACAATATTTAAACTTGATTTTTTTATCAAAAAATGGCATATAAATTTGTAAATGTACCTACGTTAGATTAAACTCCTTAAAGTCTTTAGGGCTTGGCATGAACTAATTACATATGCCAAAAACATATTCGAAACATAATTTAACGTTTTAAATAACATTTTAAAAGAACTGTTAGTGATTTACTTTATTTTTCTTTGACAAAGTTTTCGCGAGATGCCAGAAAATAAATTCGGTTTATTAAAAAATTACATTAAAAAATATTTAAAATTACCTCTTTTTGAAATTCAAACATAAAATAATGACACTACTACGCAACCCTGTAGTCATTAAATATATTAACATATTAAAATATAAATTAGTTTAACGTCAAAAAAATAATATAGAAAAATATTTTGTTGGCAGAATGCTTCCAATCAAAATTAAATAAAATAATATCTACGCCAGTATTCGCATGATTTATGGGTTGTCAAGCCGTCGTCGGTTGTCTCTTACTTTTGACGTTTCGCCAACACGATCGGTTGGCATCTTCAGAAGGTGCGCTCAGTTTGACTGCTCGCGAACTACTGTCGGTATCTTGCTAGTAGTCGGTGTGAGTTTATAATTATAGCCTACCCTATACCAAAATCTAAAAATTTCTTAATAAAACCAGTTTCTGATTCATGTTCAATAATTAAGCCTGTCTGTCTATTAAATCTATTTAGTAGACTCCGACATTTTCTTTCATAAAGGCAGGGTATTCTTTTACTTATTTAGAACAGTATAAGTTAAAGGCTACTATACGAATACGGCAAGCATATAGTAAAGGAAAATCATAAACCAAAGTTATTTTATTTCAAAAATAAATTATTAAGTTTTGGCATATTCGGTGCGTACATAACCGCAAAATAAGGATAAAACAGTAAAAATAAAAAAAAAGTTTCGGTGAATTCTCAATTTATATATATATATATATATATATATATATATATATATATATATATATATATATATATATATATATATATATATATATATATATATATATATATATACATATACATCATCCTATCATTTTTGCTTCCGAAAGGGGTCTAATCCCTATCATTTCTGCTACCGCTGCAAACTTGCTGCCGTATATCGGACGCAAGATTACCTTAGGCGTTTTTTTCGAACATGGCTAGAAATTTGAAGTCCCACATTGTCGCAATGGCTGGTCCACAGCACCATACTTTACGTAAAGAAATAGTTCTTTGACATATTAAAGCATAAACTATTGGCGGGGAATAATAGCGGGACGAAATGGAAGTAAAAATGATCGAGAAATAATTGAAGACGTATAAATTTTAGTTGTAAAAATTTCCAATAGAGGCGCAAAATTATACATGCGTATATTAAAAATTTTACTGGTCGGTGGATTTTGCTACCAGAAATTTGGCAACGCCAAAGTATGGTAAAATTGTATTTAAATATTAGTTCTATAATTATGAAGTGTGCGTGACGCAGTGAACAGCATTTTCGCTAAGTGGTGTGCTTTTTAACTGTCTTCTCAAGAGGAGGTTATCAATTATTCGGCCCGCATGTGAGTTTTTTTATATGTTCACGCATAATCCTTCAACGGACTCACCGATTTTGATGATTTTTTTTTGGTTTGTCGGTGAGGTTTTCCGAATGGTCTCGTTTTAAGTTGTTTTGCTGAAGTTATATGATTTTTCTTCTTTAAAAAAATATACAGCATGTCTTCGAAATGGAAAAAAAATATTATTGATTTTACGAAAAAGTGTCTCTTTATAAAAAGTTCTGCATCGCGAGAAAATAGCATTGCCATTCAAAAATTTGATCTAGTACATACAGGGTGGCTCAAAAATAAAAAAGTCATGATCCACGTGAAGCTAAGACGACAAAATCGTTATTTAAAGGTAAACTGCCACTGCAAATGTACAGCTGAACAATGTTTTTTTTTCATTAAAAAAATATACAGCACGTCTCCGAAATGGAAAAATTTTTAGTATTGATTTTACGAAAAAAGTGTCTGTTTATAAAAAGTTCTCCATCGTAAAAAACTAGCATTGCCATTCAAAAATTTGATCTAGGACGTACAGGGTGGCTCAAAAATTAAATAGTCATAATCCAAGTGAAGCTAAAAAGACAAAATCGATATTTAAAGAAAAACTGCCACTGCAAATGTACAATTCAATAATATTTTTTTTCGTTAAAAAAATATACAGAATGTGTGAAGGCTGTGTGCACTTTTTAAATATGAATGAAAACACAGTTTTGTATTAAGTGCAAATTTTTAATAAATATATAAGCAGAGCGCTTTCGACCTTATAGGTCATCATCAGTGCTACCTGAAAGTAAGGAATAAACTGGTTGAAATACAAATAAAAATTTTTATGAAACATAAATTAGTTTTAAATTTTAAAAAATTGAAAAAAGACATTTTGAAAGGAGAAATTTTAATTTTATTTTATTTTAAGTACTTGAATTTACATTAGTTTTCTATTTTTAGAAAATGATGAGATTTTGAAATTGAAAGGAAAAATTGAAAGAAGAAATTTTAATTTTTATTTTACTTGATTTTATATTTTTCGTTTTTATTTTTATTTTTTGTAGGTTATATTAGTTCATTACTCACTTGTCAGGTTCACAGTCAGCAATCCATCAGAGCAAACAACAGTCAGTATTTCAACCAGTTTATTCCTTACTTTCAGGTAGCACTGATGATGACCTATAAGGTCGAAAGCGCTCTGCTTATATTTATTAAAAATTGGCACTTAATACAAAACTGTGTTTTCATTCATTTTTCATTCAAAAAAATATACAGCATGTCTTCGAAATGGAAAAAAAATATTATTGATTTTACGAAAGAAGTGTCTGTTTATCAAAAGTTCTGCATCGTAGAAAAACAGCATTGCCATTCAAAAATTTGATATAGTATGTACAGGGTGGCTCAAAATGAAATAGTCATAATCCACGTGAAGCTAAAAAGACAAAATCGTTAAGTATTTAAAGGAAAACTACCACTGCATTCAATTCAATAATACATATGTGTTTTTCCCATTATAAAAATATACAGCATGTCTTCGAAATGGAAAAAAAATTATTGATTTTACGAAAAAAGTGTCTATAAAAAGTTCTGCATCGTGAGAAAATAGCATTGCTATTCAAAAATTTGATCTTGTATAAACAGGGTTGCTCAAAAATAAAAATTCCTAATCCATGTGAAGCTAAGAAGACAAAATCGTTATTTAAAGGTGAACTGCCACTGCAAATGTACAATTCAATAATATGTTGTTTTCATTAAAAAAATATACAGCATGTCTTCGAAATGGAAACATTTTTATTATTGATTTTACGAAAAAAGTGTCTGATTATAAAAAGTTCTGCATCGTAAAAAAATAGCATTGCCATTCAAAAATTTGATCTAGTACGTACAGGGTGGCTCAAAAATGAAATAGTCATAATCCAAGTGAAGCTAAAAAGACAAAATCGTGATTTAAAGGAAAACTGCCACTGCTAATGTACAATTCAATAATATTTTTTTTCATTAAAAAATATACAGCATGTCTTCGAAATGGAAAAAATGTATTATTGATTTTACGAATAAAGTATCTGCTTATAAAAAGTTCTGCATCGTAAAAAACTAGCACTGCCATTCAAAAATTTGATCTAGTACGTACAGGGTGGCTCAAAAATGAAATAGTCATAATCCAAGTAAAGCTAAAAAGACAAACTCATTATTTAAAGGAAAACTGCCACTGCAAATGTACAATTAAATAATATGTTTTTTTTCATTAAATAAATATACAGCATGTCTTCTGCATCGTGAGAAAATGGCATTGCTATTCAAAAATTTGATCTTGTACATACAGGGTGGCTCAAAAATAAAAAAGTCCTAATCCACATGAAGCTAAGAAGACAAAATCGTTATTAGGTAAACTGCCACTGCAAATGTACAATTCAATATAATATGTTTTCTTCATTAAAAAAATATTCAACATGTCTTCGAAATGAAAAAATGTTTATTATTGATTTTACGAAAAAAGTGTCTGTTTATAAGAAGTTCTGCATCGTGAGAAAACAGCATTGCTATTCAAAAATTAGATCTTGTACATACAGGGTGGCTCAAAAATGAAAAAGTCATAATCCACGTGAAACTATTTAGCTTTAAAAAAAAATAAAGGGGAGGAGGTGAGAGGGGATAAAACCGGAGCGACTGAGAATTTTTTGAAAATGTTGACTAATATGTCATTTTCGGGGTAGCTGAGGTCAGAAAATATTTGTTTTTTCTAGCAGATGTTAAAAAATTACCATAGGGGAGAGGGGAGCGAATAAAAAGGGCGGCTGGGAATTTGTCCAAAAATGTTAACTAGTGGGCCATTTTCCGGATTACTGAGGTCAGAAAATCTACTTTTGTCTAACGAATGTGAAGAAAATGAACGACACGGAACGGAATAATTCATAAGTTTTTAACGACGACTTATTAACAATGACAGAAAAAAAAACTGTCAAGACATACCTGATCAACTAGAAGATCCTAATTTAAAGCAGTACTAAATCTTAAACCTTCTTAGTGTATCTGAGCGTTAATGTTTAAACACGAGTTAACTACTACGACCGTGGTAATCTGTTTTTAAAAACTATTTATTTTTCTAAGTTACAGAATTATGATAAAAAATGTTATTACAAAATATATGTTTAACAACTTAAGGTTTTCAACTGACTGACTCGTCCTGGCTTTGGATGCATTCTATATTGTTATACGATATGCATATTCAGCATTATCTCCGTCTAGGTGGTGATATAACTCCTCCCTCCTTGGACTTAACTACACCCTGTAGGGGGTAGTTCGATGCGTAGGCTACTGGCTTCCATCGGGATTGTTTTCTTGCATAAACACCCCTTCTGGGCCATATATCTGCGTAGTAAGTATCCACCAATAACGATTAAGAATACATAGACAATAACTGTCCACAAACTGGGTTCTGTGGAAACATCGTCGAAGAGCAAATGGTGCTCATTTTCTTCAATTTTATTTTTAAGTTCGTGTAGTTCATCCAACTTTATTTCTTGTAGGTGGAAGCTCAAATTTAATACAGGGTACTTTAGCGGCTTGTCGTCGAAATCTGGGAATATTATTGGCTGTTTTTCTGGTTCGATTACATTTTCGTAATTGGTGATCGATATTTCATTGATTTTTAATCGTCATCCTGTGTTCTTCTTGTGCAGGGCATTTAAGGTAAACTATTTCTTCATTTGGGATAACCAGTAACCAATTGTTGGTGTTATCCAGTTGATTTATGACTGGTAAGCTTATTGTAACGTCAATTTGTTGACAGGTGGAGGTGCTTTTTGTGGATTGCAACAGCTGTATTTCACAAGGGCTCTTGGCTTCTATTTCTTTTAAAGCTTTTTTTTCGCAGAGGAATGAATTTGGCATTACTTCCTTGCAGGGGGTACCACGATGAGTATAGTGTAATTGATTTTTAATTAAATATTTATCGCGGGGTGTGACAACCTTAAACAGACTCTGATGCACAACTGGTATTGCATATAAGTGGTAATATTCAAAATCATTAGGATTGGTAATTGGTACTCTTAATAAATATGTAACTTTGTTATTTAAGATAAAAACATCAACATCAATCAATTTTTCGAGAAGGAAAATATTCTCTAAATTTATTGGCAACACCATTTGATTAGTACCCACATTTTTCCTAACCATTGTGAGTTCCTTTAAAAGATCGTTAACTGTTATTATACTCGGGTGCATAATTTTTACTTTTGAAAAAGTAATAAAATTTTCGATATCTTGTAATATTGAATTAATTATTTCATATAAGTTAATAAATTGATTTAATATATCTTTAATAAAAAGCATATTTTCTTTATATGTTGCTTTTTGCACTATCGAACTAATTTCATTGACTCTACTTTCTATTAGTTTTTCGTTAGGCCCTATTTGTTGAATAGTAGAATTAAATTTGTCAATAACGTTTGTAGAAATCGAGTTTTGGTTGCGAATATTTTCAGCCAATTTATTTTGATTTTCTTCCAAATTTTTTATTAGCTTTTCGTAATGTTCTCCATCTGACGCATCTAGGTTTCCTGTTAGAGCCTTAAATACTGAACCTACTATGTTAACTAATCCTCTTTTAGTTCTTTGAGGGTGAGGTAAAATCTCTTTAATTTTATTTTCAACTCTTTCTTGTGTTATTTTTAAGTAGTTAGCTGAGTCATCAAAATATTCTTTATGCTTTAAAAGCGAGTTCGTAATGTCATCTGTTTTAATATGTAATTTGTTGGTTTCTGTTATGATGGGGTTTAGATCGTAATAATGTATTAAGGTGTGGGTGTATTCAGTGATTTTTGCATGTCCTAATTTTAAAGGTAAAATCCCTGGATTGTCCTTTAATGACATCATTGTGATTTTGTCTCCGTCTCCGATAACGGTAGAAGTTAGCCTGAAATATAATATTGTCCATTTAGTCAAAGCTATATGTGTCTGTCTTAAAGGGCGTTTTAGATTGTCCATGTGGACTTTGGCCTCGGACTGTGTTGTTACTGTTTTCCGATTTTGATTTACTGATTCAATTTCGGTTGGTTTTGAGAATTTATCTGAAAGTTTTTGTCTAATATGTTTTTTAACGTAAGTTTTTTGATTAGGTTGAAACAGATCCGGTCTATCTCGATTCTCATTGATCTTCGAAATTACTTTTTGTTTGTTTTCTAATAGTTTCTGATTGATATTAGAATACATTAGTTTAGACGTTTCTTTGTGAGCGTTAACGTAATCATTTAAGAGTAATTGGTCTAGCTTTAAATCGAATGCATCATTTGTAGAAATATGACCGTTAATTACGTCTGTCGGCTTTAAGTTCGTCGCAGAATGAATTGAATGATTATATGCTAATATTGCATAAATCGTTTTGGTAATTATCGGTGTCTTGGCAAAATTTTGATTATTTAGTGAGCCAATGTGCTCCGCTAAAATTGAATGAAGTCTTTCAACCGCGCCATTAGATTGGGGATGATGGGGTGCACAAAAGTGTGTTTTAATTTTGTGTAAACTGAGAAGTTCTGTTAGGTACAACAGTATTCTTAAACTCAGTGCCATTATCGATAATAACTTGTCTTGGTATGCTATGGTGGGAAAATATTATAGTAGCTTATCAACAATTTCCGTAGCGGCAAGTGATTGAAGTAAGTATGCTTGCGCATATTTTGAAAAACTATCGATTATTGTCAAAAATTTAGTTTGTTCAAGTGTGTACGTGTCTAAATGTAAAATTTCAAACGGTCTGGAAGCCGTCGGTGTTATATTCATTTCCATATTTATAGGATGACGTTCATATTTGCTTTTTTGGCAAATTTCGCATTTATTTATATAGGTCTGAACGGAGTTTTTAAGATTTGGCCAATAGTACTTTTGTGTTATCGGTTTTAGCGTCTCGTCAATGCCGCGGTGATTTTGTTTTTGACTCGTGATATTTTTGTATTACTTCCGAAATATCGTCTTTATCAGTGACGTCTACTAATTTTATTAAACATCGCTTTAATTTCAAAGATGGTCATTTAAAAGTTTTTCGAATTACCTCACAAAATGGTTCATACATTTCGGGTTTTTCAAAATACATATGATCACAGGCAATATAACTATTATGATATTGTTTATCAGCAATTATTATTATTTCCTTGACAAAATTTAGAATATCTTCATCGAAATTATTCGTGGAAATTTGAACGCTAAAACGGCGTTCTTTCTCAAATAAAATAGTCATTTTTGGTTTCGCGGGAGAGTGTAACACTGAGGAAACGATTATTTGATTTGCTCCATAATTAACAGGGATATCACATATCGGAATGCCTGCAATAGGGTCTTCGCTCTCATTTGTGTGTACTGTCATGTTTTCGTCTTGATCAGCTGATGTGTGTGTTGCGATCAGCGACATACAGATTAAAATGGACTAATATTGCTTGAACCAAGAATGCCTCCTTTATGGACCGCGCGCAGTGCCACAGGAACGCATGCGCAGTTAAAAGGTTACAGGACGGGTCTTAATATTTGTGTATGGTGGTAGGTATATCAGTTCACATAGAACGCATATTTATGAAAGATTTAGTAAATTTTTAGTTTAATACGCCGATGTCCATGTAGAAATACTTATACTTATGGTAATAGGTTGAAAACTTAAAAAATATTTTTCATAAAGATATGGATGTTACGCATGTAAATTAAAACTATGAAAGCCAGCTGTATGGATCCGGCAATCGCAAAGCGAAATAAAGGTTGCTAGCAGATTTCCATCAGCGAAAAGGCCGACACACCGCGAAGAACTGTTTTACAGCCTAGATTCAACAAAGTAAATATTATGTTTACGTGGAAATACGGCGACACGGATTTTTCGTGACGCCAAATTGAGACATGCCTTCGATGCACCCTTTGCTAACTCCAGAATGATACTAAAAACGACACGAGCACGAGCCACGCCATCCGCCATAGCATTTAGCGCAGTGTTGCCAACCGACAGGAAATAAAAGCGAAAGAAGAGATTTTTTTATTCACGGTTCAAATTTAAACACGTATTTTTGTTCGACTCAGCGGCAGTTAAAATACCTATGTCATTTTTAGCATATTCATGAAACTGTTGACAGCTTTCCTTAAAATTAAAATATATTAACAATTCTGAATGAACAAATCCCTCCATTTTTTAAAATGATACTAATTTTTTTACCTTCATATTTAGCCTTTTTCGTGCATAAATGGCCAAGTATGCGTTTGGAGTTTTTAAACGAAAAAGTCGTGTTTCTATATGCGCGGCAGTACAGTAAACCCGTGGCCGTACCTTCGGTTTGAAAAGCCGTAAAAACACGGTAATTGCCGTGTCGTGGCAACACTGCTTTAGGGAGACGCGCTGACGCTACCTGCAGTGTTGCCAGAAGTCATTAAAAAGGAACGTGAGAATTGATCGCCGAAATTCGTGATAAATCGCGAGCCTGTAATGATTGCATCGGAGCAAAAATTAGATATAATTTTTGCTCCGATGCAATCCTATAGGATTAAATAATTTTATTCTACCATCATTTATTTTAATAAAACTCAGAAACATTTTACGATATCACAATACTAATAAAACAAATTTACAAGCTTAAACAAATATCTATCACTTTGTGCTATAAAAACGCCATATTTTTTTTATAAATAAAAGTGTAAAACTAACACAAAACAGACAAAGAGAAAGAAGTTATTCATCTGTATCACTGGAGTTTCTATCTTATTTCTATCTGAATAAAATACGTGACCACAACCTAACTCTTTAATCGTATTATTTGTGATACAAAAATCGTAGCAATTTTTGTCTCTTGACAAACTTTTGGTATATAACATGCCTTCTATTGTTTTCACGTTAGGTTTGTTGCGTAGTTCCGTTTTTATTAAACAAATTTGAAAAAATGTTCTCTCTACTGCTACTTTCGAGTGTGGTAAGCAAAAAATCTGAAAAACAAATCTAAAGACCCGCAAATTTTGGAGAGTCATATGCTATTTTTACTAATGAATTTTTTTCCAAAACAACAAGGTATCGTTATCAAAATTGTTTAGTGGGATCTTGACATTCGCCATTCGTTATTCAGATTTTGGATTTCATTTGGATTATATTGGAACTATTTGAACTACGTATATTGAGAAAGTGCAATGTGAAAATAGAAACAGAGTTTCAAACCTCAATTGCAATCAAATTGCAATTTGCAAAGATCAATGTCGTGAGATTCGCTGATTGATATTTCTATAAAGGTAAAAATCGTGAGATTTGGTACTTGATTCATGGGATCGGGAGAAATAGCCGAAATCTGGCAACACTGGCCCACGCAAGCCGCCCGTACGAAGCTAACTGAAGCAGACCGAGAACGGACTTCGGCTGCTGCTCCGCTCCTGAATCTAGATTTGTTCGTTGCATAGATAAAGCTGTGTTGACTTGAATTTACCGGCGGACGAACCCGTCTCGTGGTTAAGAATACTATCCTTTTTTAACTACGTTATCTAAACAAGGAGAGCGCGCTGACCGACTGGAATCGGTTTGTCGTTGATGAATTCGGGAAAAAGACTATTCGTATACTGCGCATGCGTTCCTATGGCAGAGATTTCGCCCATAGTGGAGTTAAATAGTTCTGCGCAACCTATGTATTTTATGCAATATCAGCAGTCCAAGTATGTATGTCGCTGGTTGCGATGCCATTGACTTGTGTCGCGAAGTCATTATCGTATGCTTGTGCGATAGTGGAAATTTGATCCAGATTTTCCGTGTATGGTTGTGATTGTCCTTGTAGTTCTTTGTTAAAATCTTCTATATATTGCTTTAAACAAAAATTGTCTTCTGTCTCTTTCGTGTGTATTTCAATGCGCGACAAAGCATCGGCGTTCGTGTTAAGTTTTCCTTTTTCATACATTATATTATAGTCATATTCTTTAATTAACTTTAAAATTTTGATTTTTTCCTCGTCATTAAGATGATCAGTCCGAAATTTGGAGAAATCTAATGTTTGTTGTTTTGGGGAATCGTCAAAATTGTTTAAATTAATTTCTTTCATTTCATTAGTATTAAATCGTTCTACGGTTATGGGTTCTGAAAAGTCTAATGTTACCGGATTACAGGTATTATGTCAACTGTTGTCAAGGCATAACCATTTCTAGCAACAGACAAACATTCTGGTATCTCACAATTATTCATTTTTTGATGTGGTATATTTACATCACCGTTTTTTATCGAAGCTTTAATTTGCACAACTTGTTCAACACGAGGTGGAATTGTTATACAGTTTATCTCATTTCGAGTTTCATGGAATTATAATTTAATGCGTGTATGTGGGGTTACAAGATATCCTTTGTCAAAGTCAAGATTAGCTTGTAAAATTTTAAGATTATCAAGTCCTAGTAGACCATCAAATACATCGTGGAATTTGAATAAATAAAATTTGAAATCTTTATTTTTTGGTAGTTTTAAAATTTTTGAAGCTGGAATTAAAGCACTATGTTGATGAGCTGATTTCTGAAATACTGCTGAAACTATAAAAGGATCGTTTAGTATCTTATTTGGGTATACCTTTTTAGCAATATTCGGGTCAATGAATGACCTAGTTGATCCTGAGTCGATTAATATTTTTAAATTGGTTTCCGGAAAGACAATGTATGATAGCTCACCATTATTCGTTACATGTAGGGAGATTACTTGAGGTGTAATTTCTTTGTCTTGAGTAGTTTCGCGAAAATTTTCGTTATCATCGCGTTCGCTTTCATAAGAATCTTGTTGGGTTAGGTCATAGTGAGATAGTGACGTATGTATATCAGGTTTAGAGTTTGGTTCGTAATATTCGTTGCTTGCGTATGGGTAGCAATTTGTTTGGTCATTAAAATATTGGTCATATGGGTGATATTGATTCTCGTCATAAGTAAATTGTTCTAACTGGTTTATATTTTGCATTTCGGTATTATAAAGTTCTTCAAAAACAAATTTTGGCGGATTATAATTAGATGTATTAGGCAAAGGTTTAAACATTGACGTTTCTACGCCAGACATAGCTGAATGCTGTGTTAATTGTTTTTGCTGATTAGGTTTAAAAACATTAGTTCTATTTCCCGGTTTATTAAAATCTTGTGAGTTAGTAAAAAATCTTTGTTGCGGTCTATTAAAATTAGGTCTAATATTCATAGGCTGTGATGGAAAACTAGGCCTAAAAGCATTATTTGGAGTATGAGCGTTAAATACATGATTTGGCCTTAACATATCTCTGGGCTGCATTGTATTAAAATACGGATTTTGTTGAATAGATTTAAAACTGTTATTGTTAGGACTTCAAACACTGGGTTTCGTTTGGTTTTGAAAATAATGAACATTATATTCTTGTGTAACAAACTGCAATGCCTGCATTAAATTAGCTGGACGCATGCACCTTATGGTGGTGCCAAGGGGTTCCTTTAACCCAGATAAAAATGTTTTTAAAGCAAGATCGTTATATAAACTTCTTTTTAGATTTTTTGCTGGTGCGGTTGTTTCGTGAGAATCAATGAATGAACATAACAAATTTAAAATATGTAATACCCTATCATAAAATTGATTTGGCATTTCGTTAGGTAATTGTTTCATCATGACCAAATCTCGATTTAGGCAAGCTTCGTCTCTTTGATCGGCAAAATTACGTCTTAGGGTGTCTTTTAACTCAACCCAAGTACTGACATTTTCAATATTTACAACAAGTTTAGCTTTGCCAGTAAGTTTGCCAACAAGAGAATTCAACAAATATACATTTTGAAAAGAATTTGGATTCGTAGCGTCATAAAAAGAATCAATTATTGATTGACAAGTCGATATGTAGCGATTTAAATCATTTGGGTTTCCATCGAAATTGGGAACATAGTTTAGATATTCTGTTTTAAATTGCGCCATATCGTTTTTTGTTAGGATATTCAAAACTTGATCTACAATTATGTGATTGTTAGAAGTTTCGCTTAAAATTTCTAAATTTGCTTCTAAATTTTGATTAGAAACAGAGTCAGTTGAAGGCGTCTGTAAATTTAAATTCTGTAAATTACTAATGATACTTTCAATCGACATGAAATCAATCTCACTTACACTAAAATCAACAGGCCCACTCTGGTCATTTTATAGGGGCAAGGCTTGGTTCGGCGGTTGATGTCCTCTCCAAAATCTTGGTCCCTGCGAAGATAGGCGATTCAGATCCTACCCTCCGATGATTGGTTGATCGATGGTAATCCACAGTTCTTTGATAGATTGGAAGTCTTTCGATGTTCGGAAAAACTCCACTCTGCTTCACCATCTCCACCAACGTCACAACACTTTGTTCGTTACTTCGGTTAGCTCTTGAACGGAAAAAATCCTACAGAATCAATTTGTATCGATTCCCGAAGTATCCTACCGACTGCGCCAGTTAACTACTACGACCGTGGTAATCTGTTTTTAAAAACTATTTATTTTTCTAAGTTACAGAATTATGATAAAAAATGTTATTACAAAATATATGTTTAACAACTTAAGGTTTTCAACTGACTGGACTCGTCCTGGCTTTGGATGCATTCTATATTGTTATACGATATGCATATTCAGCATTATCTCCGTCTAGGTGGTGATATAACCCACGTGTTTTTTTTTCAGTTTTTAATAAATCAACCCCTAAGGGGGTACTACAATGGGGATTTAAAGTTTGTAATGGAGTAAAATTGTTATACCGTAGAAGAAGATGCGGGCGAAAGCTAGTTATTAAATAAAACAGCGATGCCTGCATATCTTATTTTAGTAGGTAATATACTACAATTGCTGCAATACAAAATAACCGTTAAAGTATCAAAAATCAATGGTGTTGTAAGTGGAGTGTAAAGTAGAAATAGAACAGTTTTACTGTACAGGGTGTAAGCTAGGAACAATGAGTTTTATTTTCTATTAGATACAACAGCCGCGAAAAATTTTCTTTTCTTGTTGGAGCTTTAAAAGTTTTAGTACTTTTAATTTTAAGGCTTTTTTATTACAAAAAAAAACTAGACCATTTTATATTTGTTTTTAAAATATAACAAGTAATGGATTTGGGATATAGTTTGTACTAGCTCATTTTAAAGGTATAATATCAAGAAATAATCGCACTTTCTTATGGCAATTACCACTTCATTATAAATGGAGGTTATTAATTTTAATTTGACATTTCTACACATCCTAAATTTATCTTTGCACGGAATATTTTTGCATTTTTAAAAATCATTTCTAATTTTAGTAATTTCAACTTTTTACTTCTCTCGCTAGAAAAAAATCACTTCCCCAGATTTGTTCAGATCTTTACGTGTTGGGGTCCCTATATCAGATGGTCTCCCATTTCCGTCGGTTTGTCTGTCCGTCTGTCTGTCGGATTGTCTCTTGGAGCGAACGCTTAAAACTGCTTGACCAAAAAGAAAAAGAAAAATTTTGCATATGGACTACTTTTCAACCTGGCTTGGAACAGGCTGTATTTCCGGTGAAATATATACAGAGCACCTTCAAAATTAGTTTCTATTTTTTGTTGCTCAAACTCGAAAACGATTTATGTTACAGAAACTGTATTTTGTACATATAGCTGACGCTTTACCGCTGATATAAATTGCAAAACTTTTTGAAGATTCGGTTTATCAAAATGATTTAGTTTTAAAGACGTTTTAGATACGTTTCCAGTGTAACATTTTCACCTATTTCGATTGATGCGGTTTTTCGAAAAAATAAAAACTTAAAAAGTTATTTAACAAAAACTACATTTTGGAATTTTATTTGTAAATAAAAAAACTAGCTCGCCAGTTACTGTGGTCGACATTTTACACTATCTTTTTAGTGTATTAAAAAGGTTTATGTCGGTTAGTAAATTTAACTGTACTTAACTATTATTTAAATCGCTCTTTTCTTTATAAGTTGGCGAGAAAAATTAAAAATAAACTTAGAGTATAAAATTTGGTTGTCTTATCTTAACACTTGCCAATTTAATCCCTTAATTATATAAACCTGAGCACTGAGCAATAAGCAAGACCTTAATTGCCAAATTATACCTGTCTTATCAATAGTGAATCCAGCCAAAAAGCATTAAGAAGAAACTTGCTTGTGTCTGTCGACATTAAATATATCTGTTTTAGTTTTATTAGGTGGATAATTTTTGTTGGACGCCCTGTCATATTTTGAGCTTATCTTGTGACTTAACCCAAATAAAATAAACGAAAGTTATAATAAAAATAGGTTTTTATTATAATTCACAATCTTATTTCCAGGTTCCAGCAAAACAACTCAAAATAAACTTAAATCATGGAATGAGGTAAGGAGAATCCATGGCTAAAAACTCCTTTTTATAGCGATCTCATACGTAAAGAATGCGGAGAACTCTTGGTAAAAAAAAAGCGCCATTCTGTGATAGCAATGTGTACATGTCAGTGTCATGTCAGTAAATTGAAATAAAAATTGTCAGCCTTGATCTGCCACCTTATATTATCACTTTTACCAAAAGGAGCGCAAATGTCTGACACCGTTACTGTTATGAATAATTGAAATTTGTCGACGGCTAAGCACTAATAATTTCACATAAAAATAAATTAAAAATAATATTATATGATCTTATTATATATTATATTTTTTTATCGCAAGATCCTTAAACTAGACACTTCAGGCTTCAAATTGCTTTTTTTTTCACTCAAATATGACCATTTTTACCAAAGATCCAGCCATTTGAAAAATCGCACAAAATTGAGATTTTTTTTTTGATCCCTTAATTGTTTCCGCTAGTGTACTATATATATATATATATATATATATATATATATATATATATATATATATATATATATATATATATATATATATATATATATATATATATATATATATATATGTATATATATATATATATATATATATATATATATATATATATATATATATATATATATATATATATATCTATATATATATATATATATATATATATATATATATATATATATATATATATATGTATATATATGGAAAATACTTACAATAGTGTTATTCATATTACTATTGTTATCAATATTTTTATTCTTCAACAAATTTTACAAATTAAGAAATAAGCAGTAAAAATGTTTATAATATTAATATTATTTTAACTTATATTTTCAACTTGCATTTTAGGTTAAAAAAATAAATTATAATTTAAAAAACTAAAAAACCCGCTTTCATGAGTAGCGCACTAAAAAGTTCAAAATAATTATTTTCTTTTTATAGTTATCTAACAGTAAACCGGGGTGTGTAGTGAGCACTTCGTGAGAAAAGTAAAGCAACTTACGCAATGCGCCTTCCTTTACTCCGCACACATGTATATCCCGGTTTTCTGTTAACTTGTAAAGCTATAAATCATTTGGTCTTAAAATAGGTAATTAAATTTTAAAGCGTGGGGCGCACTTACTATATAGCGGTAGCTACACATAAAAGCGTGTTTTTTAGTTTCTAAACTATATTTTTAGTGCACTACTAATAAAAAAGTGTTTTTAGTTTTTTAAACTATAATTTATTTTTACCTTTTTAGTGCGCTACTCATAAAAACGTGGTTTTAGTTTTTTAAACTATAATTTATTTTTAACTTTTTAGTGCGCTACTCATAAAAGCGTGTTTTTTAGTTGTTTAGTGAATTAGTTTTGGAACATACACGAGGTCTCAAAAATAAAATTAATTTTTTTATTACCGATTTTACAAAAAAAGTACCTATATCTTTATAAAAACTTCTACATTGTAAAAGAAGAATGGTTATTCAAAAACTTGATGAAGGACAATACAGGGTGGCTCATAAAGCTGAAAGTCCCAATTTTAATTGAAATTTTTAGCCACCCTCTATGATCTATAAAAAATATTTAAACCAAGCTCTTTTTTCACAATGTGGAATTTTTTATGAAGATATACTTTTTTTGTAACGGCGATTTTAAAAAATTAATTTTATTTTGGTACCTCCTGTATGTTCCAAACATAACATAAACATAACTCTTGTATGTACATTTGCAGTGGCAGTTTACCTTTAAATAACGATTTTGTCGTTTTAGTTTCACGTGGATTAGAACTTTTTTATTTTTGAGCCACCCTGTATGTACAAGATCAAATTTTTGAATAGCAATGTTATTTTCTCACGATGCAGAACTTTTTATAAGGAGACACTTTTTTCGTAAAATCAATAATACTTTTTTCCCATTTCGAAGACATGCTGTATATTTTTTAATGAAAAAATCATATTAAATTGTACATTTGCAGTGGCAGTGTACCTTTAAATAAAGATTTTGTCTTTTTAACTTCACGTGGATTATGACTTTTTCATTTTTGAGCCACCCTGTACGTACTAGATCAAATTTTTAAATGGCAATGCTATTTTTTCACGATGCAGAACTTTTCACAAACAGACACTTTTTTCGTAAAATCAATAATACTTTTTTTCCCATTTCGAAGACATGCTGTATATTTTTTAATGAAAAAATCATATTAAATTGTACATTTGCAGTGGCAGTGTACCTTTAAATAAAGATTTTGTCTTTTTAGCTTCACGTGGATTATGACTTTTTCATTTTTGAGCCACCCTGTACGTACTAGATCAAATTTTTAAATGGCAATGCTATTTTTTCACGATGCAGAACTTTTCACAAACAGACACTTTTTTCGTAAAATCAATAATGAAAATGTTTCCATTTCGAAGACATGCTGTATATTTCTTTAATGAAGAAAACATATTATTGAATTGTACATTTGAAGTGGCAGTTTACCTTTAAACAACGATTTTGTCTTCTTAACTTCACGTGGATTAGGACCTTTTGATTTTTGAGCCACCCTGTATGTACAAGATCAAATTTTTGAACGACTATGCTATTTTTTCACGATGCAGGACTTTTTACAAACAGACACTTTTTTCGTAAAATCAATAATATATGTTTTCATTTTGAAGACATGCTATATATGATATTTTTTTAATGAAAAAAACATATTATTGAATTGTACATTTGCAGGGCAGTGTACCTTTAAATAACGATTTTGTCTTTTTAGCTTCACTTGGATTATGACTATTTCATTTTTGAGCCACCCTGTACGTACTAGATCAAATTTTTGAATGACAGTGCTATTTTTTTACGATGCAGAACTTTCTAAAAAGATACTTTTTTTCGTAAAATCAATAATAAAAAATTTTTCATTTCAAAGCCATGCTGTGTATTTTTTTCATGAAATGTACGACAATTAGAAGTCGGTGAAAATTGAATTGTAAGGTCTCATTACAATGTTAAAAGTCAAGCAAATAAAAGCATGTTAATAAAAGATCGATGGTTTTGTAATAGACTCATAGCACCTTGGTTATCTCATCCTGCTATTGGCGTAAAGATTTACATGTCATCATCATATTATGAGGAAAGAACTAATTATACCTTTAAGTTGTAAACAGCCCAGTTCTTCTACTAATAAACAGTTGTAGCAAAGTGTCGTACTTTTCTTTTGAGGTATTTTGCGCCTGGAAGCTTATAGAATTTTAATTCAAACGGCACTGTGATCTATAAGCATGTATAAAACCAGTCCCAATCAAGCCGTTTCTAGTGACAGATTAGTCATACCTATCATTGGTTCAAAAGCGCTGTGTAATCTTTCCCACCTTTCTGACTTTTCAAAATTCTGGCAACACGGCAGTAGTAAAAATGATAGAGAAGTGTCCAAATATTATACAGCTCGGAAGCAAAATGCGTCGACAAATGTACAAAATTATACGCCGGACGCAAATTTGATTACAATATGCAAGGAGTTGAAAATGCTGCACAATAAAAGACAAGGTATATTTTAGTTTTAAGAGATATTTAAAAGAAAAATTAGGAGAAATACAAAAAAAGGGAAAAGTACAAAGCCTAAAGCCTCTATTTCTAGGGGTCGCAAAAATGATGGATTATGAAAGGACGCAGAAATGATGTAAGATGTAAATATATATATATATATATATATATATATATATATATATATATATATATATATATATATATATATATATATATATAACTAAGGGATGTGTATTCGTGACTGAATAGTTAGAAAAAGGAATTTTTTCTTGGGTAGCAGTCAAAATGCAGGTGGCCAATTAATTAATTCTTTATTGCTTAGTCAAGCTTTCGAGTTTCAATTTAACCCTTCTTCAGGACACACTACAAAAGTTACAAAACACATTGTCAGGAAACACAGTTCCCTTACAATCAAAAAAATTATTTTAAAAACTTACCAATGTGAATTATTTAAAAAAAGGATACAAAAATACTTCGCAGAAATGTTACTGAACATATTTATGAAATTTTACAATTAAAAACATTAAAACATTGATTTAAAATTGGCGATGATTGCCGAATAATTAATTATTACATTTTTGTTGCTGGATGATGAATGAGCAAACAGCTGGTCATTTAAAAATTGATTTGACGTTTGACAGAAACAAGAATATTAGGTTGTGTTTAAATTCGAAATAAAGCGCGGCAAATTCAAAAAATTTTTATACTGAAAAATGATGTCCTGCGCATTCACCAAAAGTGGAAAACGCAAAAGGTATGCAGGAACAATGTGGAAAATACAAACAAATTTTTTTTAATTTATAATGTTGACACCAAAGAGAAAAGTCATGAAAACTAGATAGATGTGTTTTCCTGTAAGGAACTGAATTTTTCTTTATGTAATTTAAGTAAGAAGGAATAAATAGTGCTGAGGTTTTGGATATCTGTTTTCTTATTCATGCAGTGGTCAGCGCCATGAATGTGCACCATTTCTAAGAACAGTCTTTTGTAATAGTTATTGGATTTTGCCAGAACTTTAGGTTCAGCAAATCTCATTCGGTGGCCTTCTTTTATTACATGTGTAGCCAATGCACATGAAGGTACCGACCTCCTGAAGTCACTCTCGTGTGATATAACACGGTTATATAAGTTTCTGGATGTTTGACCGATATATACATCCTCACAATTATTACAAGAAATCTGATACACAACATTCCAATTTTCTTTTGTGGTGAGGGGTGTTTTTGTTCTAGTATACAATTGTGAAACAGTCTTCACTTGTTTCTTTGCAAACCTAACATCGGTGCACTCAAATAATTTTATTAATTTTGGAGTGAGATTTTCTATATACGGTAAAGTACAATAAAAAGTTGGAACAGTGCTGCTTTGATTAGCATTATTGTCATTATGCCGAGATGGCGTAGGTTGTGTGTTAAGGGATGGTGGTTGACTGGGTCTCTCAACAACATTTTCCGGTAATTGATAAGCCGTACTCCGTACTGTATAAGAATTTATTAATTAATTTAAGTGGATACGAGTTTTCCAACAGTATTGTTTGTAATAATTTTAATGAGGCTTGCCTATCTTGTGGATGTGTTAGCATGACAGCTCTACGTTTCATGCCTAAAATTAAATTGATTTTCATCTTCATAGGATGGTATGACTTGAAGCTTATAAACCTATTGGAAGCCATGGGTTTTCTGTACCAAACAGTACTGAGAACATTGTCATCAGACCGTTTTATTTTCATGTCTAGGAAAGGGATACTTTGATCACTTTCCTCTTCGACAGTGAATTGTATGTGACGATTATAAGTGTTGAACATTTCCAGAGTTTCATGAATTCTATTTTGAGGTACAGATAAAATGAGGTCATCAACATACCTTTTCACAAAAGGAATATAATAAGGTAAATACTGTAAGCAATCTCGTATCAGGTCATCAAGAACATAGTTTACCAAAATAGGAGATATTTGTTTGTAATATTCACCATTAAACACACAGAAATTAGAATCAAAAATGAAAGTTAATAATTTTTCCACTGTTTGCCAATCTAGTGCACAATAAGGAGAAATTTTATCCCAGTTATTTTTTATGCTATCTAAGACAGCCTCCAATAGTAGGTTTGTGAACAAGGATACAACATCAAAACTCACCAATACATAACCATCCGGCAGTTGGAAATTATTAATGTAAGTACTAATGGAAAAGGAATCTCTAACATAAAACTCATTTTGAACATCATAGGCTTGGGTTAAAATGTTAGTGACATATGTCGCCAACGAGTTATTAGGGCAGTTAATTGAGGAAACAATGGGCCTCATTGATAAAGTAGGCTTGTGTATCTTGGGCAAAGTGTATAGCCTAGGTGCTACCGAGTTATAAGAGGTCATGGCCCTTGCACCTTGTTTAATGGTGAATATTACAAACAAATTTTCGGTACACCTATGGGCTCAACTATATCTCCTATTTTGGTAAACTATGTTCTTGATGACCTGATACGAGATTGCTTACAGTATTTACCTTATTATATTCCTTTTGTGAAAAGGTATGTTGATGACCTCATTTTATCTGTACCTCAAAATAGAATTCATGAAACTCTGGAAATGTTCAACACTTATAATCGTCACATACAATTCACTGTCGAAGAGGAAAGTGATCAAAGTATTCCTTTCCTAGACATGAAAATAAAACGGTCTGATGACAATGTTCTCAGTACTGTTTGGTACAGAAAACCCATGGCTTCCAATAGGTTTATAAGCTGCAAGTCATACCATCCTATGAAGATGAAAATCAATTTAATTTTAGGCATGAAACGTAGAGCTGTCATGCTAACACATCCACAAGATAGGCAAGCCTCATTAAAATTATTACAAACAATACTGTTGGAAAACTCGTATCCACTTAAATTAATTAATAAATTCTTATACAGTACGGAGTATGGCTTATCAATTACCGGAAAATGTTGTTGAGAGACCCAGTCAACCACCATCCCTTAACACACAACCTACGCCATCTCGGCATAATGAAAATAATGCTAATCAAAGCACCACTGTTCCAACTTTTTATTGTACTTTACCGTATATAGAAAATCTCACTCCAAAATTAATAAAATTATTTGAGTGCACCGATGTTGGGTTTGCAAAGAAACAAGTGAAGACTGTTTCACAATTGTATACTAGAACAAAAACACCCCTCACCACAAAAGAAAATTGGAATGTTGTGTATCAGATTTCTTGTAATAATTGTGAGGATGTATATATCGGTCAAACATCCAGAAACTTATATAACCGTGTTATATCACACAAGAGTGACTGCAGGAGGTCGGTACCTTCATGTGCATTGGCTGAACATGTAATAAAAGAAGGCCACCGAATGAGATTTGCTGAACCTAAAGTTCTGGCAAAATCCAATAACTATTACAAAAGACTGTTCTTAGAAATGGTGCACATTCATGGCGCTGACCACTGCATGAATAAGAAAACAGATATCCAAAACCTCAGCACTATTTATTCCTTCTTACTTAAATTACATAAAGAAAAATTCAATTCCTTACAGGAAGACACATCTATCTAGTTTTCTTGTCTTTTCTCTTTTGTGTGAACATTATAAATTTAAAAAAATTTGTTTGTATTTTCCACATTGTTCCTGAACCTTTTGCGTTTTCCACTTTTGGTGAATGCGCAGGACATCATTTTTCAGTATAAAATTTTTTTGAATTTGCCGCGCTTTATTTCGAATTTAAACACAACCTAATATTCTTGTTTCTGTCAAACGTCAAATCAATTTTTAGATGACCAGCTGTTTGCTCATTCATCATCCAGCAACAAAAATGTGGTAATTAATTATTCGGCAATCATCGCCAATTTTAAATCAATGTTTTAATGTTTTTAATTGTAAAATTTCATAAATATGTTTAGTAACATTTCTGCGAAGTATTTTTGTATTCCTTTTTTTAAATAATTCACATTGGTAAGTTTTTAAAATAATTTTTTTTTTGATTGTAAGGGAACTGTGTTTCCTGACAATGTGTTTTGTAACTTTTGTAGTGTGTCCTGAAGAAGGGTTAAATTGAAACTCGAAAACTCGACTAAGCAATAAAGAATTAATTAATTGGCCACCTGCATTTTGACTGCTACCCAAGAAAAAATTCCTTTTTCTAACTATTCAGTCACGAATACACATCCCTTAGATATATACATATATATATATATATATATATATATATATATATATATATATATATATATATATATATATATATATATATATAGTAGAAAAATGGAAGATTTCTTGGCCTATAGGTAACATATTAAATGTAAATGCAAAGATTTACTTCTTCGCTAGTGCAGCAAGAAGGCCGTAAATGAAAAATAAAAATAATGAGGACTATTTTTGATTCTGGTCTGGGTGACCTCCTGCTATCGATTTCTGGGCCCTTACCCATCAGCGGGCAGGCTTACACCCACGGTGGCTGAATAACAGACCACGTTTTGACCAGAATCAAAGAGAGTCCTTATATCCAAAATGTTCGGAAAGTATGGGTAAGATGTAGTGGCTCGCGCCAACTAGTTCACCCAGTGTTGCTCCAAAAATGGTTGGCTGCTAACACAAACATACTCGAAAGTATACTTGTCGATGTCGATGTCGAATCGACGTAAACGGTACAAATGCACCATTGTACAACAATAGTAGAAAAATGGAAGATTTCTTGGCCTATAGGTAACATATTAAATGTAAATGCAAATAATTATATTTTTTGACATTAATCTCACCAAAAATTACAACATTTTAGGAAAAAATGTTAATCGCTACCCCCCCCCCCTTTAATTTGTTAAATAAAATTAGATTTTATGACCCCAATAATCCCAAAAATGACACGTTTAACAATTTTGACAAAATTTCCAGCTGCTCTATTTTATCCCCCCCCCCCCCATTAATTTTTTTAACCTACACTAAGCAAAATTACATTTTATGACCTCAATAATCAAGAAATTGATATTTATCACTTTTGGAGAAATTTTCAGTCGTTCCCTTTTATCCCCCCTTCCCGATAACTTTTTTAGCATCTGTTAGACAAAATTGGATTTTTTACATCTATAACACCGAAAATTACACATAAGTTAACGTTTTTGATAAAATTGCCAGTCGCTTCTTATTCCCCCCCTCCCCCACGTTAACTTTCTTAACATCTATTACACAAAATTAGATTCTCCGACCTTAATAACGCCGAGAATGGCATATTTTTGGAATAAATTGTCAATCGCTCTCTTTTTATCCACCGCTTTCCGTTATTTTTTTACCATCTGTTAGACAGAATTAGATTTTCGGACCTTAATAACCCCAAAAATGATACATCTAACATTTTTGGCGAAATTCCCAGCAGCGCCTTTTTATCCCCCCCCCCCCCCGTTATATTTTTGAACAACCGTTAGACAAGCTCAATAACCCCGAAAATCACATTATCTTGGAAAATTTTCCCGCTGCTTCTTTTTATTTATAACCTCCCCCCCCACGTTAATTTTCTTAACATTTGTTACACAAAATTAGATTTTCTAAAATTTTATAAAAGATGTGTTTATTTTTCAGAGTATTTTACGTAGTTAAAGTAGTAAACTATTCTTAGAAACAGATCTTATTCCCTGCAAAAAAATATGTGACAAATTATAGGAACAAACAAAATTTTTATTTATAACATGTTTTTCGGCAGACTCTGTGTATAATATGCCTCCCAATAACAATTATTATCTGAATTAAGCATAGTTTTATTTCATAAAATTATCCTTTGCATTTTATTTTCACGTAAATAAATAGAAAGCAATTATTAGAAAATTTACCAATCTCTATTTTAAATGAATTTATCCCTTTATTTACATGATTATTTAAAATCATATAGATACTTTAAAATTTGTATTATAAGTAGAAGGCAAAGTATAGTGCCGAATAAAATTTATATAAAACCTCCTATAACTAATGTAACTCCAATTAGTCAAAGCACCATCATCTCCCGAAAGTGGAAATAACAAGAATAGCACATTTGTCTTCAATTTATCGGCAATGTTGCCACGATTCTTGGAGGCCAGGTTAGCCGCTATCTAGATTGCTCATGTATATTGGTGACCGACGACAGAGCCACCAGACGGTAGACACACCGGACTACGATGTATAGTTTTATACAGATTTGGCCTAAATTCGGCTCGGGCCAATTCCACCATTTTCTTGTTACTTGTAATATTTTATAGCCAATTATGAGTTTTCAGGTCAATGTCAAATTGGCCTCCGTCTACCGGAGGCCAATGTGCCGCGGAGGCCAGTCTTACGGGATTTTTACATGGAAAGCGTCACCTTGCTCGATATATATATATATATATATATATATATATATATATATATATATATATATATATATATATATATATATATATATATATATATATATATATATATATACAGGGTGTCTGGAAAAGGTCTGTACAAAATGCTACCACGTATTCGTGAGACTAAAATAAGACGATTTAATCCAACTTACCTATATCCAAAACTGTTTCGTTAGGGAGATACAGAGCCCCAAAAGGGTACTTAACGATTTACTTTTTTGGCTCTAACTTTTGAACCGACTTGTATAATTTAATGAAATTTTAATATTTTATGTTTTTCCATAAAGACTCATAAAACCATACTACAGTAGATGTTTGACATCGTCAGGGAAGTCAGGAACGGACTTGCCACCACACTCGTTGGGCCAAATTTTTGACAAGTATCATTTTACAGAGCTCAAACTGATTTGTTAAATACCTTGGCCATTCCTCTTTAAAAAAGATTCTCTACATTTGTTTCGATAAAATTAGCCGTTTTCGAAAAAATTAAGGTTTTGTATAACACGTTATTGAAATAATACTACAATACTACAATAAAACACCAGTCGTTTTTATTTCGTAAAAAATGTGTTATTGACAACACTTTTCAAAATTGTCTGACTGATTATACAAGAATTAAGTAATGGAGCATTATTCCTATAGCGAATATGCTGACATGCATCTAAGTTATGGACAAGCACTTGGCAATTGTGTGGAGGCAAGAAGAATTATTCTGGTACATTTCCAAATCGACGTTTGCCGCACCGAAGAACTTTTGAAAGGGTGGATCGTAGCAAGAGAAACAGGTAAAAAGTCAAGTGAAATAAAGAAAAAATGCAAAAAATAGCCAATCTTTTGCTAATCCATTTTAGGAAGTTTTTTGCCGCGCCGTGGTGGAGAAGGGCCTCCAAGAAGAGCAAGACACTCTCAGTTAGAGGAGGAAATTCTGGATGAGATTGCTGAAAATCCCTCTAATAGTGTAAGAAAGTTGTCGGTCCAAGTTCATGCGACAAAGTGGGTTGTTCATGAGACCCTTCGAGAACAACTGCTACATCCGTATCACGTCCAAAAGGTACATGCCATGTCTCCCGCTGATTATCCTGCAAGAGTCAATTACGCAAATTGGTTTTCTCAACGATTTAGGCAAAATCCAAATTTTACTAGTATTGTTTTGTTCACGGACGAAGCCGGTTTCACCCAAGACGGTGTAATAAATTGCCATAATTTGCATATCTGGCATGAAGAAAATCTCCATGCAATGGAACAGACAAAGCATTAACAAAGATTTATGGTTAACGTGTGGGCGGGGATTAGGGAATCATCTCATTGGGCCGTTCTTTATTGAAGACAGATTAAATGGTGCCACCTATTTGCAATTCTTGCAACAAAACTTAAACGGTTTATTAGAAAATGTGCCCTTAGAAATTAGAAATCAGATGTGGTTTATGCACGACGGTGCACTGCCCCATTTTAGCAATTTAGTTCGTCAGCACTTATCAAATACTTTTGGTGATAGATGGATAGGTCGAGGCGGGCCTATTGTATGGCCACCGAGGTCGCCCGACATGACTCCTTTAGCTTTTTTCTTGTGGGGAAATTTAAAAAGGCTTGTATATTCAACGCCAGTTCACACCAGGGAAAACCTGATAGAAAGAATAACACACCATTGCAACGAAATTCGAGACAATCCTGGAATGTTGTTTCAAGTACAACAACAAAACATCCGTCGGATAAGAAAATGTATAGAGGTACAGGGCGCCCACTTCGAAAATCTGCTCAAGTAAACAAGAAGGAGACCTTTCACATTTTTAACATTTTTCTGTTTAAGCGATTTCTGAAATATCAAAAACATTCAGTTTTAAGTACTTTTTATGATTTAACTTTTACCTGTCAATAACACATTGTTAACGAAATAAAAACTACTAGTGTTTTATTGTAGTATTGTAGTATTATTTCAATAACGTGTTATACAAAACTTAATTTTTTCGAAAACGGCTAATTTTATCGAAACAACTGTAGAGTACCTTTTTTAAAGAGGAATGACCAAAGTATTTAAAAAATCAGTTTTGAGCTCTGTAAAATGATACCTGTCAAAAATTTGGCCCAACGAGTGTGGTGGTAAGTCCGTTCCTGACTTCCCTGACGATGTCAAACATCTACTGTAGTATGGTTTTATGAGTCTTTATGGCCAACATAAAATATTAAAATTTCATTAAATTATACAAGTGGATTCAAAAGTTAGAGCCAAAAAAGTAAATCGTTAAGTACCCCTTTGGGCTCTGTATCTCCCTAACGAAACACTT